>OU862931.1:15170735-15770735 GCA_917880885.1 Limnephilus marmoratus | reverse complement strand
TATTTTGTGCGCGCAACAACGATAAGTAGCTATAATAGCATATTCATAGGACGCCTACAATGGAACGCTCCTGTGAGCGGTGTGAGAAATTAAATGTTTGGTCTTGTCTACACATTTGCAGATTGGTACATGCGTGGTCGGCAGAAATAATAATTCGGCTGCGGCTACCGGTGAAGCGCGTGGCTCACTCACACACGGCCTGCATTCACTCACACATCTAGAGCGCGATTCTGACTACTGTCAGAGAGTGAAATAAAAGAGATTCTTTAAAATACCTATTCATAAATGTTCGCAGCGACCGGCAGCGCTCTTAATAGCCCTTTATCCTGATTCATCAGGAGATGCGAGTTATTTGCCACCTATATTTATTTTAATAATACTTTCTTTGAAGTAAAATATATTTATTTATACTATTTTTTTATGCGAATACTGCAAAAGAGTTCTGACTGCTCCCAAGCGTCTTGAGCCAGTGAGACGATGTCATCCCTAAAGTGTTAGTAGGGTTGGGAAGAGGAAGGTGGGGAAGTACCTGGCCACACAGATTTGGTTGAAACAAACACGGCTAAAACCATTTCAAGCAACGTTTCAGTACTGAATGGTGGTCTTTTACCATTGCGATACTGAGAGTATGTTCCAATCTGGAACGTGTCACAAATATACTACTTATCATTTGAAATGATTTAATTGTAAAACAACATAAATTAATTCAATAAAATTTATTTGTCCTCGAAGGATTTGAACCCGCGACCTCGGGATTCGTAGTTGAAAGCCTCATCCTCGACCACGAAGGCCGTCGAATAGTACTTTATTTTTACTCCCACGATTAGTTCCTTTATCAACCAGTTTCGGAAGAAACCTTTGATCATCGTCTAGTTAGAAAACAAGTCAAAATACGATTTTTTGGTAAAATCTCGACTCTGATATGAAACACTCCGTCAATGCTACTTGTTTTAACTAGCAAAGCGTGCAAAAAAAATGATTACAGTAGACACCATTAATTTGTACCTCAACAGCATTGATATGTAATACCTACAGTAAATAATTATGTAATTACCACGCGATGATTTTATTAGTTAGTCCGCTGCACTGATTCGAACCTACACCTGGTATCAATAGTTCTGCCACTGAGAGTTAGCTGTAACCTCTCTTTCTTTTGTATGCATCATATATGAGAAAAGGGGAGAGGTTACGGCGGAGCTATCAGCGGTACAGCTTTGGCTATGCTCAGCCTATATGACGCAGCCTTGGCTTTTTTCTGCTTGGGTTTTTTGCTTCGTTTTGCAAGTCCGCTCCCGAAGGCAGATGATATTACGAAAACACCGGCGGTCTAAACTCGCTGCCCCTCGGTACAAGGTACGTGGGATTCTGGCGATGGACTTACTGTAGAGGGATGAGGTGATTACAGTATTCGGTTAGCAATAAATAAGTTCTGGCTGTCGAGATCAGCGCGAATTTGTAAAAGCTCCTGAATAAACGTTGAACTCATAATGATAATATTTGATTGATGATTTTTATGGCGCAGTTTTTGTGAAAAATCAGCTCAAAGTATACAATATATTTCTACAATGTTTTATCTTATTACTAATTAGACTACAAAAATTATTATAACAACTTATGGCTATCACTAACTTGGATTCACTGGTTCGTCGATCAGTAATACAAAACTGAGCTGAACAATTTCAATATCATTCCTATGTGGATGTCCTTAAAAATCGATTTGCTGTAAGAGAATTGGTTGTTGGCATAAAGTGGATAGTTTCGTTGTAACCTACCACGCTTTCGTATAAATCATATATGTTACAGAAAGAGGGGTTATAATGGAAGGACCGCTCTCCACGAGCAAAGAATTACCATTTAGAGAACTCAATTCACATATTTCCTAATACACGGTGTCCGGAAGCTAGTAGTAAAAGCAGAAAATTGGTGAATCTATATCACGTAAAGAACAATCTGGCCAGTCGATTTATTTTTCAGCAACTAAACGAATTAAAATTTTTATTTAAAACTTTGGGAACACATAATGTAATACTAACAATTTATGGAATAAAAAAATAAAAACATTTTTTGAGTTATGTGTTTCCCGCCTAAGTCTGTAATCATATTTTTTAATAAATAGAACACAAGAAAATACACTACTTTTCTTTTTATTTATACTACTCCAGGGTTGGAACTAGCCGCGATGCAATTTTCCATTGTTAGATTTAATCTTCACATTTTTTGACGAGTTTTGGGAATGTGGTAGAAATGTTGCAGCAGGGGGTCCACCGAAATCAGTAAATTTTTAAAAGGGGTCTACGCGAAAAATAAGTTTGGGAACCTCTGATCTATATGATAGGAAGAGAGAAAGAAAATGTGCGCGCGCACTGCTCTCTCTTGCTTCTACAGTGTGATACAGAGAATAGGCCTGCACTGTGTCTTAGATATTTGAAACGTAACTGGCTGTGAGAGAAAGAAAGAAAATGTGTGCTCGCATCTCTCTCTCTCTTCTCCCTACAGTAATATACGAAACGTAACTCTCTCTCTCTATCTATCTTCACTAACTTATATCTCCCTCGCATCTACCGTTCGCCTCGCTTTTCGTAGCCCAGCTTACTCCCCAAGTCAAGCGTGCGTAAAGAAGTTTTACTTCAAAAAAGTTGTATCGGATTAAGTTGAGTCGGATTCGGTTGTCAGGATTTCTACCAGAAAACAACTTGGCGAATGTTAATATCTCCTAAATCGAGCTTATTAGCTACTGAAATGCTGGCCCTAGGAAAGATTACAAAACGCTGGGTCACAGCATCCTCCCCCTTGATGCGGTTAGCTGAGAGCTGGCAGTGGGTTGGTTCTGTAAAGCGGCCCGGGATGATGTATGCAGGTGTAATTCGCTACCGCTGTCTGCCCCCGGTGTTACGGACGGGTCTGCGAACGCGTGGACCACGACTCCCTCACAACACAAGCTTCATGCTTCTCCCTTCAAGAATGCTTGATATTTATTTGAATGCTGTTCGTTTTGACTCTAAGATTAATATTAAAATTTTTACTTTAATACATTTTGGTAGTTTTCACGCGTTGAATGGTCATTCGGAGCAAAAAAACGAGTGTGCTGCACGACTGAAGTAAAACTTCACAAACTTATAAAAGAACAGATGACATTGACATTGGGGCGACAGATGACATTGGGGTGACATATGACCATGGGGTGACCTACGATCTTGGGGTGACCTATGACCTTGGGGTGACCTATGACCTTGGGGTGACCTATGACCTTGGGGTGACCTACGACCATGGGGTGACCTAGGACCCGTGATAAAGTCAAGCGTGCGTAAGGGCCCTACCGTTCGCCTCGCCATCGATCACCGTTCGCATCACACTTTTCGTAACACATCACCACTTTTCGTAACACATCATTAATTTTTGTAACGCATTCACCAGCTTACCCTCCAAGTCGAGCGTGCGTAAAGAAGTTTTATTTCAAAAAGACAAAAGGTTGAAGGAATCAAACGTTTGGAGATTAAGAGAGATGCACTTTCGGAGTATCGCAAGAATGTCTTCGTCAGTACAGGTATTTCAATAACCATAATACATAAAGTTATGTGTGATATAGCAACAGATCAAACCGCAAAAGTATCGATACACAGGCAATGGAAATTTCCGCTATTACAACACTATACTTGTTATCTTGTTTCTTTTTAAAATCCATAAATGCTATGTATTCGAATAATTCCTACTCGGCATTACTTTTTTTATTTCAATTCATCTTTTCAGGTCTACATCGTTGACTTTTAATAGAAACATGGGGTTGCTCTTTTGTAAATGATATTTCGGGTTAATAAAGAATGAATTAGCCATCAATCATAAAGGTGTTACATTCTTGATTGATCGAAGTTACACCAAATTATGCTCGATTGTACGTGAAGCGAATAGGGCGCAACAAAACGCCAGAGTTCATTATTTCACCCTTGCTGAAAAGATGGCTGGCGTTTCCTCAGATTTCAAAACAGAAACCTGACACTTGAAGGAGGTGGTTGATTGGTGGCCAAAAAAAACGGTCCCAGCTGCGGACAAAGTCGTGCTGATCCTGCGGCAGTCGGGCAGCCCAAATAAACAAATAATATCCGTGAACTTTGAAAAAATGTGCTTAATTTTGAATATCCGTTACATTTCTACCACTCAGGATGTGACCGCCAGAGGGTTGTTAAAATTGTACCGCTGATAGCTCCGTTGTAACATCTCCCTCTTTCTCATTAGAGTAGCATGCGACTAAAATAGAGGTTGTGACGGAGCTTTCAGTGGCAGGACCGTAGTAGTGTTACTGATTATAACCAAATGCGTAAAATCGGCGGTCGGCTGCATCGCTTCCCGCAGCAGATGCACACTGTAGGTTTGAGTACAAGATTCAATTTTTGTTTGTGTTAAATGCATGGGAACAAGCCACATGAAAACTGTTAATAATGCAATCTTGTTTCATGTTGAACCGTTTCTCTAAAGATAAACTAAAACGAGTGCTTTCATCAGCGATGAATAGAAAATGCACCAGTGAAAAGAAACTAGGAAAAAAAGACAGTCTGAGAATGACTAGGATCCATTGAAGTCTACTTAGCAGTTAACAGCATCCCATAACCGTTAAGCCTAGATAAACAAAACCTGTTCACTTAATCCTGCAGCAGCAATTCATAGATTTATTGATATCTGCTGCAGACAAAAGGCACAATGGTTAACATGTACTAAACTGCAGTAGCGCTGACCTTGAGACAATCGCGGGGTCAACTTCGAGAAAGAGATTATTTGTGCAGCATCAACCGCCAGTTGAGATCTCACCCGATACGAGATATGGACCGAGTAAGCTTGTTTACAAGGAGATGCATTGTCCGCAATTTCGGTAGCTGACCCAAGACATGTTCCCCATTGTAATAACATTATACAATACCTGACGAGTTCAGTTGCTTTATTCGGTTAATCGGGAAAAACCTGTCGCGGTCTACTGGCCCACTGCAGATCGCGTTTCGTGAGAGGATGCAAGCAGTGTTGTTTCTTTGTGGACCATTCCTAGTTTCCTAATCTCTGGGGAGCGGACCCCTCGCTTTGTGAATGCAGTCAGCCCTCTTGTCGGCTAAATGCTTCGGCTTGTGAATGGGCCGGTGTGAATGCATTCGTGACCCGCTTTAAAGGAGTTGCATTAATGCAAGAACGCGGTGCATTTTGCAAAGACGCAATAAATCTCAATAGAATTAAGAGTGTTGCATTCAGGAACCCCGATACACTTTAAATGCTGATGCCTCTGATCAGGTTTAAATTTAATCATGTAAACAGGAATCCTCGGTTCAATTTTGCAAATAGCAGCTAATATAAAGAAGATTGTCTGATTTCATTTCTATACAAATCTATTGCTTTATTCCGAGATTGATGAAATCTGCAATAAGGAGACCATCTCTCGATATTTCGAAAAACCATCCCATCCTATTTTCTCTCCCCTTAAAGCAGAATTTTGCACACTTGTCGTTCAAACAGAGGAAAATTACAATCTACATCCGATTTTGCGAACATTTCGAAGAACAGTCATCCAATAATAAAGTTGAAAACCCTATCTCACAGCTACCTCCGTGGTCCAAATTCTATTTGTACGTTACTTTACCAAATTTTGCTTTTTTTATGCGCGATTTTATTATCCCTCAACCAAACCTCTTCATAGGCCAATTTTCCATGCTTCATTAAACCTAAATAACACTTCATCAAAAAAATCAGATTAAACAATACTGAACAGTAATTTTCAAACTTTCTGTACCACCCTAGAGGTGATATTTCACAATATATCTAATGATTACAAACAAATAAATATTTCCACCGTCTGCATTTCCGTTGGAAATTATTGAAATAATTTAAATATCTGCGTATCAAAAATGCAACAAAAGTGCAATCGTAATAATACGTAATACGATCCAACTGAACAACTAGGACAAGATACCACAATGAGATTACTTACAGCTCCGGTGTAACTTCTCTTTCTGTTACACGCATCGTTCATGAGAAAGATGACAATATTACAGCAGAGCTATCAGCGGCAAGTCCGTAGGGATTAAGTGAAACAACTTTTCACACATCATTACAGCGAGGGGAATCTGTCATCTAGTCCTGGACCAGTTTGTGAGATAATACGTGTTAGCAGCATCCGACAATGGGAACAAAGCAGAAATATAGAAGTTATGAAATGGTGCCAAAGCATTATTCCCATTCATTATCGTCGTATTAATACTATCTTGGGCAAAACAGGCATTCGTCATGGCTCACACACAGTGCATTCATTATGCCATGAAATGTGAGACGGCTGAATACACAATGTGGCTGAGCATCTGAGCAACCTGCACCGAACCAGTCTAGTATAGGCAGATCCTAGAATTTATATTTACGATGTAATGTATTCACTGACGGAGCTAATTTGAATACGTTTTGAATTGGAGATCGAATCAAATATTTAAATAAAGGTTAATTTAATAGTACAACTGTCAACTGGAGAAATTGTAGAAAATGAATACACAATTTTTTTCATAAAACTAGCTGTTGCTATCTGAAATTGGACAAGTTTTCTAGATGTAAAATCATTGAAGAGCAAATAATAATGCGACGTCTTGTCTTATGTGATTGAATTGATATTGAAAAAAATTGTTTTGAAAAATTATGATCAAAGTAAAAAAAAACCGAGTGCAGTTCACGCGCGATAGAAGTGAAACCTTCACAGCATAATCTCAATAGGAGCATTGAAAAGTGAGTTCATAATCAATGCGGCCATGTGATAGTGATAAGGTTTCATTTTATCTCATTCTCTTGCAAGCTAAATCACGTAGATGTGTTTGCCTCTTTTTAGTGTCGTTTCCGTTTCACCGAGTTTCAAATCACAACGGTGCTAAAGAAGTTCCACTTTAAAAAATACAAGTGTGTAGTTCACACGCGAAAAAAGTGAAACCTTCAGAAAACTAAAGTAGACAAAAGTGGGGAGGCTACGAAGCACCGCACAAAGAGGAGACCTATTATTCTATCTCATTCTCTCGCAGGCTAAATCCTATGCTTAGATGAAAGTGTTTGTTTCTTTTTAGTGTCGCTATTTTTGTTACATCGAGTTTAAAATCACAACGGTGTCAATCATCACAAGTTTTCACTTCAAAAAAGCGTCGATCTAGAAACTCCAGATATAAAAAGCTGTGCGTGTTTCATGACCGCACCAACTCAGAGAGTAAAATCGCACGCGGTAGAAGTGAAACCTTTAACACACAATTTCAAGCAATAGAACCGTTAAAAAGTAAGCACATAATCAAAACGGCCAATGCGGTAAGGTTTCGGGCTAAATCCAATAGATGTATTTGTTTGTTTTTTTTTTTAATGTCGTTTCCGATTCATCGGGTTTCAAATCACAACGGCGTGCTGAACAAGTTTCCCTTCAAAACTCAGACATTTTATTTGTTTCATAGTTAAGATGCATAAAAGTAGAATCTGTTATATTTAATGATTGTAAGATAAAAATAAACACAGTTGCTGGATAAATCTAACAATGCAAAAAACGGAATAATGTAACGATAACTAGGTATACATTACAAGAAATTCCAGGCAAATTATTGTTGAGCAAAAAACGAACTGTTCTTATCTCGCTAACCGTGACTAATATCGCCCAAAGTATACTTGCTTATTCCGGTACGCGAGAGATTTCCACTTAAATACTGCTTAAAGTGCAATCCAAAATTGAGGTACTTATTTCTAAATAAGACAGTAGTAAGATGAAAAATCACGTAAAAAAGGAGAATTAAAAGAAAAATGGTTAAAATGAGGATTAAGAAACAAATTGTGAGAAAGAAAAGCTCTAATACTAATCCTTGGGTGATTTGTATAGCGTCGATTTTATAGCGCTCGTCAAAGTTTTATTTTACATATTGGTAGTTATTTATTTTTAGAAGCGCATAGTGAATGCAAATCGCTGTTATTTCCGCCTACCAAACACCAAATAAAATCCAGACCGCTATCCAGAAACACCAAGATATTAGTGTACAAAACACTTATCAGGCCAGTACTCACATACGCAGCTGAGACTTGGGTACTAAGAGGAATGAGCGAGCACTGGACGTTTTTGAAAGGAAAATTTTGAGGCGTATCTTCGGACCGGTTTTAGAAAATGGATTTTGGCGCAGACGTTACAACAATGAGCTATATATTCTGTTTAAGGTTCTAAATGTCACAAAATTTATAAAACTGGCTAGGTCATGTGGAGAGAATGACCGAACATCAAACACCTGCTGAACTCAAGACCGATAGGGCGAAAGAGCTTGGGAAGACCAAGATTAAGATGGAGCGACAACGTCCTCAAAGATAAATCTACCTTGGAGCTCCTAAACTGGAGAGAGCTGGCACAAAATCAAGATGAGTGGATGAAGATTCTTGAGGAGGCCAAGACCCACCATGGCACAAAATCAAGAGTGAAGATGATGAAGAATTATTTATTTTTATCAATTCTATTTCAATTGGTGATTTGCTATGCCTGTCTCATTAGGAAATCTTGTGAGAGAGCAGGCGAAGTTTAAAACGTAAGCTGTTTATAACAAAAATACATATAAAACATTGTTATTTTAAAAAAATAAACGACAATCTAGTCATTTACTTTCTTTTCGAGCTTCTAATTTAGATATTGAAGCTTGTGAACAGTGACGGGGTTAATTTGTAGTGTAATTGTCAAGAAAAAGCTCTGATCTGCTAATCATCCCGCCACTTCCACGCAGACATAACCCAACAACTATTGTCTTTGCTCTCAATAATTGCTTTACTCGCAATCTTACATAATCTTCTGTTATATTGACTGAAGTGTTTCAATTACTTGATCAGTTTCATTCGGCGTGTCTTCGCCATCCTCTTCAATTAACTTGCAAGTCATACAGTCTCCTGACACTCCTTACTCCGTCCATCTGCTGTACATGTTGAAACCATCAAAGATGTTGTCGATAGGACGTTAGACCAACCCCTGCTATAGACATCGCTTACCAACAAGCAGATGACGAGCGATACGATAGATAAAGGTATGCGTACCGCCGAGAGATCTATTGATTGTAACTACTTATTCCGATACGTACGGCGTTTATGAGAAGAGGGAGAGGTTACAACGGAGCTATCAGCGGTACACTTAGTAACGAATCAGTCGCCCACTCGTGGGAAGGGACTCGGCTGTTGGCACTGCACCAATAAGTGCAGTACAGACTGCGAGGGGTCATTTATTATTACGACTTTTAAATTTAAACAAATGACCCGGAGAACTGATCCAAGCCACGAAGTATATCCTAAAGCGGTGGTCGGATCAAAAAATGTCGGTGACATTTTTTGATCCAAAATAGAAAGAAAAAATAGGACTTAAATGCACTTATTTTTTTTTCTTCTTAATTTTGACTTTATACAGCTGGGTGATGTTTCACAGTATATTATCTAAAACAGAAAAAAAGTATAACAGTGAAGGCGGCCATCTTGAAATATTGCAAAGCCTTTTCCTCTTGGCATTTCAAGGTTAACGTAACTGCATTTTAGCTCGTTTTTCCTTAGCTTTGAATTTCTAAAATCTAAACAATAAACAAAATGTCAAATAGTTTGTTTTGTTATATTCTTCAGTACAGTTAATAATAAATTAGTTCAAGTAGGTTCACGTACACACGCACACAATTAAGACCAGTTTACGCAGGAAAGATGTACCATTATTATTATTTTAATAAATAATAAAGCAATTTTGTTAAATAATTCCTAGCACTACATCGGAATCTTTCCGGTGCTAACTATCCCTCAAAGTTTTAGGCATAGGGTAACTAATTGAAAGTAATTCGGTTTCTAAAGCATGGATCGGTCAGTGTTAGACAATGTCCATGTTGGATGATGTCAGATAATTTAACCACGTAGACAGTAGGGAGAGTTTTATTACCGAATCGTCCCAATCTATCAATCTTCATTTGTAACTAAACATTGCCTTTCCTAGAGTCGGTAGTCGAACCCTAGCACATGTGCTAGGGAGCGTTGATCGCTGCTGAGGCCATATTGCTGACCCAAATCTCTCACGAAATACTACGTAATTTGTATTAGCACGCAGAAAATGTTACATCACTGAAATTTCTTAGTAACTAACGACATCTCCCTAGTTTCAACACTGATCGAAATGGAATAATCGTAAAATATGGAATGAACAATATGGCATCTTGGACGATACTTGCATGGGAACCAAAAACTTATAACAATAATGTTTGGATGATTTTCGCGTGAAAATCACCTCAAGGGCGCTTTACAAATTCATTTACACATTTAACCTAGGTATATATATTATATTACAAGTGGCCTGCCTATAACTATAAATAATGACGAACAACTTAGCCTTAAAACGATACTTATTGTTATAACAGAGCGGGTATTTACACAATACTGCTTTACTCTATGACTTACAACTGTCACTAACATACTAATTTACATTTACAAACACATATTTTATGATTAAAAGTGCGGTGCTGAAAAGATTAGGTATATCCGAGATTTTAGATTGAATCCCACTTTCCGTAATACCTACTTGTTTTATGAGAATAATGCACAAACGCGAGTGCAGCGGCATCCCCAATAGTGAAACTGAAAGGAGAGGGGGAGGGGATGGGGAGTAGAAAGTACCTGGCTATACAAATATGGTGACTAAATACGACCAAAGCCATTTCAAAAACGATTATTTTTAGGGTAGGTATTTAATTAAATCAGTGTGTCAAATCTACAAGGCTGACGAAAGATATGATGTTGCGAAAAACCGTTGCATTGCCTGTACATGCTCGACAGAAAGTCTGTGGAAAATCCACGACGCCAGAACTCGCCGTTCGAGGAATTTGCCGAGACAAAGAAAACATGTTTAAACCCGTTACGAATGATTCATATCACGTTATTTCTACTTGAAACGTCTAAAGTCTAAACCGCAAGTAAAACTTTGATAGTCTGTCGGGCTTTTCAATGACCAATATTATTATCAGGACCAATGCGTGACACCCACAATAACACGAGTGGCAATTGCACATAAAACAGCACACAGAAATATATTCTTGAACTTGAAAAAGTCGGACTGAACGGAATTGCGACCGAAACTACTCGATATCGGACCAGTAGGGTGTTATCCTAGACTCTAACTAAATAATTGGGAATCGAAACTTGAATCTCAAATCAATTAAATGGGTATAGTCTCAGACCGGATAAGAAAGTATGATTATATTCAAATAATATGAAAAATATTCATCTTCAAACTAGTATATTATATTCATGCATTTAAGGAGATACACCATGTTGTGTAAAATTCGAAACCATGGTGGCGATAAGGGGTGTTTTTATTTATGCAAGAAAAAACGCCAAAAAGTGTTTTATTTTATTTTGCGAAATTCAGGCACAAATATGTAAATTTTTGGCGATCATTTTCTAAAGAAATTAATATGCTATATTATACAACAAAACCGCATTCGAAAATTAGTTCGTAAGCAGGAGATTTTGAACTTCATAGCAGCTTTTACAGGCATGATACTTTATTTTTTTCTGGACTTGTAAAAAATGCTCGATTATTTCAAAGGCCAATTAATCAGTAAAAGCACCTAAAATATTTCTAAGCTATCAAATTTTCAAACCAAAAACACGTGATTTTGCATTACTTCGTAGTGCTTCGCCTTAAGGGCCCGCAACCCGAATTTCTACCGATTTCTTACATATCTCCCTTAAACACGTTAAGTTTTAAAGCTCTTAAAAAAATATATGTTATTCTTGAAGTTGCCAGACATTGCCCGCGCCGAAACAAAAATTATTTAAAATTACCTCGATAGAAAAAAATCGCAAATTCTGCTCCAAAAATTATTATAAACACGTTTGTTTCACTTATTTTACAAGTTATGTGTATGAAAAAATTCACAGTGTTTCTTTAAATGCTGTTTAGACAATGCCCGCGAGATTTTTGCTCTGTTTTAAATGAATTGTGTTTTATTAAACATTTTCGCATCGATTTTGTCGCTGTAAATGTTAGCGCTCTCCTCTAACATTCGTATCTCTCCATCTTCTTCTTCTCGAGCCCGGGTGAGGAGCCTTAACTGTAAAGTATTTAGCATTTCTGTCATGTCTTCTATTAGCAAAATACACACTATAAACAAGGAGCCTATAAAAATCTGTATATTTTTCTACTCTGTATAGATTTTAGATAACTTTTCATAATTATTAATAAAGTAGTCTAATGGTTTTAGTGGTAGTAGATTGAGAAGAATAATAAAAATTCCGTCATTTAAAAAAACATGCATTCTCTTTTGTTCATAGCCACTCCATTTGGCATTTGAATGCGTGAGTGTTAGAGCGCAAGTGATAACGTAATCGTACTTTTTGATAAAATAAGAGAAGTAATACATTAATCCCCGAATCAACCATACACACACTCACACGCATAGCAGGGCTCTCCCTTATAGTGTACACAACACACGGACGCAAGTGTGCAGAATATTGGTGGAGGCGGTCGTTGACGCGCAAGGTTGCGACGCGCGACGTACCGTCATGTGTTTAGCGTTTACTATAACAATGCGGCTTACGCAAGGGCAACGACTTGCACAAACTACACTACTAGTATGGTATATATTATAATAATAACATGCATCATCTGCGCATACATTACACATGTACACAAATATTGAGATTAAGATTTGCAATTTTCAGATACTATTGGTACTAACATCCGTTGTTCCCAACTATAAGTTCGATCAATCTGAGTCTCCGATCAGTTAAGTGATGTGTTTACTAATGCTCGATTCACCTGTCGGTCAGAGAGTTGCATTGGGAAGAGCGTATTTGAGCATTTGATAAGTTATGAGCAAAAATTTCGGCTCAACAGTTGATCAGTAGAATTGGGAGCAACGGCCGTAAGTGATAGACGATCTTGGATAATATAATAACTATTAGACTAGGCGTGCCTGGAATGTTTTAAGTATACAAATAAACGCTATATTAGATCAGAAAGTCATCAGCTGTGTTACAGCAGGTTGGAGGAACCAAATCGCAGTTTAAATACTAAATTTGGAAATCGCGTTTTCGAAGTATACCGTAATCCGTGGAATAAAATGAATTTCGGAGCGAAGCTCATAATAATGCATTCTTCGGAAAAGCATGCCCACTGATGCAACTATATATAAAATTACTAAGATAAAACCTTGTTGGTACACATTAAATACAACTACGAAATTCCATACACCATTTCATGTAACTGCTTCTCGCACTAATCTTATGACGAAATCCGGAATGTACAGTGTACAGCTGAGCAGTCACCCCTTTGTCAACAGAATCAATATAATCAAAGAAAATAAGATATAAATATAACACATTATTACTATGTATACTATAACCTCCGTCGTCGAGGGGTAACGCTTTTGACTAGCAATCCGGAGGTCGCTTGTTCAAATCCCGGCGTGAACAAATAAATTTTATTTGGTTAATTTGTATTATTTTACAATCATAATTTAAAATAATGTAAGGTATATTTGCGGCACGTTCCAAAATGGAATACACTTTCAGCATCACCCTTGTGTAAGACCACCATTCAGAATTTGCTCAGAATGGCTTGTCGTGTTTAGTGACCAGATCTGAATAGCCAGCCAAATTCCTCTTCTCCTCCACACTACCGTCAGCTGAGGCCTTCGACCAAGTATATCTAGACAGGGCGTGTAGGTCTTAAAAATGACACCGGAACCAAAAATATTGGTTTACGAAAACATTTATCAAAAAGAAAGTCCATTATCTCACAGTCAAAAGATCGCAAGAAACATTGGTTTGTACCTTTAGTTGGTCTGCGTGGAGCTAATTTGTGTTCCAGCAAGTTCGCGGTAACGAAATTACTAGCTTTGTGAAGATCATTTTTAATACACAAATTTCAGGCAGTGAGAAATATTTTAGGTACGGGCTATCGCTGACTTTATTATTAACAATTTAATCACTTATATGAATATCTAAAAAAATATGTACATAACATATGAATTCGAGGCAGCGTATCGAGAAAAGTAACATTTGATAAACAATGTTCAATTTCTTCCTAGTAAAACAACTACGCCACGCAAGAGATGTTAACGGAATTCGATGGGTAGTTGTATTATGAAATTTCTCGTAGGTGGTGTCACTTTGGGATTGGAATTGGGCATGGGAGGGCTAATCTATAGTTAATATATCGATGGCTGAGGCTGATGGTAGTGTGGAGGGGAAGGGGAATACCTCAATTGGGGATGCCAGACTCACTGGCACCAGACGGTTGGGAGCAGTTGGAACCCTTGTGCGGTGTTCACATTAAAAAAACGAGTGTGATTTAGACCACACGACTGAAGTTACTAACTTATATCTCCCTCTCAACTTCCGTTCGCCTCGCCCGATCACACTTTTCATAACGCTCTTGTAACGCAGTCACCAGCTTACTCCCCAAGGCAAGCGTGCGTAAGGCCCGACCGTTCGCCTCGCCCGATCACACTTTTCGTAACGCTCTCGACACGCATTGACTAGCTCACACCCCAAGTCAAGTGTGAGTGAAGAAGTATTACTTCAAAAAAGTAAAATCCTTGCCCATCGTGTGGGGACTGAAACTTTCTCTTTCGACATATTTAATTTTAATCATTGCTTCATAAATATGTAGATGTTTATATCTTCGAAAATGACCAAATAGGAGAGAGATGGAAAAGATACCTCGAAATGCTGTACAATGGGAAGGGAAATAGTGACAACGAAACATTGATAGAAAGAGAAAATGAGATCCCATCACTAGAGAAGAGTTTGATCTCGCACTGAAAAACCTCAAAAACGGGAAAGCACCCGGAATCGATGACGTTCCGGCTGAACTAATTAAACCAGCAGGAAAAGGAACTATAGATGCCCTGTTTAAAATGATACAGACAATGTATAAGACTGGAAAGATACCAGAGGATTTCGAGAAATGCCTAATTGTTACATTACCAAAGAAAGCAGGCACGACGAAATGTGAACAACACAGAACTCTTAGCCTAATATCTCATGCCTCAAAAATATTGACTAATATCATTCTAAAAAGAATCGAACCAAAAGTAGAGAACATCCTTTCCGGAGATCAGTATGGCTTTAGAAGAGGTGTAGGAACCAGAGAAGCAATATTGTCGCTACGAATACTACTTGAAAAAAGAATAAAAAGAAACCAAAACACATTCATCGTATTCATAGACCTGGAAAAGGCTTTCGATAAAGTAGAATGGAAAAGACTCTTCGAGATTCTGAAGAGAATTGATATCAAATATAGAGATAGACGAATAATCCAGGCGCTATACAAGAATGAGGCCGCTATAATTAGATGTGACAATGATACAAAAGAAGCCAGTATAAGACAAGGGGTGAGACAGGGATGCTCTCTGTCACCTGTTCTTTTTAACGCTTATATACAAAGTGCGATTGACGACTTGAGAGAGAGAATGAGTCACAGAAAAGGTGTAAAGATACACGGGCAAAAGGTGGATATGATAAGGTTTGCTGACGATATTGCATTGGTTGCTGAAAGCGAAGAAGAACTGCAAGAGGCCTTAACAACCATGCAAAGCATTCTCCAAAATAACTATAACATGAAGATAAATAAAGACAAAACAAAGCTGCTGACTGTAGGCCGAACGCAACATCAGATGCGAATAGAGATGTCAGGAGTTCCACTAAAGAACGCCAAGGAGTTTGTCTATCTCGGGAGCAAAATAACATGGGACGGTCGGTCTAAGAGCGATGTCGACAGCCGTATACACCAGGCTAGGCTTGCTTTCAATAAAAGGTCGAAAATAATTGAATCAAATAATATAGACCTAAAGCTGAGAATACTCCTCATCAAGACCTATGTATGGAGTATCTTGATGTACGGCTGCGAAACATGGTGCCTATCCAAAAGAGATAAACGGAGACTAGAGGCTTTTGAGATGTGGTCCTATAGAAAACTATTAGGAATTTCCTGGAGAGACCACATTACAAATGAGGAGGTTCTCCAAAGAATCGAAGGAGGAAGGCACCTGCTCAGGACCTTGTCCGAAAGGCGTGCAAGATGGATCGGCCATGTAATACGACAAGAAGGCCTCTTGCATTCCATAATGGAGGGTATGACCGAGGGGACAAACTCTAGGGGACGCCCACGCCGAGAGTACCTGGAGGACCTGCTGGTGGACGTGCGCTGCTTATCATATGCAGACCTCAAAAGAGCCGCACAAGACAGGGAAGAATGGAAGAGGAAACTAAAGAAAATTGCTGCAAACCAATCCCAGGATTGAAACCAGAGAGAGAGAGAGTTTATATGCAATCAGTTTGTTATTAGTTATTGCCTTATATTTTTTTTATCTACACACATAAAAGCTTAAGGAGCGTCTAAATAAAACTTATTTCAGGAAAATTTCTTAATACTTTTTGCCAAATTCAAAAAATCTGTCTTAAATACGTGTTCTTAAAAGATACTAACGGTTTTAGGTTTATATCCAGCTTTGTAAAGCGTAAAATGAAAATAAATAAAAGTATTCAAATAATGTATTATTTAATGAGTCCAGAATGACTTACTGCTAATGATTTTGAATAGGATAGTTTATGACCTACTTGAGCAATAATTTCCATCTACTCGTCCTCTATTGCTTGCTTGCATATGCTGCGGTATCACTGAACTCTAAATCGGTCTTTGCGCTAAATGCAGCCAAGCATTTTAATAAACGTTTTTCCTATTAGAATTCAAACAAAGCAGACATTATAAATTAGCCATTCGCGTTCAACTACACGTATACTTAAAATGTTTTCAAATAATAGAAAAGATCAGTGACTGATTACGATTCTATTCATAATCTAATGCAGAAACGCATTCACTCAGTCAAGTTAGTTATACAATCGCTAGGGTTCGTAGAATTCTTACAATGGATCACGGTTATCGTACGATCGACACTCTAATCAAAGCAGGCTTTTTGCAGGCAAATCCAATGCCGCCTATATAAAAGGCCAGCCTAGTTAGGTTACATATACATGAATTTCGTAAACAACCATCAAATTTTGCGTACAATTACATAGAGATTCGCGTATTGTTTCGCTCGAGCTCCTCCGTATTAATTTTTAAAACAGTTACTTTTCACAATACAATGGCACTCCAATCATTGTTATAGTTTTTCGAATACTATAATACCGGTTATACGCATTGTGCACCGAATAGTGACAGAAATTTATCAAAATTTGGGAGGCGGGAATGGGCGCCGCCGCCCCGGGAACCTTTATTGAACAACCAACACCTATGCCATAGGTCACCCCAAGTGGTTCGCTACGTTTGGTGATTTAACATGGGCGCCCGGATTCATGGGTTGAGGATTGTCTAGGTTTTGGAGGCGGATGGCCAGGACACACTGAACCCCACATTCCTACCCACCCCTTAAACCCTTTTCCTTCCCAGAACTCTCCTATCCTTCCTTTCCTTAAAAAAACCCTCGACACACCATCCCCAAAGATGACATAGGGTCTGAGGGAAATTATTTTCCTCAGGGCCTCCTGTGTTGAGCTCATGTAAAAAAAAAGCGGACCAATTTGGATGAACGATTTTGGATGATTTGGAGTCGTCATGAATTTTCTTATTTTGCTGTTGTTATTGCCGAGTAATAAATTACGATGGAAAAATATCAGCGGCCATCTTGGCTATCAATGTCTGGGCCTTTTACTAAGGCGGCATTGCTAAATCTCGTAAAGATTTGGGTCACAGTGTAAAAGCAAAAAAAATGTGGAAGAGGGTCGTAATCGCTTGGATAAAAAAGCCACTCTACGAGGGTTGTTGTGTGAATTCAGTGCAGTTATTAAAGTCATTATTTTCATGCTCCAAGTGTTAAGATCGCGCGACAAAGGAAAACATAAAAATATACAAAGACAAGAAACGGAGGGTCGGTGTGTTTCTACCCTTTTTTTATATCTTCGGTTTGTCAAACCAATTTTAATTCGGTTGTAAAAAATACGGGATTTTTTTATTAAACGACTCATTTAATGTCTCGAAAACAATAAAACTGCTCGGACTAATCGGGTTATTTGGGAAAAATGGGTATTATTCGAGAATTTTTATGGTTTATTCGAGGCGTTTTGATTTCTGAAATAACAGGACCGTGTGCTTGCCAGCGTGAGAATAATGAAGGTCAATGTTTGAACACACAACACAACATATGAAGTCGTAAAAACACAACAATGAAAAATAACGGGAATTTTCTGTAATACCAAATTACGAAGAAAAACTCACATGGGTATTTGCTTCAATTAAACAATAAATACAAGTGAAACATTAAAGAACATGACTATACGTGTAATCATAAACGGCCCAGCAGTTAAAAACCCGCTTGCTTTTGGTTCGGCTTCGCCAAGTTAGAGTGTTGGTGACCATTATATAAATTTGATAGGAACTGGTTCCAAATATAATCCGCAATGATCCAGTGGTAGCTAGTCACCGGGACAGGCAATGACGTCATATGTAATATATAGCCGCGTGATACAACTAAGTATTACCGTCAATTTTTCCATATCGGGAGAGATACTCAAATTTAGAAAATCTTAGTGCTTATACCTCCTAGGGGGGGAACGTTCTCATGCGACATGCTGACAGAAGTGGTGCCATCGTTTGACGGATTTTTGAATTCGAAACCGAATTACAATGTTAGTTTTGCTTAAAATTTCACTTACACAGATGTTTATATGGCGCGGCGCGGCGTCAGACATGCATTCGAAGCCGAGTTTTTAAATTTCAACCACGCAGACGCTAACGTATTAATACTGTTCGGTCACGGCATTAACACCAGCGAACTCGTAATTCAAATGGTTTTAATTTTGATGTAGGTAATTTTCTCCTAAAAATGACGAACAAAGAAAAACAACACGTAGAAGTTACAAAAAATTGAATACCCTTGTAATTATAAATGGATCACTTCATGAACATCAGAGAATTCGTAACGCAAAGGGTATTTATTATTTGTTGTCATAACTTCACAAACTTCCGTTTTTACATTTGAAATTATACACGGATCACTTCATAAACACTAATGAATTCATAATTTAAAGGCGATCGATCAAAAGATACTGTGATATTGTAATAGTGTAATCTGGGAAGAAGTAAGTTTATGTGAAATCGGATTGGATCCACCGAAAACGCATCCATCATACTCCCCATTGTCTTTCTTGACTTGGATAGGGACAATGGTGCCTGGTGGCCGAGAAGTTTGAGTGATGAACTATGACAATGAGAGTCAGGGTTCAACGTTCACAGCTCCTGTCACAATGGGGTATATGAGGGGTCGCTGACCCCACAGCAGGGATATTGGTGCAATGCCTGATGACAGGGTGGATCGGAGAAGAATGGGCGCAAGCCTATGAATATGAATGCGGCGAAGTATTTTGGAGGGCGCGATCCTGAGAGTCCCATTATGGTCCTGCTGTTGAAAGCTACGTCGTAACTTCTTTTTCTGTTACATGCGGCGTTTGTAAGAAAGAGGGCCATGTTTAAGAAGCTATCGGCGATAAGCATAACAAATAAATCGCGACTATATAAGGAAGAAAACAAAGGAATAGTAAGCGCTAATTATCGTACACAATATAGAGCCATGAGAATCTTACAAGTGTAAAAATTAAATGGAATAATAGCTACATGGTTATGTATGTAACATGTGTTTAATTATGTTAATTAACAGTTATATTGTCTGGAAGGACAAATTATAAGCTATTATCTTATAACAGTCGGCCATACGCCATACATAAGTTGTGCTATAAGTAATCCAGCAGGTATAAAACGTGTCAATCAATAGTAACTAACTAATTAACCATCACGCCGTTTCTCCGCAGGGGTAGGCAGAGAGGACGGACCGCCAAACAACTCGGTCTTAGCACACACTCTTTGCCTCACTCACATTCATACATTCTCTTCTATTATTCTGACTTTTGACATGGCCCGACTCAAGTATCTGATCCACTTGATCGTGCCATGTCTTCCTCGGGCGTCCCCGACTTCTTCTTCCATTCACATTTGCGTCATATATTTTTCTCACACTATTTTCTTCTTTCATTCGCTCTACATGCCCAAACCATCTGAGGGTTCTTTTCTTAATCTTACTCATTATGCTTACATCAGCCTTACATTCTTTATGGATATCCACATTTCTCACACGATCATACGTGGTTTTACCACACATTCGCCTCAAGCACAGTTTACTTTCATCCTTCCTCTGCCAGTTCCATGCCTCACTGCCATACATCAGGGTAGGTACCAGGACTCCATTGTGGACTTCTATCTTCGCTTCTTTTGACAGTTTTTTATTAGCGCCAACGGCATTCAGTCCTCCATGAATGGAGTTACCTATACATATATTATATTCTTCTTACACTACTTTCTTCGCTCATTCGCTCTACTACATGTCCAAACCATCTGAGGGTCCCTTTCTTAATCTTACTCATTATGCTTACATCAGCCTTACATTCTTTGCGGATATCCACATTTCTCACACGATCATACATTGTTTTACCACACATACGTCTCAGGGATCTCATTTCAACAGCATTCAGCAATCAATAATAGTACAGCAGTTTAATTATATGTTTTGTGGGTTAAAATCATTAGTCGTAAATCAGCAGTATTCTTAAGTGATAGGTGGCAGGATTTAAGATAGATTAAGTTTAAAGATTGATCTAAAAATTGCAAATATAAAAAGCTAAGCTAATTTCATGATTTTCAAATTTCAGAAATAGATTTCTGGTGGTAAAGGTAAGACTGAAATCGGTTTAAAAAATTAAAAAAAAAAAAAAGTGCGCAATTCACACGCGGTAGAAATGACAACTACAGAAATCTAAAGTAGGCAAGAGTGGGGAGGCTACGAAGCACCGCACAAATAATACTAACTCATTCTCTCGCATGCTAAATCCTACAGATGTTTGGGTTTGTCCCTTTTTAGTGTCGCCATTTTTCGTTTCATCGACTTTCAAATCACAACGGTGATAAATAAGTTTTCACTTCAAAAATACCCGTGTTCTCGAATTGTAATATTATGTAAAAACTTCCTACTTCTTCTGGCGCTAATCTTAATTGTAAATATGTGTGTTAATAATTCATCAGTTTTAGGTTAGAATCTATATGTCTTAGTCATAAGTCACTAGCTATATAAATCTTAGATGTAAGTCACTAGTTATAATTGTAAATCTTAATTGTAAGCCAGTAAAATAAGTCTCTAGCTATAAGTCTTAGATGTAAGTCACTAGTTGTAATTGTAAATCTTAGTTAAGTATAAGCCAGTAATATGAATTATTTTATATATTTATTTGTACAGCGCCCTTGAGGTGATTTTCCACGAAAACGGCGCTATATAAATTAGCCAATTATTATTATTAAAAATATAGTTCGTTTTCTAGAGTGTCGATTTTAGGGAGGGAAAATCGATTCGCTGTATTCTTATCCGTTGACGTACATATCTGACTGACCAAACTGCGCGAATAAATTTAATAATACATTTGCATACAATTACAAATGAAACGCAACCGAGAAAAGTTCTCATGGAGCGACCCTTTGGTGGAAAATCCGGTTGTGCATGTGTAATTACGATTCTGCACACAAATGTCCCATACTGAGGTCAGCAGAGGCCCTGTCCATCAATGTGTCAACCCGTCCCGTAATATGCCCCGGGGCAATAGGACCCCCAAGACCTAAGACCTCTGGCCAGCGAGTATTGTAATGCAATGCTTTGAATAAGTCAGATATGAACTTTAACTACACCCTAGTAAACTTAATCTTTCGGCAATCCCTTGGTCGGGAAGGTTATATTTTACTGTGCACAATAAATTTGAAAAGACGCTTTGTATTATTTTTAGTGGATGCGATGATATACATAATCCTATTAAATTAAAAAAAATTCTTACTAAACAAATGTTACTTCATCTTCAATAAATATCATTAACATAATTTAAGCTCAATTCTTCAAAGTCACTTTACAAAACTTTAAAATATAGTTAATTAAATAATTCGGATTCTTATAAACATCATTGAGATATTTAATCATTGAAGAAGATAATATTATCAAGTCTTAATTAAAATGATGAGGATGAGTTCGTTTATTTGGGAAGTATGTTTACGAGAGATGGGAAGGTTGATAGAAAATATTGAAAGAAAGGTGAATGCAGGTAACTCTATTAATGGAGGACTGAACGCCGTTGGCACCAACAAAAAACTGTCCAAAGACGCGAAACTAGCCGTCCATAATGGAGTACTGGTACCTACCCTGATGTATGGCAGTGAGGCATGGAACTGGCAAAGGAAGGATGAAAGTAGACTGAACGCTGTAGAAATGAGATCCCTGAGGCGTATGTGTGTTAAAAGCATGTATGATCGTGTGAGAAATGTGGAAATCCGCAAAGGATGCAAGGCTGATGTAAGCGTGATGAGTAAGATCAAGAAAGGAACGCTCCGATGGTTTGGGCATGTAGAGCGAATGAACGAGGAAAGGAGTGTAAGGAGAATATATGACGCAGATGTGAATGGTAGAAGTCGAGGACGCCCAAGAAAGACATGGCACGACCAAGTGAATCAGATACTTGAGTCGGGTCATGTCAAGAGTCAGAATAATAGAAGAGAATGTATGAGACGTTGTATGAATGTAAACGAGGCAAGGAATGTGTGCCAAGACCGGGATGTTTGGCGGTCCGTCCTCTCTGCCTACCCCTGCGGGAAACAGCATGATGGTTAGTTAGTTAGCTTAATTAAAATGTGAAAGAGATAAAGACAAAGAAAATAAAAAAGGTGACGGTCGTTACCTTTTTTCTTTTCTGTGTCTTTTATATCTTTCATATTTTTATTGTGATTTATTTACATTATCATCTTCAATGATTAAAAAAAACTAGTGTGCTTTTTTTTAGACCACACGACTGAAGTAAAACTTCACTAACTTATATCTCCCTCTCAACTTCCGTTCGCCTCGCACGATTGTTCGCTTCGCCCGATCACACTTTTCATAACGCTCTCGTCACGCATTCACCAGCTTACTCCTAAAGTCAAGCGAGCGTAAAGGGCCGACCTTTCGCCTCGCCCGATCACACTTTTCGTAACGCTATCGTCACGCATTCACCAGCTTACTCTCCAAGTCAAGCGCGCGTAAAGAAATTTTACTTCAAATAGTTAATTTTATTTAAAATTACTTAATTCCACTTTAAAATGAATAAATGAGATCCCTGAGGCGTATGTATGTTCATAAAACCGTATGTATGTTTTATGTATGGCGTATGTATGTATGGTCGTAAAACCATGTACGATCGTGTGAAAATGTGGAGATCCGCAAAGAATGCAACGCAGATGTAAGAGTAATAAGAAAGATTAAGAAAGGGAGCCTCAGATGGTTTGGTGATGTAGAGCGAATGATTAAAGAAAGTAGTGTAAGAAGAATATATTATGACGCAAATGGTCGAAGAAGTCGGGGACGCCTGAGGAAGACATGGTACGAATAAGTGAATCAGATTCTTGAGTCAAGCCATGTCAAGAGTCAGAATAATAGAAGAGCATGTATGAATGTGAACGAGGCAAGGAGTGTGTGCCAAGACGAGTTGTTTGGCGGTCCGTCCTCTCTGCCTACCCCTGCGGGAGATGTCGTGATTATTAGTTAGTTAGCACTTTAATAAAACGAAAAACTAATTATAATTGGTATTAATTGACATATTAACTGAAAACTTTTAGACTGGTTTGCAAGCTATCTATCTGATAGAGTTCTACTTGTAAAAATTAATTTGTTCTATTCCAATCAATTTATAGCTACCAGTGGTGTACCTCAAGGGTCCCATTTAGGCCCAATTTTGTTTCTACTGTTCATTAATGATATTGTTGACATAGTTGATAAAGATGTAGATGTATTGCTTTTGCAGATGATTTTAAAATATTTAAAATCATCAAAACCGCTGAAGATTGTGCCTGTCTACAAAATAATTTAAACAAATTAATTAGTTGGTGTTCTATTAACAAACTTTATCTGAACATAAATAAGTGTTATTCAATAAGTTTTTACAGAATAAGTCAACCAATTATTCATCCTTATGAACTTAACAACTCTACCCTTACCTCTGTCGAAGAAATTAATGACTTGGGCATAACTTTCGACTCTAAATTAAACTTTATATCCCATATAAACTAAATCTATAATAAAGGTATCAAAATGCTTGGCTTCGTTCTTAGAAATTCCAGAGGTTTCAAGAATATTTCAACTTTAAAAATTTTGTATACATCCTTAGTACGTAGTCAAGTCGAATATAACTCCTCGATCTGGTCCCCCCATTTTAAAATACATTCAGATTCAATCGAAAAAATTCAACACAAATTCTTAAGATACATTAATTTTAACCTCGGTATTCCCATTGAAAACATAAATTATAATTACTTGATGAAAGAATTAAATTTACTAAGACTGTCAGATCGAAGAATTATATCCGACTTAATATTAATGTTCAAAATTGTAAATGGTAGAATAGACAGTCCTGATCTAACTAAGCTCATTGAATTTCATATTCCCACGAGAACCACTCGTTCTAAAATCCTTTTTAAATGTAACAATAATCGGACTGAGTATACGAAACACTCACTTTTACCTAGGTTGCATGAAGTTACTAATAGATATGCAGATGTGATAGATCTTTTTAACTGCACGGAACATAGGTACAAGAAGGCTATGCTATCATATTTTTTTAATCACTATTAATTTTATTTGTATTATGGATTTTTGCATGTAAATGTATCTCTGGTGTCGCTTCCCAATGTATCGTCACAATTAACTGTTATACATACACTGTTTTACCATTACTAATATTTTGAATATGAATTTGTGACATGTAATTAATGTTTATGGCATACTTATGCCGTTTGTATTAAATAAATAAATAAATAAATATTAATTTCCCAGGCTGTGCAAAGATCCGGGCTTGTGAGAAAAACCTTTCAAAAAGAGAAATTAAAAAAGACACGGGAGATATAATTGTGAAATAGCAAAAAGAAATATAAAACTACTGAATTTAGTTACTATAGAGTTAATAAGTACGTTAGTAAAAATATAACGAGTTCATTATAAATGTAAAATAATTTCCAATTTCTCAGACCAAACAGTTCTTATCTTATTGCTATCGCAAGATGGGGGGAGTCGAAATGGCCCATAATTAGAAAACGTCTATTGCTCCGTTCACACGTTAACCGGTCCACGGCAGATCTCGCACGAGATGGTATGAGACGAGAGGCTGGGGTCATGCGATCTGCAGCCAACAATGCAGATCCGCTCACTCGAGTAAACGCTGCACCAACGACCTCAATATTATTATGCATTTATTTTGATGTAACCACCCAACAACTTCTAGATTGGGAAGCGTTTAAACTGTGAATTGTTCCGAGTTTATTTTTAAAGTTGGGGTCAAGGGTTGCGGAGTACGTTTGCAACAATTGGTGCACACTGTGCATTATTATTCGTGCAAGTATTACAATGCACGGGTCATGGCGCAACAGGTAGCAAGATGCTGCTAGTGAGATCCTAATCTTGATTTTATTATTTATTGTTAATGATGTTTCGTTATGCAAGACCGTTATTTTGATGTGTCATTAAAAATAATAATGCTTGGCTAGTTTTATTGTGTTATTTTTGTGAAATATCAACTAAAGGGTGCTGCAGCTCGAAGTCATAAAATAAAAGTTAAATAGTTCTAAAAATACCTAATAATGGATTTTTCAATGTTTCATGGTATACTATACATCAGTGGCGGTCCGTGTGTTGTCAGTGAGCTTTTTTTTTTCAAAATTTCAATAATTTGTAAGAAGATTTTCAGGATCAGTTTGGGGATGCGCCGCATTCACATTTCAGTATAGCTTCAAACAAAAAGTTGAAATTTTGAAAAAATAAAATTTGTTTTCAGCTACAACAACTAAATAACGTCGTGTTTTCCAATCATAGCACTCTAACTCACTGAAAACTCGCGGACCGCAACTGATATTCATAGAAGTATTTTTTTTAAATAGCTCCACACGAGGGGCTTTGAGGGAACCCTAAGGACCTATGTCATCTTTGGGGATGCTGCGTGGAGGGAATTTTTAGGGAAAGGAAGGAGAGGTCAATGTGCCCTGGAGATTCTTGACATATTAACCCATATGCCCAGTAGAAGGCAATGGGTCGAGAGTTCAGGAGAAATCAAAAGGTCTCCCTTAACCAGTCCCACCCGATCCGGCCCGCTACATAGTAGGTGGGCAAACGCATCTGCCGCAAGACCTAGACAAACCTCATCGAACCCGCCACCAAACGTAGCGAACCACTTGGGGTGACCTATGGCAGGGGTGATGGTTACCCAATAAATGATATCCCGGGGATACTCATAAACACCTCCAAAATTATTTCATACCTCCTACGATGGGAATTACTTTAGTACGAGCAAAAAGTGATGAAATTTCATGACAGGACAGTTTGCGGTTCAAGTTTTGACTCCACCACATTCTACGCAAGCAGATTTTTTTTTTCAATTATTTCTGGCTTTTACCCTTCAAGGGTGTTCTAGGCCATCATTTATAATTACAGAGAAAGGAAAGGTGAATTTATATATTAATTTTATTTAAATGTGCAAATTTCAGAATTTTATGGAAGATTGGATTAGAGTTCAGACTTGGAAGAGATGAGATGTTGAATGGAGGGGAGGCAATTTTGGATAACGCTTAATAGAAGAGAGGATATTTATTTAGAGAGGGACAACCAAAAAATATGTGATCTAAAGTTCCCACATCTAGACCACAGAATGTACAATCTGGAGAGTCAAGGACGGGAATTTTAAAAAGGTGCGAAGGAATAGAACAATGTCCAATTCTCATTCGAATTCTCATTTCAGTGAGGAAATTTCTTTTTTGGAAAAATGAGGGAATTTTTGAAACCACGATTTTGATGGGATAGTCTTTTGTATTGAGGCGTAGCGGGCACCTTTGGATTGACTAGCAATGTTCCAATACTCTGTTTAATTTTTTCACACATAATATGTAACGCAAAAACCATGGCATATCTACTTATGTCATAAGTCATACTCATAACTCTCAACACCATAACCTAGGCATAAATAACTCAAATATAGTATAAATAGGAGCGTGGCCTGTAAAAGCCGTTAGGAATTCGCCAGTAAAGAATGTCTTAGCAGGTATCCTCCATTCCACTTAGCGGCGACTACGTGATCGGTCGATCAAAATCATAACAATAGCTGTAATTACTGCCTTAGAACAATGTTAATATTGTTGTGTTATTATTTTTGTCTAGCGAAGGGTTATTTCATTATGAGCATTGCTGTGTGAACAATACAGGATTATTATAATAATGATTGCAGGTTTGTTAAGCAGGTACCATTAATAATATGATTTATTTGTTACATTAATTAAGGACTAATTAATAGCAATGTTTCAGTGTGATCCAATTTATTCCATGAATGTGTTTATTTAACAAAAGGCACGTCTCGCTACAACTGTTCAGGATTCTGCAATTTATTTCTAGTTGAACAATGGCTTCACAAATAATAGGCTATTGCCATTGTGACATCAGAAAAACGCGGGTCAGCAGTGTCCGATTGGAATCGAATTCGTGACCCTATGATCGAAAAGCCAGCCTGTGGAATATCTAGTTTTTTGGACCCTTGGTAGATTTGAGATATGACATGAAGTACCAAACTAAAAATCCCGCGAATTAGTAGTTAGGAGGTCAAATTATCAAAATAAGAATATCGGGTCATTAATCGCCACAGACTGCACTGGTTCCATGCCAACTCAGAATCACCTCAGAAAGGTCATTAAAAGCTATGAAAAAATAATTTTAAAATAGCCGGTAACCCTAACCTAACTTAACCTGTTTAACCAATTTTAAAAAAAATTTTATCATCACCATAGGACATCCAAATGGATAGACAAGCAGTTACAGATGAGGGGTAAAACCAAACTATGGAGAGCGAAGAGGGGAAAGATGACTGTCATTCGTTGAACAATCAATCTGACAGTATATAGGTATCTCGCATTACAATATCACCATTTAGTTCTTAAAAGCAAAATCTGCTTTGAATGAATAGACCTTTTTACATGGGAGCGCGAATTGCTTGCCACGTTCAAAACATATTTGCTAAGGCCAAATGCTCGCCCCAAAAAGACTCACGCCAATACACATATCAATATTTTGTTTCCGTGTTTAGTTAAAACACTTTTACAAATGTTTCATAATTTACTTACCCCTGTAACCAGCGACGAGCACATTGGAGTACCGCCCACATTCGCTATGTGTACATTGATACGTAGATATATTTCGTTAAATGTATGGATGTCAGCTTCTCGCTGTTCACGGCAAGAATGATGACGTCACACATTTTAGATTCAAGCGAGGCTATATCCCCTCCCCATGGAGCGAGCCGGTTCCAAGGAGGAGCTACAGCCGGCGCCATGTGGAGGGGGAAATAATACGTTTTTATCACTTAGGGCAGGTCCAGATATATTCATATGTCCGTGATCATCACTCTTAATGATCTTTCTGAGGTGTTTCTGAGTTGGTTTCATTCTGAGTTGACCGGTTAGTGGTTGAGTGGGCATAGCGCTTGGGTCCCACCTGGGCGTCGCGTGTTCGATTCCTCGGCTGGCCAAGTCGTCCATCACAACACAAGCAACATTTTCGGCTTTCTGTGGTGGTAGTAGGAGATTTTCAAACATTGTTGGGTTATTCGTAACCCGGGAATGTTTGTCTTTCTTTTTAAATAATAAAAAAAAATGTACAGGGACAAACGTATATAATTCTTGTTTGTAAGTCTTTAGATCATTACCCATCTTAGTAATAAGTAGAGACACTGATTCATCGCATTAACGATATATTCGCGAATTAAAGCGATAAATTGTGTTTTTAGCGATAAAAACGTTAAAACGCGAAATTGCAGCGATTTTTATAACAAAACTCAACAAAATGCGAACTTTTTTAGTAATGCGAGCAAAGGTACAAATTTCGGGTTTTTGAACAACTTTTATATGTATTTTGGCAACTTTGATATGTATTCATTTGACATTTGTTGACGAAGTGTGTGACCAATTTGTCACATTGATAAATGTATTAGAAGGGTCAAAATATCCATACGCTCATTTGCTTTGGGAGGACTTGGTGTCCCTAAGCCTTTCTTTACAAAAATTGAGTGATGGTGTTTTCCCTGCCAAAACCTTATAGGCTGTGCAGGAGGTAAAGAACCGGGTTGTCTTAACCCAAATAAAAAAACTCAAATAAGAGAGAGTTGTCAGAAGAGTTCTGTGAAACTGGCATCTCATATGCTGAACCGTCAAGACAACAGCAATAATCAATTTCTTGAGCACGCAGGTAAAATGTTCAATCCTGCAATTGTAGGTCAGAATGTCCAGCGATCAGACGCTATTCTTTTAGCAAGTAAAAGTAGGCTTGCTCCAACGTTTAAATCTGCTGATGACAGTAAATTCCTAGAAGGTTACAGGTATTTTCAAAGACAGCTTGTAGAGCAAGTGAGGGATGGAGTCACTGTAGACATAATTCAGCTACTCTTAGCTGTAAAAATTGTTCACAGAGAATTTGCTGAGGCAGCTCTGATGACTGTGTGGGCCCCTGTGAATAGTGTTGACGCAGAAAGAATTTTTAGTTGCTATAATCTTGTATTGACCGATCGTAGAACAAACATGATACACTCTACTGTAGAAACATGTGCCATGTTGAGTTTCAACCAATAATAAAATAAACATGTTTCAAGTGATTTTGCCAATTTAATTGTTTTTCCCCTCTTGCCGACTCCCATTCCTTGACGTTATCCTATTTAGCTATAAACGCTATGAAAACGCAAAATTAAAGCTATAAAAGCTGTTTTTTTTAATAATATATGCTCCATTTCTTAAAAATTAAAGCTATGAATCAGTGTCTCTAGTAATAAGCCACTTGTAATATACATAATATATATATTGCGATATATTATATTTATTCAGAAGAAATATTCAATGAAGCTCTGCAAGAAGCTACTCAAGGACTTGTTATAAATGGGAAGATTCTAAACAACCTGCGTTATGCAGATGATACGGTACTTCTAACAAGTAACATTGAGGAGTTACAACTTTTGCTGAATCAAGTAGTGAAGACTTGTGAGAATTTTGGGCTAGAACTGAATATAAATAAAACAAAATACATGCTCATAAGCAAAAATAACGCATTGGATGAACATCTTTATATTGCTGGAACAAAACTGGAGAAGGTACAAAGTATTGTATACTTGGGCTGCAATGTAAATGATAGATGGGATCCTTCAGTTGAAATCAAATGCCGCATTGAGCAAGCTCGTGCAACCTTTATCCGCATGAAAAAAATGTTCTGCAGTCATGATCTCAACCTTGGATTACGAATGCGAATGGTCAGATGCTACGTATTTTCAATATTATTTTATGGAATGGAAGCATGGACGCTTACTGAAGAATTAATTAGGCGACTTGAGGCATTCGAGATGTGGATCTACAGAAGAATACTTAAAATAAGCTGGATGGACAGGGTCACAAATGAAGATGTTATGGTTCGGATGAATAAAGAAAAGGAAGTTATTTAAACCATAAAAATCCGAAAACTTCAATATCTTGGACACGTGATGAGACATCCAGAGAAGTGTGAGATCCTGCATCTCATAATGCAGGGAAAGATTGCCGGAAGACGGGGCCCTGGAAGAAGGAGAACCTCATGGCTGAAAAACCTGAGACAGTGGTTTGGCCAGTCTACCGTGGAGATTTTCCGGGCCGCAGTAAACAAAGTCCGCATAGCCAACATGATAGCCAACGTCCGTTGAACGGACAAGGCACAACAAGAAGAAGATATATTATATAATAACTTATTAAATCAATTAATTAGTTATTAAATCTGTAAATGAATTGTAAAGCGCCCTTAAGGTGATTTTCTCACGAAAATGGCGCTATAAAAATCATCCAACAATTATTATCATAAACGAAATTATTTGGTTTTGACCCTACCTAAGTTAACCTATTTAACCAATTTTTTATATTTTTTTATCATCTCTCTTAATGATGAAACACCTTTCTGGGGCTGTTTCATTCTGAGTTGGCTGGTCACCACTGCACTTGGCGCACTAGGTTCACCTTCTTCTAGATATATTCAAAGATGTTCACACGTCCACTCTATGCTATAAAGAACTTTGAATAAGAAAGACCTTTTAATTACAAAGGTTTTTTCTACAAACTTGAAGAAAAAACAACAAACATTCCGTTTTAATAAAATCCCTTTACAATTATGAAATCAGTACATAAATTAGTGACCCCTCGTCCCGTCTCATGCGCACCGCTTTGTGATTCAAATTTCGCGGCGATTGTTGAGCGGTCCTTTCTCTAGGAATAAATTGCGGCGTTTATTAGTGAAAATAGACGAGAAAATACGAGTCTATTGTAGCAAGGAGGGAGACTGCTTTGGGTAATTGCGCTATTAAGATGCCGGGGGATTGAGATGTCACTCGACTGTGTAATGTGGTCCATTGTTAGGGAAGCTGCAGAGAAAGATCTATTGTGCGACCTCCCGAATAGTGGAACTGACCCGGCTCGCAGAAAGCACGAAGGGTAACTATGGCATATTAATATTTATATTCTTGCAATATCTACACAAAATGTGGCTCAGCAACACAAACACTTGTGTTAAGCAGTGAATTCTTAATATGTATATTATTGTAATTGGGGTACAGGCTTATATTCTAATCGTAAGTGATACCGTATTTCTATAATAGTTTCTTGATTATCACCGTGTGACTTTCAGTCTAATTGTATTTTAATTTAAAAGGTTTACCTGTCACCAGGAAGGGTTGAAAGGTGAACATACCTGAAACAAACAAACAAAACATATTAAAAATCTGTTTCAATGAAGAAAAATAGGCAAATTAGTAACAACAAACAAAACACAGAACAAATATATAGATTACAGAATTTTCATATCTTTTAAAGCTTACCTAGAAAATCATACATATATTGTAAATGAAATAGACAACAACACATTCATGATAACCTCAAAAGAGAAAGGGCACATAAAATACTACATCTGAAAATCGAGTTTGTGATAAGAAAGATTAGTGTTCATTTAGTTTGTAGTGGGAATGATTTTAACGATGTTGTAATCTCGATGGGTTGATTTTATGTGTTTGATATTTTGTGGTAGGTTATTGTATAATTTTATTGTAATGCCATGGTTCCGTTCACTTTCTGACTCACTTCTTGTCAAGGTTTATGATACTATGGCCCCAATTCTAAACAAACTTTCACGAGCGGGTTCGTTAGATTATTTGACGCCTACACTCCCTTCAACAATCTATAATCGACACATAAATGCACTGAAGTCCTTGAATAACTTTACTCATCTAGCTTTTGTATTCCTACCCCTAATATAGTTGACCGGTCGATGGTTGAGTTTGGCATCGCGCCTGGGTACCACCCAGGCGTCGTGAGATCAATTCCTCAGCTGACTAAGTCCTCCATCACAACACCAGCAACATTTTCCGCTTACTGTGGTGGTAGTGGGAGATTTTCCAAGTATTTTCAGGTTATTCGACCTGTCTTTCTTGTAACAAACAATTGTTCCTGTAGTACCAAGAGCTGCAGCAAATGTAAACATAGGTTCAACATATAGTGTAAAGAAACACTTTTCTCATAAGTATTTAATTTCCAATCATGCAACAGGTTTCTGAAAACCCTCAAAATGATAAAAAAAGGGATTACTGAATTAGACGTGTTTAATACAAAGAATGCATTCTTATCGACCAGGAGCTCAGAAAAAAGTTGGGAGAATTCCACAAATCTGGGGCGTGAGGAATTGAAAATGCTTATCAACGAAGTCGGGTCGTTCCGGGATACTGATCATGAATCGATTTCCGATTTGTTCAGACCCAATTTCACGCGGTAGACTAGACTCGAAGGATTATTGTACATTACGTAACAAACAAAAAAAACATGGACGTCCCATGCAGATAAAGGAAATTAGTTTCTAAGAAAACTACGAAATTCTTCAGTTTAATGAGTAATTCCTTTTTTATTTTGACAAAACCTACCAGGAAAGCAGAAGAATGTCGACAAGCAAACAGTAATGCTCTTAGTTTATTTGTTTGACTGTATAAAATACGAAATTCTTTACCCGAATGCGGGGAAATTAAAGGTTTGATTTAAAAATACAATCAGGATAGCAGAAGAATGATGACTAGAAAACGGTAACGTGCCTCGCTTGCGCATGTGTGGCAAAAAACCCACAACGTTGAATGGATGGATGAGAAATTCATCAACGGACGTTTGTAGACGGGTTCGCTCGGTGTATTGTAATTGATGTTATTCGTGAATGTTGTAGACGTTACGACGCACCTACCTATGCAATTTGCAGAACGAAAGTGAATTTTAAACGTTTTAGTACAGTGATGGGGATTTAATAAGCCCTTCATGGCAACAGTGATAATGCCAATAAAATATTATTTTATAAGAAAATCATACAAAACGTGGTGTTGCGACTGGGATTAGAATTTCGGGACCATCTGCTAACCGGGTGATTGCTCTCACCACTGAGATATCGTGACAACATTCAATCCACGTTGTTTTAATCACAAATAGCCAAGAATGTGTATATTCTTAGCGTGCCTTATATCGCCACGAATATAGGTAATAGGCATAAAAATCGTTTGGCAAATGGAGTCCAGCAACGCTCGATTTCAAGGGCAAAAATGGTTTAATTTGTGAATTTTATGTTTTACAATAATTTTCTACAAGAATTTAATTTTCCACATTATACAATAAAACCACAACCGAAAAGGGGTTCATAAGTAGGAGATTTTGAACTTTAAAGCAGTTTTTATAGGCCTGTTCCTTTATTTTTTCTGGACATGTACTTATGTAAAAGGCAAAATATGTGTTCTACTCGCTGTATTTAATTAAAGCATCTAAATTCTTATTCGCACTGGGCAAGTAGTTTCGTCAAGTAGCGAGTAACTCGCCGCTTGACTGACCAAAATGCTACTACTAACTACTAAATTAAAAGTGTTCGGACTCATTTAGTTACCAAGATACTCGCTACTCGACTAAACTACTAGCTTAGTCTGTACGGGCCATAAGCGATCTAATTTTCAAACCAAAACATAATTTTGCATTGCTTAACAACACTGCTAGAATTGGAATATCGCGGCGGCAATAACCTATTTTTGTGTGATTTTAAATATCTAATTTAATGAATACGGTGGTACTATATGCATTAAAAATTCTCATCCTATAAAAATGTTTGTTTAAATTTATAAAAGATAACTAAGCGACTTCTTTAGATTAAGCGAATGATTAACGTGTTTTGGATGACATACTTTTCACAACATTTGTCGTAATTAATAACTGTCCTTACATAAACACAAAGATGGTCATCACGTGATGACAGCGCGAGATAATAATTCATGTGACCTGATTTGCTGGGGGTAACGTCAATACGGTACCCAAGATTACACCATTAACTCTAATGCGTTTCGAGTCGTTTCGCTTCGGAGAAGTTGTAACTCGTAACCGACAAAATGCGTTAAAATAAAACACGAATCGGTGGTTAGCTTGGCGGATACAACGCAAAACGATGGAACTATCCCAGCCGTGTCGGATTTCTCCCCCAAAATTGTACGTAATCACTTCCACGATCGACGTACCAGAACGTGCTGAGCGGTCAGAAGACTCCCTTCACAGAGACATCAACGCGTGAAATTTCGATAGGGACGAACGAGACAGGACGAAATATTATACAAAAAAGGACAGACGATTCGGTGGAGATTTAGATTTAAGAAACACAATCGAAGCCTATGTACGTAGGCACTTGAAAAAATCATTGTTAATACATTAATCGTTATTCTTTGAAGTCATGAACTTCGTGCTACCATTTCTTGAAAAACACTACCCTTTTATTAAAATAGCTCCACCCAGACACCGAGGAAAACAATCCCTCGGGTTCTCCCTCTTTCGAGGAAAATAATCCCTCTTTCGAGGAAAATAATCCCTCTTTCGAGGAAAATAATCCCTCTTTCGGGATTTTGTGTAAAGGTTCGGATTAGGGAGAGGAAGTTCTGGGAAGGAAAAGGTACTAGCAATCTGGGGGTCAGTGTGTCCAGGAGTAACTGACGTTTGCTGGGTGGAGGTTCGTTTAAGGAAGAGGGAGTCCTGGGAAGGAAATAAGTATGAGGGGTGGGTAGGAACTGGGGGTCAGTGTGTCTAGGAGTAACGGAGTCCGTTACTCCTAGACTCACTACTATGACGCCTGCCGGGTCGGGTCGTATCGAACGAAAGTAGAGGATCTGTCAAAATCTGAGTCTAGGGATGGGAACGCAAAGATCGATACCGAAAATTTCCGATGATCGATATTGATAATAAAATTTTGCACATAAAGATGATGAGATCATAAAGGGGCCTCGCTCACGCGAGGCCCCTTTATGTGCGAGGCCGTGGGCGAGGGGCCGCTTCGCCCACGCCTAGCTACGCCACTGTAACGGACGTTTGTATCTAAACCTCCCACTGCGGTGCAAGGCGATTTTTCAAGAGAGTCCTGCCAGAGAGATTAAAATATCTAACTCAACCAGATTGGTGGGCAGAGACCCAAGACCCGGACAAATTTCACCCCATGAACCCGTGCACCTTTGCTAAGTCATCAAACTAGGTCACATAATATCACCGCTTGGGACGACCAATCTGTTCTACACCGAACTTATAAATAGTGGCTAGATATTTTGGTTAACTTAGCCGAGTTTTCCACCGATTACGAGAATTTATTTCTTTATTTATTAATATACGCTATCCTATGGTTAAGCCATCAAGAGGATGATGAAATCACTGAAGGAAGTGAGAAGAAGAAGATGTGGGGAAGAGAAAAGTTCTGAATAGTAAAGTTCTGAATAGTAAACCTCGTTTGCTACCCCTACCCACTTTCTTAGTCTTACAACATATCCCAATTTGGGAAGCCGTGGACGCACTGTCTCAAGGCAGTTGAGACTCTTGTGCGGTGTTCACATTTAAAAAAAACTTGTTATTTGGAGCAAATAAAGCGTTCATGCGTGAGTTAAGTTCTTGAAATGCGACCTCAACTGCTCGGTTTGGAAAATAATAGCCAGAGTGTGGTATTATAATAGAGGGAGCGGTAAGGGGGGGGGAGGTGGGCTGAGATCTACGCGTCCGTACGCACTCCTCGCAGATTGAATGACGTCCGCCTACCGTCTCCCTCTTGCTCGGGGGATAGACAATAGGAGCATCCCTCTCGGGCGGGTCAACGACCCGGTTCTAGTCCTCGACCTCCTACAACACAGCAGGATGGCGTGTTCTACCACCGAATAGCTTTCCATACTTCAGATAGGTAGGTACTATTATTAAGATCAAGCCTGGAGTAGATGTTCTCAAATGTGGATTGCTTCACGCATTACAAAGTTTGGGAAGCCTTGCGCACGTTATGGTAACGAAATATTATTAATAAATGAAACAATTTAACTTTGTTTGAACCACTTTTATATTTGAGTAAAGCCGACCGGTTTCAGAACGACCGTTCCTTCTTCAGGGCAAACGTATACTGATTTGACAGTTATGAATATGGGAACAATTTATTATTATGGTAGGGGTGGAGCCGTTGCTAGGTATTAATGAAGAGTGGGTGGGTAGGGGAACATATCCATGATTGGGCTATAAGACAATGTTTTTTGTTTGTTGATAATAGATTCATTATTTATAAGGGTTTTTTTAACTTATTTCCAAGGCTTCTAAGTTATCTAAACGTTTTCCTTTATGTTTAACTAGCTGGTTCCCGGCATGCGTTGCTATGCCAATTAATAAAGAAATTGTTTCTCCCTGCGTGTCCTTTCCCACTCGTCCCGTTCCCCTTCCGTCTCCCCTTCCTCTCCCGCGTCCCCTTCCCCCTCGCGTTCCCACACCGCCTTCCCTCTCCCCACACCCCTCACCCGTTTACCCCGTCCCGCGAACCCACCTCCCGAGTTCTACCGTCCCGCATTCCATTCAATTAGTCCCGGTACATTGAGTTTTCAAACAGCACTTATTGCAATTTTTTATGCAAATTTCGTAATGCCAGAGCTCACCAGTAGTTTTATACAAACCTTGTCCTGACCATAACGAACACAACAAAAAAAGAATTATCCAATTTGGTGCAGTCGTTCAGAAGTTATGCGCGTACATACATTTCGGGGATTCATTTTTATTTATATAGAAGATAGAAGATAGATAGATAGATATGAAGAATATTTATCCCCGTATTTTTTTCAAAACTATGGTTATTTTCAATGATATGGTTAGCGAACTCAGAAATATGATTATTATCAAGACACCTTAAATATTCTTTGATTCTGATTTCAAAATAACGAGTTGTTTTTCCAATATAAAATGAGGGACAATCATTACATTTGAGTTAATATATATCGGAATTTGTCAATTTATTTGCACTGAAGAAGGAACGGTCGTTCTGCAACCGGTCGGCTTTACTCAAATATAAAAGTGGTTCAAACAAAGTTAAATTGTTTCATTTATTTATAATGGATAACCACAAAGTTATAGCTACATTCAAAAGTAAAATATTATTAAGCTCGTAAAATATGAAGTATTTACATTGAACAAAATAGCTAATGTAGTCACAAGTTGGATGTAGGTTTTTTACGCGAATCCGCACAACTCGATTTTGCTGAAGTGGTGAGCGGGAAAGATACCTGAAAGATGAAGGTTTGATGGTTTATGCATAACTAAAGCCATTTCAAGCAAGGTTTCTATTCTAAACGACGATCTCTCCTCACCAGGGCGATATTAAGAGCATTTTTCAAACATCAAAGAGTGTAGCAAATTGTATACAGTGAAAACAAATTGTAAAAGTAGGTAGGTACATAATATATGATTTTAAGAAGCTTGGATCATCGCTCGTCGTTTGCTGGGGATAGAGACCTACTGGTACTGTGCAGCTAGGATACTGATCTAGACCGAATGCTTGTAGACTTGGTCATTCCAGCGCATCGGCGACCTTCATCTTTTGCATTCCACTCTGCTAGTGACCGTAAGAACTGAAGTAAGAAGTAAGGCAGTGAAAATGAAAACATACCGCGGAGGCATGTCGAAGAAAATGATTGTTTAGAGCGCGGTTTGTCGGGTGGAAAACACCGAGAATTAAGGACGAATAAATTGCTTCGCGGTTACATTGTGGCCAATCTAGTTGTTGCAGGATTTTATTGCAAGGAATTTAACACGCCGTGAAGGATGGAGTACATGCCTAGACAGGAAAGGTAATTCAATATATCTAAAGCTAGGGGAGACACTTAGGATGGGTTGTTTCAAAACATTTTAACAATTCATCAAATATTTGAAGTTAATTTTCACGTTCTCTTTAAGTTATATTCAAGTTCTAAGATCATTTCAGTTTTATGAAGCAACGGGCCTGTAATGTTTTATTTTATTAACTATGTATTTATTATTTTTAACATTTTTTTTATATAAAACATATTAGGTATATATATATATATAAATATAAATTTTATTCGTAGTCCTCCTCACTAGGAGATCCTGTGCTGAGGGGGACTATGCTTTGGATAAGTTTTCAGCGACTTCTATGGTTTAACTTCATGGTTTGGATAAGGTTTTCCAGAAACTTCTACGACGATGTTATAAGTATACTAGTAAGTTCATTTTCCGATAGTTCCTTCAGCCAAAATTTAATGTCCTTAATGTAGCTATTTTTTGTTTTAATTTTTTTGATACTAAGTGGGAGTTTGTTATATAACTTTACTATGAAAATTCAGAACTTCTTTGTCCAAACGAAGAGTTACACTTTGGTATATTTAGTATGTCTGTTTGTTTGGCTCTGGTTTTATGAACATGTGAGGTGTCTGCCTCTGAATCGTTTTTGAGGTGATGTGCTAGAATGTTTTTGGCATAGATTTATAATAACAGAACTTGAATAGAACTTACACAGAATGAAAATGAACTAAAAAAATTGAACGTTGTTCAAATTTTTTTAAACCAACCAGTCCTTAGGTAATGTGCGTTCAAGTAAAGAGTCATCATCATCATCACTATTGGCTCTACAATCCCTGGTGGGTCTTGGCCTCCTCAAGAGTCTTCCTCCACTCATCTCGGTTTTGTGCCAGCTCTCTCCAGTTTGGAAGCTCCAAGATAGATATGTCTTTGAGGAAGTTGTCGCTCCATCTTAGTCTTGGTCTTCCCAGGCTCCTTCGCTTCAAGTAAAGAATATCACTGAAATATTCAACTAATAACACTAAAAGCCTGGGGTTAACATGCGTTCACAAAATGAAACAATGATATTTAATCCATGTAACATTTAAAACGCATTATATATATGAAAAGATAGATGTGTCTTTATTTTCAAAACTGTTTGCTACAATTTGTGAAGGTACATTCTGTTTTATTATTATTATTATTTAGGACAGCCGCGACGATATGAGCAATTTATTCAGTTGTCAAGTCGTGTTGATTGATGGGAGCAATCTTTTAATATAAATTAGGTCATTTTGTGGACATCTGCCGACAGTCCGAAACTCCCAGGGTTCAGAAGTCATGTGATTTATCGATGTATGTTGTAATAATGCTACGTGGAAAGCCCCATACGGTGAAACAATGCCGTCTACATGAAAGGCCAGTCCAGGCAGTTACGAAGGCAATTGTGTAAACAGATATAAAAATATAGATTTATGTCCTAATTTGGTAGTAATTCTAGGTTTTCTATTAAAAAAAACGACTTAAATCATTGTAAGTATTATTTTTTTAAATAGATTATTTTTTAAATAGATTATACGTTCTATCATATGCTTATTGGGTCGCGTTTGAATTGAATTGTAATTTCTTTCTGAATTCTTACATAAGACTGCTGTTATTATTGAGTAAATAACTAAATTATGTTTGAACAAGATTGGCCACCATCTTGGCTGACAGTGTCTGGGCCTTTAACAGAGGAGGCACTGGATAACGAATAATATAAAAAGCACAAATTAAAAACATTGATGTTGCAAGTCGCATAATGATGGGAAAATAAGAAAAACGCATTTGTGTACATTTGCCATGCGTAAAACGCATCATAATTAGGGTAACATTCGTTCATTAACTGCAGTAAGAAAATCGCACAAAGAAAGAAACGCACAAATAACAAAAACGTGTGAACTTTATGCCAGTTGCACTCGACTTAATCAAGGCACTCCTTATAGGTAAAAATATAGTTATGTTCATAATATACGTGTGTTAGACTTTATTCTGATTACCACTCGATGATGGAACGGAACGGCTGAGACAGCTTCGGCGATGGGTACTTACTTACAAAGGTGCGTTCTCTCCGAGGAACGGTCATTTTAATCAGCAAGTCCTTAGAAGTCAGCCTTCACGGTCTGGTGCCCAAAGACAATGTCCGGCAACGTAGTTACTGGTGGACATCGGATACGTGTGAACATGGCTTTACAAATGGATTCGTGAATATAATACTGACAATGTTGTACTGGACAATTGCACAGATACCTAATTAAAAACACATTAAAAGTGACAGTTATAACGCGAGAATCAATTTCATTAGCAAAGTAAAATGTAGTCTTATTTTCTAATAGAGCACTTGACTTTAACCGTAAAGTAGAAAATTTGTAGGTTTTAGCGTGTTAAAATTTGTGCATAATACCTAGGTTAAAGCAACTATTTTCATTCCAGTTTCAAACAAAACGTTTTAACTCCAAATTAAGACCACTTATCGAAAACATAACAAAGGCTGCTGATAAATCCATTTGAACATCTTCTTCTTTCTCGTAAACGACATAAGCAGCACAAAGGAAAATTGCAACGGAGCTCTCAATGGCATGACTATAATAATACTTAACATTGACATTGATTGTGGAGGATGCAAAAAATAAACGTATGCGAGTTCATGAAGTATGTGTAAGCATGTTTTATACAAGCCAACTGTTGGAAACTCCTGAGAGGTCCATTACAAGAGGAAACAAGCAGCAGAACAGCGGAACATCAGTTCAACAGAACAAGAGCGCAAATAGTCGCACTCGGCCGAATCCAGGAATCGGACAAAGAGAAACGGAGAAGCTCCAATTATAAGGTCGTTACTATCGAGATAACAAAGGAAAAACGGTCCGCAACAAGATGGGCGAATTAACTGGTAATATATCAGGAGTAATAACACTCGCGTGCGGGCACCACAATACAAAAAAAATGGTACAGAATAATGCACTTTGAAGAGTACAAAAGACAGAAATACAGATTCCACTGTAGGTTGAGCGTGAACAGTCAATGTATGAAGTTTATTTTATTTTGATTTGTCGTTCTCTCAGGATCTCAAGTTGTTCAATAATACCTGGATACTTTTCAGATATCTAGGCTTAATATTATGTAAAGTAAATAATTTTTGAATTAATAACATGCATGCCATAATGGAGGGTATGCCCGAGGGGACAAATTCAAGGGGACGCCCACGCCGAGAGTACCTGGAGTAGTGTTGAGTACCTCATACAAGAGGCACCTCAAATGTCCCATACAAACACGTAAAATGTCCCCCCACCTCATAAAATGTATTTGTACCAACTCTTTTTCTTTGTATTACTACAAATGTCATGTCAAGTTGTCACGTATGGGACAAATATGAGGTGAGGTGTGAGGTGGTTGGTGAATTGGTACATGTCATGTCACGTATGGGACAAATATGAGGTGATGTGTGAGTTAGACTACAGGTCATGTCACGTATGGGACAAATGTGAGGTGAGGTGTGAGGTGGTTGATGTATTGGACTACACGTCATGTCGCGTATCGTATGGGACAAATGTATGAGGTGGTGAGCGGTGAGGCGTGAGGTGGTTGATATATTGAACTACATGTCAAGTCACGCATCGTATGGGACAAATGTATGAGGTGGTGATGGGGTGAGACATTCATATATTGTGAATACTGCACAAGCGTCCCAACTGCACCAAATAATGTTTGGTGACTTATCAGGGGTGCCTGGGTTCATGGGGTGAGGTTTACCTAGGTCTTGGCGGTGGATGCGTCTGCCCACCAGAGCCATCCCCCCACCTGTAAGCGAAAATATTGTCACACCTCACCTCAAATGAGGTGGGACACCTCAATACCTCATTTCAATATTTGAGTACCTCATACAAACTCATCCTGATGTCGTGTCCTACCCAACACTAACCTGGAGGACCTGCTGGTGGACGTGCGCTGCTCATCGAATGCAGACTTCAAAAGAGCTGCACAAGACAGGGAAGAATGGAAGAAAAGAATAGAGGAAATTGCTGCAAACCAATCCCAGGATTGAAACCAGAGAGGGAGAATAATATTCTATGTACCCGCTAAACAATCTCCGATTGTCAACTGCCATGAATTCAGATTTAATTATAAATTGGATATGTAGGTACTGAAAAAGCTGTGGAGGAAAAATAAAGACAAACATTCCCGGCTTACGAATAACCTGATAATATTTGAAAAACTTTTACTAGAAGGTGTTGCTTGAGCAATGATGTAGGACTTAGAAGGCGAGTAATTGATTTCGCATTTGTATACTCGACCATTACCGCGGTCTAATATAGTTATTAGATAGATGATGAAATGCGTAGTTTTATACATCTATAATTAATTAAGTATTAAATATTAAGGAGAATTCAATGTATAAACAAATAGAATATAAAAATATTTTGTACTTTCATAATTTTTATATTTGGTAGAGAAACACAGTAAAAAGAAGTATAAAATATTTTTTCACGTCATCGATATAAGAATGGGCAACATTTTTTCTTTAGATTAGCACCACACAAGGGGGCCCTGAGGAAAGTAATTCCCTTCAGGGCCTCCTGTGTGGAGGGGATCGTTATCTTTGGGGATGCTGTGTGGAGGATCTTTTTAGAAAAGGAAGGAGAGGAAATTTTAGGAAAAAGGTATGAGGGGTGTTGCATCAGAGACTGTTTCGAACTTACAGCCTCAAATGCAACTGGCGAAAATGGACTGTAAAGGCAAACAAAAACGAAAATGTTTCTGAAGTTGGATGATTGACTGTGTGGTAAATAATTGGAATGTAAGGACAAGGGAAACCAATGGCACTTACCAAAATACGAAGGGCGAAACACCAAAACACAACTAGTTTTTTGTTTTTTTTTTTTGTTTTTGAATTTTTTATTTAGATGTATGTAAGTATTTTCATACATCTAGTAGGAAAATATAAAAAATACAATTTACGAAGTAGGTACAGGAATATTCACAACTACATTTAAAAAAAAAATACTAAATAAAAAAGATAACTATACAAAATACATTATAAAAGAACAAGACCTGAGAATAACATTGGTGAGTAATCAAAAAATATTTTTTACATGTAATGCACACATCCTACGAAAATTGCTGAGACTTGAGGCTTCCTTTACGGCATTTGGCAGACTGTTATAGAGTTTTTGCCCTTTATAAAATGCGCTATTTTGTGTGCACGAAAGTTTAGTTTTGGGAAGCCTAAAGTCTCCGCGTCTTCTCGTAGGATAATTGTGAACATTTTCTTGAAACATAATAGTACTCTTCAGATAATTTGGGAGCATATTATTTTTAAGTTTATAAATCATTGTTAATGTATTATATATTATATGTTGTTTGGTTGTCATCATATTTAAATTTTGTAACATAATTTTAACTCTTGTAAAAATGTTGCATTTTAAAATCATCCTCATCCCCCTATTTTGTATAACCTGTAGTTTATTATTTTGGGCTTCGTTACATAGGAATAAAACACTAGAACAATAATTTAAATGCGGAGTTACAATAGAATTGTAGACAAGGCGCGTTGCAAAATTTTAGGCCATCTCACTATACAGTCTTGGTTGTTATTTTCTCTTGTTTTGTTTCACCATGGTGACATTGGTTAAGGAATTATAGGAAGGAAAAATGACATTCTGGTAAGAACTATGCATATTGTCATTATTTCAAAACCAAACAAGGGGAGAGTAGCAATCTGGGGGTCAGCGTGTCCAGGAGAAACGGAGGTATGTATCCAAACCTCCAACTGAGGTGTCCTGCTAGAGAGATTAAAAGATATCCCTAAACCAGGTGGGCAGAGACCAAACTCATCCCACGAACGCGGGCATCCCTGCTAAGTCACCAATCGTAGGGAACCACTTGAGGAGTGCTGTTGCAGAGGTACTGGTAATCCAATAAATGGTTCCCGGGGCGGCGGCACCCATGCTTGCCTTCCAAATTGAGAAACATTTTCTCAATCGAATTCAACTTCGAAAATAGATTTCATGGCCTGGCCTACCCTGTGAAGTATGACGAACACTACGTGTATTTATAGTGCGATGAATCCATAGTATTTCATAGTGCTTATTGGTTTGCTTATTAGAACAACTCTGTATTATTACATTTGTTATAGTGAAGTGTTTGCCTCATTCAATCGAACACTTGCGGATCACGACTCAGAATACATTACTTTCGTCAGAGTTGCTTTCGATTTTAATGATTTATGCTTAACGGAATGGTATTGCAAGCGCTCGTTCATTTTTTGTAAGTGGAAGTAGTAAAATTATTTGTAGCTTGTAGTAGAATACCTGAAAAATACCCTCGACTCTGTGCAGAAACGGGAAGTCCGTTTGATAGATTCTCCCATCTTAACAGACGGATTGCAATCTTTAGAGCACAGACGTCGGGTGGGAATGCTATCCTTGTTCTACCGGTATTACAATGAAAGTTGCTGCGAGGAACTAGCGTCATTGATCCCTTCGGCACCGGTGCATAGTCAGGTAACACGCCAAAGGCGTGCCTAACATTTGTAAACAGTTGACATTTGTCACGTGAGAACGGGTCGCTTCTTCGACTCGTTCTTGTGTTCAAGAGCTCGGCTGTGGAATGATTTGCCGGTCTCTGTGTTTCCTCCTTCCTACAACATGGGTATCTTCAAGACCAATGTTCATTCTTTCCTCTCATCAAAAAGACCCTCCACACAGCATCTCAGATGACATAGACCCTGAAGTCAATTATTTTCTTCAGTACCTCCTGTGTGGAGTTAATGTAAAAAAAGAAAAAGAAATTAAAACAATACACAGGGTGTAACAGCACATATTCGAAGGATTTTAACCAACGATTCCTTTGATGTCATTTTGCTGTCTGGTGATATATTTTTTCAATTAAAAATAAATAAAAAAATGTTTCTTTCAGACATTGCCACGGATCTTGTGATACGCATCCTCTCTCCTCTGCTACCGCGCTGCCAGAAAGAGACACAGTGCGTATCATACCTGACCCGTGCTGACTGCAACCAACTACTCAGTTGCCACGTGTGATTTTTCTAACAATGTTAAAAGGCGCAAATTCAGAATCAAAATCCAATACCTATTACATAATTGAGTTGTTAAATTTATGAACATTATTTTCAAATGGGATGTAAGTAAAAAATAAATGGAGCTTCATCGACAGTCATCCAGAGGAAGACCGAAGAATTCCTGGATGACTCAATGCTCCAAAATTCTTCAGAGAAACGGCCTGGATGAAGGCGATACTCAGAACAGAAGAAATTACAACCAGAGAACGAGAAGAGCCAACCCCAACAGCCTACCTAGGCAATGAGTTGAGACAGCGCAAGGAAGAAGAAGGGGTAAGTAAAAAAAAAACATTGTTTATTAAATTATTTTACAGAAGTAACCAAGCTCCACAACGAGTTGTAATAAACACATTCTGGGAAGGAAAATATTGTAAAAGCAATTTAAATTCAAATATAAACAGCATGGTTAAAAATAAATTACAAAATAAAATAACAAAAGGAGTCTTGTGTGTTAAAATAATCTTTCAGGAAACATTATTTAAACGCGTGACATTTTATTATTATTATTACCTGCCTTACGATACAAACTGAATATTATATTGTAGTCACACATATTCTTCCCAAGTCTTGAAAACCACAATATCAAACCCAGCAACCACGCCCAATAATACCCTTTTCGAATCATTATTAACCATACAAATGTGTTTTTTTTTCTAACAATACAATGATCGGGCCGGGATCGCGCCGCGTAAAACCGGTAGCCGGAGGGACTAATCTACCCACTACCCACAGGAGAGAATGATCTACCATCTACCCCAGACTGAGAGGCTGCGACGGGAGGAGTGGGGGAGGGGAGGGGATCATCCGGCCAGCATCCCTAGTCCATAGTCCCTAGAGCGGCAGCGGACCACCGAGCGAGTCATGCATTATCTCCGGGTCATTACGGGCAAAGAAATTCTTCTGGCAAAGGGTTTCTTGTAAGATGACAGAGATTTTAAATGGGCATCAGATTTATAAATAATATCACATGCTTACGTCCTGCTGCTGAGAGCGCTATTGCCGCCTCTCTATCTGTGAGAGAGGCATGCCTTAAGCCGCCGCTACCCGAATTTCTACCGATTTCTTACATATCTCCCTTAAACACGTTAAGTTTTAAAGCTCTTAAAAAATATATGTTATTCTTGAAGATAACGTCTAGACATTTCCCGCGCCGAAACGCAAGATTACATCAAATTCTCTCGATAGAAAAAAAATCGCAAAGTATGCTCCAAAAATTATTATTATAAACACGTTAGTTTCAGTTATTTTACAAGTTATATGAATGAAATTCAGTGTTTCTTTAAATGTTGTTTAAGACAATCCTCGCTAAATTTTTGCTCTATTTTAAACGAGTCGTGTTTTATAAAACATTTTCACAATTTTCGCATCGATTTTGTCGCTTTAAATTTTAGCCCGCTCCTCTAACATTCGTAATTTCATATCTCTCCAACTTCATCTTTTTGAGCCCGGTTGCGGCGCCTTAACAATTTCCTCCGTTCATTAAGAGGAATATAAACGCTAGAAGTATTTCGAATCTCATGCCTGCAAAATTTTAAAATCGAGCGTCTTTTTGCACGAGACTAGTAAGCGAAAAACTGTTTTTTATTTATTTTGTGCATAATTTCATAAGAACGAAAAAAAGTTAGAACATGGAAAACCTCAAAAATAGTCTTAGCCATAAAGGGGTATTTTTTTTTAATTGTTTCTTGTATTACTTCATAGTTAAGTCACGAAAAAACTTTTTTTTTTGGTGGTTTACACTTATATTTTTTGTTACGTAAATATTAATTTTATTAAAATTCCAATACATAGAAAAGCTAGTAAAAGCTTAGATTTATCCGTACCTAGCATATTTTTTGATGTTCATACTGTAAGCCGATTCGTCGTAAAGATTAATAAAAATAGTATCTAAGTAGGATTTCACGTATATATTCATCTTAAAGACAGAAGAATTCTTCTAGGAAAGAGTTTTTTGTAAGATGAGAGATTTTAAATGAGCATCAGATTTATAAATAATGTCACTTACGTCCTGCTGCTGAGAGCTCCGTTGTAGCCGCCTCTCTTTCTGTGAAAGAGGCATGCCTTAACAATTTCCTCCGTTCATTAAAGGCAGAGGAATTCTTCTAGCAAATAGTTTCTTGTAAGATGACAGAGATTTTAAATGGGCATCAGATTAATAAAAAAAAATATTACTAGCTTGCGTCCTGCCGCTAAGAGCTACGCTTTTGCCTATCTTTCTCTTACATGCTTTGTTAATAATACAGAGGTATGCTTTTATGTTTCCTCCCATCATTAAAGACGGGAATTCTTCTAGCAAAGGGCTTTTGTAAGTCGGGTGACAGAGATTGTAAATGGACATCAGAATCATAAATAAATTTAATAATATAATAGTCACTGTATCTAATATGTATTTTTGTAACTTGAGTTTAGTTTAAAAGAAAGGTGGAAAGGTTACAACGGCTATCAGAGATATCATACGTTCGTAGTATCCTTGAATACGCATCTCAAGTGTGGAACCCAGGCTATGCAGTGCACAAAATAGAATTGAAAGCGTTCAAAATAGATTTTTAAGGAACCTCAATTTCCGCTCTTTTCGATCTCATGTTAGTAATGAAGACTCTGCAAAGTTCTTCAAAATACAGACGGTAACTTGTCGAAGAAATACAGCAGATTCGGCAATGTTATTTAAAATTACAAATAACTTAATCGATTGTCCTGATCTTCTTTAACGCCTGTCATTTCATGTTCCACATCGCAACAGCAGGCAGTCGCTTACCTTTAATCTCCCTCTTTGCAAGACTAACTCCAAACAGAACTCATTTATCTACAGATCTACACTCATATAACTTAAATTATTACCACATTGACATTTCTAACTCGACTTTACGTGACATAAAACGAAAACTCACCAAGCAACATGACGCAAAACTAGAAAGTTCAATCCCTATACATATATTCATGTCCTTTGCCTCTTAATCCTATTTCTATGTTCCCCCCCACCCCGCTTTTTATATATTGTAACTAAAAAATAAATTAATTAAGAAAATACCCTTACAATGTCACACTTTATAATTAACTATCATCAGTGGAAAGTTCATAATTGGCATAATTAACATCTTATTATTGTATTACTAGCTGGTGCCCGGCATGCGCCGCTATGCCGTTCAATAAAAAATTGTTTCTCCCTGCGTGTCCTTTCCCATTCGTCCTGTTCACCTTCCGTCTCCCCTTCCCCTCTCGCGTTCCCACTCCGCCTCCACCACCTTCCCTCTCCCCACTTCACTCCTCTTCCCTCGTCCCGCCAACTCCACTCCCGAATTCCCTTCCCCTCCCTGGTTCCCGTCCCTTTCCTCCCGTGGAACCCATACCCGAGTTCCTCTCCCCCCTCCCGCATTCCATACATTCAGTTCCGGTACATTCAGTTTTCAAACAGCTCACGTGCCACCTATTGCAATTTTTGTATACAAATTTTATAATGCCAGAGCTCACCAGTAGTTATATACAAACCTTGTCCTGACAATAACGAACATGATACGATACGATTGTACCACCCCAGCCAGGAGTACTCCTGTCCCGGTGAGACCGGTACACCAGGGGGCACTGATTTGTTAGGACTTGGAACACATGCTCTGAGGATAGGAAGGAGGTTGGAGTTTAATCGACCGGTATACATGGCAACCTAATAAGCCAATATTGGAAATTAGGATGGGCAGGAATAAAGGAATGGATTGAGCGTAATAATTTCGTTTTTGTTTTTTTCTTCCTCCTTCTTGCCTCTTCTCGGCTCTTCTTGCTTTTTCTTGGATCTTCTCGCTTCTACTTGCTTCTTCTTGATTTTTCCCTTCACTTCTCTGCTCTTCTCAATAAAAAATTAATAATCCAATTTGGTGCAGTTGTTCGGAAGTTATGCGCGTACATACATTTCGGCGATTCATTTTTATTTATAGAGATTTTGTAATCTCTGATTTGCTGTCAACTTTCTCTAAAATAAATAAATACCCTTACTAGATCATTACTACTCCCATTTATAATTTATATCGTATCACTCTTCAATATTTGAATACGTACAGGTACATCATTGGCTTACCAAAAGAATTCTTTTTGGTAAGCCTGCACATTACGAGTCTCAAATGTCTTTGTACAGTTTTACTGGTTGCATCATCGCATAATTATCTTAACGATTATCTTGAATGGCGCGATAATTTAATGATAAATGCATTAAAATCCTTATTGTGATTGGTTGGAGATAAATATTAGTTATCATCAATAATTAATGTAATCAATAAAGTGGAGTTAAATTGAAAAAAAAAGTAACAACGTGATTGCATCGTGTTACAATAAATGTAATTATTCATTTGCTGTGACAGAAAACTACAAAGGTATTTCACCTACTTATCCCTTTTGCTAAAACAACCTTTGGCCAAAGAAATTTTAGATACTTTGCAACAAAACTATATAATACACTTCCACTGATAATTAGACAAAACAGATCCAATATCAAAGATTTTTTTCAAAACTAACTTATAAGTATTTATTTTTTCAATGGTACGTTGATGATTAACTATTACTTGTAATATTGTGTAGGTTGATGATTAACTGTTACTTGTAATATTGTGTTATTATTTGTATTTGTTATTATTATAAACTACTCATGCTAAGCGCCTGCTCTCAACACAGGCTCTCCTAGTGAGACAGGCATTGAATAAAACAAATTGTAAGTCAAAAATTAATAAAGATGAACAATAAAAATAAATAAAAAATGGTGTTGATTCGTTTATCAAACAAAACGTATCGATAGGTAAACAGGAAACCCGAGTAAGATAGAAAATTCGAACCTAGACATAATAATTATTATAATATATATATTATACTTTTGAATACGACTTTATTAATGTACATGCAGGTAAAAGTTAAACATTTAGGAGTGTCAAAATAACACTTGACATATCGATAAAAATAATATAATACGAATCTTATCGTGAAGATAGTCCACAACATACAAAATACAATATTATGGATAAATAAACGTACATTTCGGAATGCATATCTACTGATCGTAAAATTCAAAATATTTACATAATATGCACGCGTGACCGATAGAGTAAGGTAAATCAGGTAAGATTGTTGTTTGTCAAGTGTTCAAATAATATGGTTCCATGACAGTTCATCCTGCGACAATTCATCCGGCGACAGTTCATCCTGCGACAGTTCATCCGGCCGACAGTTCATCCTGCCGACAGTTCATCCTGCCGACAGTTCATCCCGCCGACAATTCATCCGGCGACAATTCATCCTGCCTGATCATTTAGAAGATTTTTTCTTCAAGTAAGTATGCAATACGGCCGTACAACCTAACCTAACCTAACCTATTTAGTAAAAATATTTTTACAGCGGATTTCCACTCAAGATGCCTTCAGATATAAGTATATCGATTTTGGATGTACGGCCGTATATCCTCTTTGCATACTTAATAAAAATCTTCTAAATGATCAGGCAGGATGAATTGTCGCCGGATGAATTGTCGGCGGGATGAACTGTCGGCAGGATGAACTGTCGGCCGGATGAACTGTCGCAGGATCAACTGTCGCCAGATGAATTGACGCAGGACGAATTGTCGGGTCACCAAATAATATACATCGATATAACAGTAAATAAAAACGGTTACTAGTCGGATGGACAAATGAGTCGGGTTCCCGTCCAGATGTCGCTGATTTAATGCTCTCCTAGCTAAGACCCCATCATAAGTAAAATTTTCCGCTTATAACTAACTAACCATCACGCCGTTTCCCCACAGGGGTAGGCAGAGAGGACGGACCGCCAAACAACTCGGTCTTGGCACACACTCACATTCATACATCGTCTCATACATACTCTTCTATTATTCTGACTTTTGACATGGCCAGTCTCAAGTGTCAGATTCACTTGATCGTGCCATGTCTTTCTCGGGCGTCCCCGACTACGAAATACGAGGAATTCAATAATTGTCAGGTTGTCAGTACCTATAACCTGGAAATGTTTGTGTTGGTGTAAAAAAAAATGGGTGTCATCAAACTATTCCCTTAGGTGTAGACAGAGGAAGGAACGCCACATAACAATCTTGCCAAACAATTTCCTTGTTTTATTAGCAACTAGCAGACCCGGCCACACGTTGCTGTGGCTAACCCTGCCCGGTGCATGAATTGAATCTTTGAATTTCTCGGCTTTTCTCTACTATAATATGCATGTATTATAGGGAACGTACCCATACTACGTGACACGTTTAGGGGGGGGGGTCTTCAAAATGTCACGCTTAGTACAAATGAGCGGCGGCGGCCTTAGGTTTTTGGTCACCGGGGGGGTTAAAAATTGCAAAAAGTTGGTCACGTAGTATAGGTACGTTCCCATACATATAAACCTTCCTCTTGAATCATTCTATCTATTGGTGAAAACCGCATGAAAATCCGTTGCGTAGTTTAAAAGATCTAAGCGCACATACAGCAGGAGCGATTTCATTTTATACTATTAACTAAAGATGTCCCTGCACCGCTTTTATAGCGTTCGAGGCAGTTCGCTATCAGCAATCAATACTTACTTTGAAGGTAAAGTTAGTCTGCAACCTCGTAATAATATATGTGGGAACTATTCACTTTCATACACTCTTCTACTATTCTGACTTCACAATAAAACCAAAAAATAACATATTAAACAGCACAGTTTTTTTGTTAAAACCTTACAATGAGGGCTCTTTACAATTAAGAATTAGACAAATTACCATAAGAATGTACCTAGTACTCCAAACTCAATCTACCTTGACACATAATTCAATTATTTCAAGCACATAAATTAAAAGCAAAAGCGTCAAATAAATACGTTAACACAGTTTGAAAGTATTTTATTATTAAAAAAAAAACACACACACACAAAAATTAAATCTAATATCTTCTACAAATGACTCAACGTGCAGCTCCCAGTGGGCCGCAGAACCCGGATTGAAGTTGAAGCTAAACATTTCAAAAAGGTCAAATTTGTATTTTTTATGAGAATAACGACTTTTCCTAGGAACTCGAGATGATAGGAGCGCATTAGCCAGTGAGCCTGGCTTTGTGAGCATTTTCTAGATCACGATGCATTCAAAATGCATCTCTTGTGTGCATTTAGTGCCGGAGATAATATGGAAGAAGTAAGAAATACCAATCCCGATTTGGGATAAGAGGGTCGTGTTTTGGGTTCAGCTTTTTTACACGAGTTTTGAAACATTTCTCGAAGGATTATCGTGGCTGGCTTTCGTAGAAAACACGACTTGTTATTTTTTTTCTTAAACCGAGCAAAAAAAAACTGAACAAGTAAACAAAACGGATTTTCGTTTATTTTTCTTGTATTATGATGTTGTTATTATCTTCAAGGGATATCGTGTTCTAAATATACCAACTAAAACCTTTCATACACAGCTCAGAGCGAATGAACGAAGAAAGTAGTGTAAGAATTTATGACGCAAACGTGAATGGTAGAAGAAGTCGGGGACGCCCGAGGATGACATGGCACGATCAAGTCAGAATAATAGAAGAGCATTCGTTCATTTTTAGGCAGCATCGCGTTCATTGGTCAAAACATTGTACATATATTTTCGTATCGGTGATCAATGAACCGTTGGATGCAATTTTTAGTTATAAATTGTTTGCCTAGCTTGTAGTTTTTCTAGATTTTAGAAATGTATTATAAGTTTATACAGCGTCCTTGAGGTGATTTTTCACAAAAACGGCGATATATAAATCATCCAAATATTATTATTATTATTATTATGAGACGATGGATGAATGTGAATGACGCAAAGAGTGTGTGTCAAGACCGAGTTATTTGGCGGTCCGTCCTCTATGCCTACCCCTGCTAACTAAACGACGCTTATATTAGAAATAATGGTTACAAAGGAACTCTTAGCACCAGAGCATAATTATCAATGACGTGGTCATGAAATCAGATAATCTAACGGGATAATCAAAGAGGATGGGACGCCACACTAATTCATACTCTTACATTATCTCATTCTTGATATAACCTTTAAAATAATATATTTGCGGCATGTTCCAGAGTGGAAGATACTATCAGTATCGCCCTGGTGTAAGACCACCATTCAGAATTGAAACGTTGCTTGAAAATGGCTTTAGCCGTTTTTGGTGACCAGATCTGAATAGCCAGGTACTTCCCATCCTTCCTCTTCCCCACCTCCTTCCTCTCCCCACTACCTTCAGCCTCACAACATACCCCAATTGGGGATGCCATAGTCTCACTGACTCCAGACGGGAGCAGTTGAGATTCTTGTGCGGTATTCACTGTACAAAAAAAAAACCCGATTGAAATTTATGTTTGATTCATTTGACCGTCCAAGTCTTCTTGACTTTAAAAATAATGTTCTCTATCCTGATGAGAAAAACATTTCTACAGCATTCAGTCTACTTCCTTCCTTCCTCTGCCAATTACATGCCCCATTGCCATATGATCACAAGGGCTACGAAGTCAACAATCAAACACATTTAAGATAATTTATTTATTTATTTATTTTTTCATGTTCTCCGTAAAACGGTTATTTACCAATACATTATGGAGAAGATTACAAATTTGACAAAAAGTATAGCAAAATACATAAAAAGGTCAGTTTCACTACTTTGTGACATACGTCAAAAGATAATTGTTAAACTGCCTGTAGGTTACATTAAAAATGTCAATGGTCAATGCAGACTCGTTGAGCAGTTCAGTCGCTCTGTTGACTGGCGCGTTCTGATAGGCAGAAGTCCTCGCTTTTGGTGCATAAAAAAGGTTATGGGACCTTCCACGAGTATACTTGTCTGGGACATATAAGTTAATTTCTTTCAAAATAGGTGGATTATGTATAGTTCCAGAGATTATCTTAAAAAAATGTTTTCCTAAAAATATTTTTCGGCGGGCTTCTAATATATTAAGATCGAGCATTCCTGCTAAGAATAAGGATGGATACAGGAAAGGGTAGTACATATATTCTCTCATATATAGGTAACGCATGAATCTCTTTTGTACCTTTTCTATTTCGAGAATATGGTTTTGCTCAGAAGGGGCCCAAATAATGGAGCTATATTCCAAGATACTGCGAACAAGTGCTTCATACGTTCTTCGGATTGCGATTCCGTTGGTAAATGTAATATTTACGCACGAATTAGTAAACATCATCATGTTTGTTTTTACCGTTTGTGCAACGTTCCACGTGACACTGAGTTCATCAAACCTCCGATATGGTCGTAACATTAAAATTTAAATATTAATCACACGATGTGCGCAACTAATAGGTTCAGTAGGTAGGTAGGTTGTGGTATAAAAACTACGGGAACTGTTGGCGTCCATAAAATTTTAACGTTGTTCCGTACGGGCCCGTAGAAAAGAAGAAAAAAAACTACTCAGGTGCGTAGCTATTCTTTGTATCACAATCTTCGCTTATATCCTCTTCTCTTTCTTTCTGACTGGTAGTGGTCATGGTAATAAAGGAAAACCTATGTGAATGGAGACCGCTCCCAGTGGGACGCCGAGGTGGGATAAAAGATAAAAAGCTCTACAAGAGTGAGAGAGACGCCACGAAAACATATGAAAAACACTACAAAATAATATTATTATTTTCTTCAGAGTGCGTTGTGCCTTCTTCGTGTTCATAATACAACAGGATCCTTGTTCCCTTTCCTACAAACTACGCACGTGCTCGTGTGAAAAGGACGGACGTTCTCCGTGGCCTTTCTTCGTGCGGTCTCTAATCTCGTCTTCGATTAGGTACACCATCGAGGGAAACAGCTCCTTGTGAACGCTTGGAGCATAGTAAATAAGATGGAAATCGCTTGTGTGGAGGGACGAGACGCGCGACCTTTCAAGTGTCAAGGAGCCCAGGGTGTAATGACCCACAAACGCTGGATCCCGAACTGACGTCACGCTAAGGACGATATTATTATAACAGGCTTGCTTGGATTTTGGTATTTTTTGTTCCCCTTGAGGCAGAGAAGCCGAGTAGGATCGAAGCGTGGCTTTTCTTAAAACAAAGCCGGAGTCAGGTTTATACATGCCTGAACAGGACGGTAAAACTGAGAGTTGGTTAGGTAGGTAGGTACCTACTCACTGGTTGGCTTTTTACTTACTAATTTAAATGGGAAAGAAACTACCACGATCATTGAACACCAATATATAAATTAAAGAAAATTTAAGTAGGAAATCAAATAATTATAAAACTGTATAGGTACTTACAATGTAACAGGTTAAGTTAAGTTAGGTTAGGTTGTGTTGTGTTATTATGTTACGATATAACCAGACCTTTGAAGTAAAACTAGTATTTTTGAAGTAAAACTTCTTTATGCACGCTTGACTTGGGAAGTAAGCTGGTGAATGGTTACGAAAAGTGTGATCGGGAGAGGCGAACGGTCGGGCCTTTACGCACGCTTGACTTGGGGAGTAAGCTTTTTTTCCATTAACTCCACACAGGAGGTCCAGAGGTAAATAACTTCCCTCAGGGCCTATGTCATCTTTGAAGATGCTGTGTGGAGGGTCTTTTTGAGGAAAGGAAGGAGTGAACACGGGTCTTGAAGAGACCCATGTTGTAGGAGGGAGGAAACACAGAGGCCGGCAAATCGTTTCACAGCCGAGCCGTTGAACTCAAGAACGAGTCATAGAAACGACCCGTTCTCATGTGACTAATGTCAACTGTGAACAAATGTTGGGCGCGTGTTTGGCGTGTTTCCCGACTATGCACCGGTGCCGACGGGATCAATGACGCTAGTTCCTCGGAGCACCTTCCATTGTAATACCGGTAGAACAAGGACAGCATTCCCACGTGACGCCTGTGCTCTAAAGATTGCAGTCCATCTGTTAAGATGGGAGAATCTATCAAACGGACCGCCCGTTTCTGCACAGAGTCAAAGGTTTTTTTTTTAGGTATTTTGGAGCTCCAGACCAGAGGTGGTTGCCAAATTCAACCGTAGGGCGCACTTGCGATTTGTACAGGGTTAGCAGTTGTGTACTATTAAAGTATCTGCGGGCCCTGTACAGTACGCCCAGTTTCTGAGAGGCTAACTTAACTCTGGTTTCGACGGAGCCCCCGTACCTGAGCTGGTCACTTAGAGTTACACCAAGCATATCGATCGAGGTCCTGTTCGGAAGATTGCTTCCGTTGAAGGAGACTAGATTTTCATTTCGATCCCTTTTAGAAGTTATCAAATATGATTGGGTCTTTGAAACATTAAATTCGACGAGGTTATTCTTACCCCAAGAGAAAACACTCTCGAGGTAACCGTCCATTCTTTGCTTCAAAGCCCTCCGAGCTATAGGAGTTTGTGAACCCTTTGGGGGCTTGTCAAACAAAAAGCTATCATGGACTGTACTGTCATCCGCTGGTGAACGAGTGATGAGAGCATTATGAAAAGTGTGATCGGGCGAGGCGAACGGAAGTTGAGAGGGAGATATTATAAGTTAATGAAATTTTAACGTGTGGTCTTCTAAAGCACACTCGTTTTTTTACCAATAAAATAAATTCATGGATATTAAAATTGCTGTTAAGACATGATAATTTGTGGTGGCAGTATCCTAATATATTTCATGATAACATTAATATCTACGTATAGATACCTAATCATTTTTTTTTAACCGTTCAATGATTACCTATAGGTACATTGCTGTGCAACATAGGTGTGTTCAAATATTATTTCTAGAGATAAAAAGCAAATATTTGGGAAGGCATCAAATAGTAATTCCAATTAGTTAGTAGTCACTTCAATTGAACATAAGGTTGGTATTAGGAGAAAGGTGATAAATCGCACAATCAAATTTACGTGGAAAGCGTTATCAATAATTAAAAGATGCTATCTTTCTTATCGTATACTTAATTCTGTTTTTGTCAATTTTTAATTACATATCAATAAAAATTGCACACCTTTATCATTGACGGTCGCATTGTGCAAACACGATTGTAATAATAACTTTATAATACTACACTGTTATCAAATCATTACATGTAAGTGTTAAATTCAGACTTTTATGAACAGTTTTCTTTTTCAAAAATAACTCAACACTTCTTTGAAAATTTATTAAAAGCCATGAAAAAAAATATTGAAAAATAGCCCATTACCTCACAAAACGTAACCTAATTAACCAATTTTTTTCAACACTTTTCAAATACGGTGTTGGGTTGAGTTCATTCAGAGTTGTCCAGTCACCGGAAATATTGTGTGTGCTTAGATAATCTATTTGTATACAATGTGGATTATGTTTGAAAGAACTCATTCATAAACTGTATCTGTATTACAAACAAATACTAATTTTAATTGATGGTTGAAAATGCTTCCTATACGTCTCCTTCGACGTAAGCAATCTTCCGAACAGGCTTTCCATTGACATGCTTGGTGTAACGCTAAGTGACCAGTTCACGCTCGGGGGCTCCATAGAAGCCAGAGTCAAGATAGCCTCTCAGAAGCTGGGCGTACTGTAGGTACAGGGCCAGTAGATACATTATAATTAGTTACCTCACCCAACGTATAATAAATAATTTCATAACGCCAGAGCTTACCAATACATACAGCCCTATATTACTCGCAAATAATGTAGCTTTCTATTAGTGAAAGAATTTTCTTGAGTCGGGCCATGTGAAGAGTCGGAATAATAGAAGAGCATGTATGAGACGATGTATGAATGTGAACGAGGCAAGGAGTGTGTGCCAAGATCGAGTTGTTTGGCGGTCCGTCCTCTCTGCCTACCCCTGCGGGGAAACGGCGTGATGGTTAGTTAGTTAGTTAGTTAGTTAGAAAGTCCGGAATTTTTATCAGATGTCAGGAATTTTCTCAGGGATTTTGATTTTTTGATCTGGGACCCCTAGTTACAGGTGGCATTGTTTAAAAGCCTTGTAGCATCTACATTCGTTTCGCCTCGTGGTCCAAAGCCAACATTATCCAGAATCAGTAGCAGATCACATCATGACGAGACAATTCCATCAATATAACACCATAAACGAGGCAAAGGCAGGGCAATTCTTGGAAGGGTATCTATCTATCCATCCACAGTTTCCTCCCATCTTTCTTTCTACCAGTCTATTATATTTATTATTATGTTGTTAACTTTCAGTAATGGAAAAAGGGAACGACTAGAAGATTGCGAACGCAACATCGCCACACAATGCAAAGATGCCCATTGTTTAGATTTGGGGTTGTTGTACAATAGTATCTAAAATCTAAACAATATAGGATAGAGGAACATTGTTCGCAATTTGATCGGTCTCAGATTTACATCTTTTCATATTAAAATGACATCCGTATTTACAGAATTTGATGGATTGTAACCGTTACGTTATTTTACATCCCAATTTGATCTTTAAATGCTTTCGGCTAGGGTTGCTAGATGTCTTTTATTTTAAAGGATGTCCTGTATTTCAGACCCAAAAATTGACCTTGTCCTCTAATTTGAAATCTTAAATAGAGGACAATACTTTGTCCTTTAATTTGAAAAAAAAATGAATCGGCGTGATCTCTGTATAGTAAAGCCTCTCCTGACGAAAATTATAGACGATAAGAAGTGTGAAACTGTTTTTGAAAATTGGATTCAGATTCTCAAATCTATGGATGAATACAAGAATCTGCTAAAAATAATATAAAACGTGTTTTCCATCCCAGTTTCTAACGCCCAAGCCGAAAGGATTTTTTCCTTGTGTACGAAAACGTGGACCAAAAACCGAAATAAGATATTGACACTGTAAAAGCAGAACTACAAATAAAGTCGAACTTCAACATGAAATGCAAACAATTTTATAATTTCATTATAGAAAACAAAGAAGCTCTTAGACTAGCCAAAAGTAATACCAAGTATAAATACTCTTAAATGCAAAATGACTGATTAAGGTCGTACTACTTACTTGGCTTCGATTAACGACAAACTACGTTACATTGCGTATTAACATTGTTTTTTTTATTAATAAATGTCGCTACTGATACCATAACAGCATTTTATGAAAAAAATATGATGTCTTTTATTTTCATCCTATGTCCTTTATTTAATCTATCAAATCCTCTAATGCATAAAACGGGAGCTGGCAACCCTACTTTCGGCAGTAAATTTTCTTCAAACGCACGAACTTTATTTACTACGTTACCAATGCGGCTAAGCATAATTTTATCAAAAATTAGCGTTGATAAATTGGAACTCAAAACTAGTGGTCAAAACGGCCGTTATTGATACAAAGTTAGAACAAGTTAAGATGAGGTTAGGCTAGCTGAGATTAGGGTTAGGTTTAGTTTGGGTAAATTTTTCTGAAGAACCAACCGGCATTAACAGATCAGAGAACACAGTCAAAACCTGAAGCGCTATTGCTAAGCGACATGTCACAAGCAACAAGAGCAGATAATTGGCTATGGCTGGTGTACGATTATTTGGCAATGGCTCGGCCTTACGCATTGTTTAGTGTTTAGGTGTGTTGGCTTGTGAATGATGCCATTCCCCCGACCGTTGCGTTAGTTCAGTTGGTTGGTTTGTTGGTCTCGCGCCGCCAGCCATAGCGGCGCTGGCCGATCACTGCGAACCGACCCACTTTGCGAGCTCACAGCAAACTACTGCAAACTGAGCAAACGCCTAACGGAATATGACGCGGAAATTTCCGAGCTAAAAAACAGCGAACGAACGGCGTAAACATAAAACGAGATTTGCGCGAAACCTGCTAATACAAAAAGGATTATCTGCTCTGCTCCTTTCAAATTTACACAACTGTTATTCCAAATCTTAACAAGGCCAAACATAGGTATTAACATATATTTAATTAACTAACTAACCATCACGCCGGCCGTTTCCCCAGGGGTAGGCAGAGAGGACGGACAGCCAAACAACTCGATCTTGGCAGACACTCCTAGCCTCGTTCACATTCATACATCGTCTCATACATGCCATTATTCCGACTCTTCACATGGCCCGACTCAAGTATCTGATTCACTCGTGCCATGTCTTCCTCGGGCGTCCCCGACTTCTTCTACCATTCACATTTGCGTCATTATATTCTCCTTACACTCCTTTCCTCGTTCATTAGCTTTACAGGCCCAAACCATCTGAGCGTCCCTTTCTTAATCTACTCATTACGCTACGCCTTGCATTCTTCGCGGATCGCCAAAATTCTCACACGATCGTACATGGTTTTACCACACATACACCTCAGGGATCTCATTTCTACAGCATTCAGTCACTTTTATTTTTTTATATTTTATGTGAGTACCTTCACAAGAGTCCCAACTGCTCCCGTTTGGTGTCAGTAAGACTTTGGCATCCCCAATTGGAGTATGTTGTAATGCTAAGATAGTTTGGGGAGAGGAAGGTGGGGAAGTACCTGGCTATTCAGAAATGGTAACCAAAAACGGCTAATACCAATTCAAGCAACGTCTTTATTCTGAATGATGACTGATCATCACCCTCCATCTTCCATCCACTTGATTGTAGTATTATTCTCCCGACACTCACTCCAAAAGCAAACTAAAAATAAATTTATGTGTCCTTTCTCCAAAGGCTATTTTAGAGATTCAAAAAAGATTTATTAAATTCAAATCGTTGTGTCGGCGAAATCTGTTCACATTTCACAGCATTCTCTCTTGAGACATTTCACCCACGACTATTATTTAATTGGCTCATATCTACCATACACAAAAGCATACAAAAATATTAAATTCACAAGAATCCAAGAATTATTTCTACAATCAAACGTCACAACACCACATTATTACCATTACCCTTGTAGTATTATCGTAACCGTTTTTTTTTCTGTGATTATGGTACAGAGGTATAGAATTTCAGTGAGGCAGTTCAATGGTAGTAAAAAAAACATTGAAACAGCACAAACAAACGAAAGCAAGGCGACAAGGCAAATAAACTATTTATTTGGTAACAACTGTAGCAACATTATTGTATGCTTTACTTTCTCTGAACAAACTTCAGTAGACCAGATTCAAGCAGCTGTCGGAAACAATAGGGCACGAGCCATCATAGGACTAATGCAAACAATATTGCACCCTATCTCACTAGTATATTACAAGAATCATAAGGATCGGTTTGGCTTGAAGCGAATTTGATAAAGTGAAGGGATATAAATATAAGTTAAAGGATGAGAGTGGCACAAGCGTTATTGCACCCTATCTCACGTGCGTGATAAGGACTAGATTCGTTTGAAGTAAGCTTGGTAGAGGAAGAATAAACGGCGGAGGGATAAAAACGAGGGGGACACGTGACCACCCACCGGAACATTACCGTTTATATTTAAATTTCCGAATGTTTAATTGCCGACAGAAGCTTGCACAACGGACAATAAGCAATGGACGATCATTACAGAATAGACTATAGTATAGGTCAGAAGTCAGAAGGGAGGCGTCTACTAATATCTACAGGAATTCCAAAAACTGAAAAAATCGAACTAATATCTATGAGAATCAAAGTGTTGACGAATATCTACAGCTCAAACTGTTGATTAATATCTATGAGAACCAAAGTGTTGACGAATATCTACAGCACTGGCAGAGGTTGGATTTGCAATTAAAAATAGCATATTGGAATAACGTAATATTGCGTATGCAGTTTAAAAAACTTAATTTATGTAAGTATGTATGTAAAAATCCCTAATATCGGACTATTGGGCACATTTAGCTGATTAGTCCAACCTACGCTCTGTAGATATTAGTTCAACCTACGCTCTGTAGATATTAATCAACACTCTGAAGTTCGTAGATATTAGTTAAACATATGCGCTGTAGATATTCGTCAGACATTCAGGCTGTAGATATTCGTATCTGGAGTCGTCAGAAGTAGGCATATAGAAATTTATTAACATTCAGCAAGCACATCTGATCGACCTTTCACTGTTAGTTGTTTTGTGTTTAAAAAATCGTAGATGAAACAGTATGATCGTGATACTCAAAACTTTGCAATCCAGTTGTAGAGTTCCATTTTTTTAAATATGCACAAGAGTCCCCAACTGCTCCCGTCTGGAGCCAGTGAGACTTGGGGAGAATTGGGGTATGTTGTGAGGAGGGGAAGGATATGGGGAAGAGGAAGGTGTGGAAGTACCTGGCTATTCAGATCTGATCATTCTGATTCTGAATGGTGGTCTTACACCATGGCGATATTAAGAGTATCTTCCAATCTGGAACGTGACGCAAATATATTATACACATATTATTTTTAATACCCGAAAAATACCCTAGACTCTGTGCAGAAACGGGCGGTCCGTTTGATAGATTCTCCCATCTTAAAAGACGAATTGCAATCTTTAGAGCACAGGCGTCGGGTGGGAATGCTATCCTTGTTCTACAGGTATTATAATGGAAGATGCTCCGAGTAACTAGCATCATTGATCCCTTCGGCACCGGTGCATAGTCGGGAAACACTCCAAACGCGTGCCCAACATTTGTACACGGTTGACATTTTGCACATGGGAACGGGTCGTTTCTTCGACTCGTTCTTGTGTTCAACAGCTCGGCTGAAAAATAATTTGCCGGCCTCTGTGTTTCCTCCTTCCTACAACATGGGTTTCTTCAAGACCAATGTTCATTCCTTCCTCTCCTCAAAAAGACCCTCCACACAGCATCCCAGATGACATAGGCCCTGAGGGAAATAATTTTCGTCAGGGCCTCCTGTGTGGAGTTAATGTAAAAAATAATTGTGAAATACCATAAATTAATCAAATAAAATTTATTTGCGCACGCCGGGTTCGAACCCGCGACTTTCGGATTGCGAGTCGAGAGACTTACCTAGGGACCACGGAGGCTGTCAAAAATATATTCGAATATTTTTTTTCAACACGAAAGGAATGTCAGGGCTATATAATTAGGTATACAGCAAAGGGTGGAAGAAGTTGAGAATATCAGGAAGATAATATGGTACGTCAAGTAAATCAAACGGTTGAGCCGGAAAGCAGAATAATGAACGCGATGAAGCTACGAGTATTTTCCAGGACAGAGACATGTGACGTTCTAAACTTGTAGAGAAATAGCGAAGTAATTTTCTGTTGTGCAATAAAACTGTAAAATCTGTGCCGTGCCATTCTCCTCCAACAAGTGTATAAGTAAGGAAGTTGCACCGCCAACCGCAGTGTTGCGCAAACTTTTTATGTTCTTGGTACACCTACCAAGTCAATAAATTTTAGAGGCACACCAAAGAAAAAACCAATGTTTATTTGATATTAATTATCAAAATCAATATAATATGAAAAGATGTTTAAGGAGAAATGTGAACCTGCTTATAAGCACATGCAATCAAAATTTGGAGCAATCGTTGATAATGCTGCTCTCATCTCTTCATCGATGGTCCTCAGGCGTTCTCTTTTTTTATTTAATCGCAGTGAGAGTTGAAAACCCCACTTCGCGTAAGTTGGTTGTGGCAAATGGTAAGAGAATTGCAATAGCACTCTTTGAAAGCAGTGGATACCCATTTTTTTATGTGCAGCCAAAAATGTGCTAGCTGTTTCAGAAAATTATAGTTTTAATATCTGATTAGATTTTAGCTCCATGAATTCTTCCTGCTCGTTTATCCGGTTAAGCGTCCATGGGAAATGCTACCTGAGAATGGATTCTTGAAGGAAAATGAGGATACTTGGATTTAACCAGCACATTAGCGATCACGTAGCTTGATTTTTGCTTTGTTTGATGTTTTGAAAGACGAACTCATGAGAGTCACCTGTATCTTAGACTGGTCTTTCATGCGTTGAAAAAAGGCTTTGTTTTTTGAGCCACCGATGGGATTTTGCGAGGCACATCAGCTACTGACCACGGTACACCACTGTGCCGCGGCACACACTTTGCGGAACACTGGGTTAGCGGACACCTTGGGCCTCAAATAGAAAGTAGAATTTGTAATAACTCTAATCCCGTACGCAGGTATTATTCGCATGCAAATCATACCATTAAAACCTGAAAGAAATTCCGACTAAGCTTTATAAAACAATGTTCAAATGAGTAACTCTCGTTTTAGGCGTGCGTTTAAAACATGCCACATAACGCTTGACATAGAATGTCTTTTATAAGAGGTTTCTCATTCTTAGATAGACGTTTTGAAGAGCTTTGGCGGAACTTTAAAAGACTAGGTACCTATTATTATGTAAAGTAAGTAGTAAGGAATCACTTAACCACTTAAGACCTAAGAGTGCATCTATGGGTATGGGTACTTGAGGACTAATGCTAGATGCTAGGTGTTAGTTACAACAGCGAACCTGGAAATGTTGTCAATTTGGCTTATTTTTAAAGTGCGTTTAAACTTCGGAACCATTTTCTCGTAAGTGCATATTTCAAGTGTTTCAATAATGCCTTTTGTTTGAAAGAGCTTAAATATTTTACACAGACGTTGAAGTAGAAAAAAGTTATCACATCGAACCTGAGTAACAAAAACTTTGAACAAACCGCCACGTATTTACTTACTTGATTTTTTTTTCATTACCTCAACACAGGAGGCCCCGAGAAAAATAATTCCCCTCAGGACCTATCTCATCTTTGGGGATGCTGTGTGGATGGTCTTTAGAGGAAAGGAATGAGAGGAAGTTCTGGGAAGGAAAAAGGTATGAGGGGTGGGTAGGAATATGGGGGGCAATGTCTTCAGGAGTGACGGACGCAAGAATCCATCCCTCCCACTGCGGTGCGATATTCCTGGAGAGTCGTGCTGCAGAGATCAAAAGGTTTCCTTCAACCAGTCTCTTCCGATCCGGCTTGTCACGCAGCTGGCGGGCAGACGCATACACCGCTAAGACCCGAACAAACCACACCCCATGAACCCGGGCACCCCTGCTAAAGTAGGGTAGCACTTGCGGTGACCTATGGAAGATGTGTTGGTTATCCAATAAATGGTTCCCCGGGCGGCGCTACCGACGGTAATTTACAATTGTAAATGAATGAATCAATCAGTAATTCACCAGACTGCTGTTTACCATCACACAAGCTTTAAGGGTGGCGGGTTGGTGTTAAGCTAAAATGCTAGCGAGAACTCCATCATTGCACAAGCAACAATTGCTTTGGGAGTAGGAGAACACACATTATTGTCAAGTTAATCGTAAACCGGAAAACGTCCGTTTCTTTTCTAAATAAGTTAAAAAGTACCTTCCTAGTGTAACAAAAAACTGATGATTCCATACAATTAAACATATTAAAGAAAATTCACGTGTAAATTCATTACAAGGTCGTAAGCGCATGTTTATAACTTTATCAAGGTTTTTAATGCATTTTAATCTGTTCCCGACTTACGTAAATATATCAAATCATTATCGTTGATTATCAGGTTTTACCTGATAGATAACTTTTAACCGTAACTTATTGACAGCATTAATGAAGGCACAATCATGAACGTAATCAAATCAGTAATCACAATCAGCATAATCACGCGCGTGATAAACGGAACACACTTCTACATTATTTGTCCAACGATTTTAAAAAGTGACCGCCAAACCAAAAAAAACCCAACCGTTACACGATACACCATGATGTCAATTTCCGTGTGGACGCCACTTCCTGTGCAATCATCGTTTTTCTGTACGGCGTGTATGAATTCAGAAGAGGTAGTACAGCAATCCCTGATTATCCAGGGTTTTTTATCCAAGGTTTCTATTATCCGCGATACATGATAAATAGTAAGAAGTTTTCCCAGATTTGCTAAATATAAAAAGAAAAATACCATTATGGAAAAATTTAAAAATATATTAAATATTCATATACCTAAATGTAAACTGATTTTATTATTTCTACACAAACCTGAAAACGTACCCAACCAGAAAAAAATTTAATCAAATAAATAATGACCTTTATACTATTTTAAAAACTTAAAATACCAGGTACTTTTCGCAATTGACAGCCACTGAAAGTGACCCGCAAAACCATATAAAATTCATTTAAATCATTTCAAGAAAGAAGCTGGATTAATCAAATAAGGGGTCGTCCATTAATCACGTGAGGCTCGAAAGGGGGGGGGGGTTCAGAAAAAATCACGAGATATAACGATAGGGGGGGGGGTATAATGAGATATCACGTGTGTTTATTTTTAGTGATAATATTCTGAAAATTTAAAAATAATGTACTAAAAAAAATACACGTGATTTTGGGGGGGGGGGGGGTTAGTCTAAAACCTCACCACATATCACCAGGGGGAGGGGGGGAGGGTTAAAAAGTTGCTAAAAAACATCACGTGATTAATGGACGACCCCTAAAGTGTTACGCCAAGAAAGATATTGGCGCAAGCGATTCTGACCTTGTCATTCATGCAGTTTCCTTAATACTCAAGGGTTAAAATCGCATAAAAAAAACAAAGATTTTTTGTGCAAAGGACATAACGGAGAGGAAGGTTAGGAAGTACCTGACTATTTAGATCTGGTTACCATACAGAGCTTTAGCGATTTCAAGCAACGTTTCGATTCTTGAATGGTGATCTTTCACCAGAGCAACAAGGAAAGTATCTATTACTTTGATGCACAGATACGATAATAATTTATGGATTACCTATGGTAAATATGGGTTAAATGGAAGAAATGGTCAACCTTATAACTTATAACCTATTTGTAAATAATTTGTTTGAATATGTGGGTATTAGGTACAGTAAAGAACCTTTGATTGGATCATTATTAATTAATTTGGTGCTCAGTTAAACGCAAGCAGTTTTTCATTGATGTGCGTGGGGCAGGGGACACGATGATAATTAAGAGCGGGGAACACGCACGAGGCTGACGGCCGAATGAAACGGTAATTGGCACGAATAACCCGCCAGGGTATGCTGTGATCCCGATACATCTGCATGTCAAGAACCTGGCAGCAGATGGTTATATTAAATTTAATATTATACATTATAATGAACCGTTGTTGTGTTAACTTAGGGGGATTGGATTATCAATCGATAAATCATAGTTAAATTATTGTTTTATTATTAATAATAATAACAGCTAGGAAAGGAATGTATCGTAGACAGATGTTTGTGTTTTAATAAATGATTTCTAGCCTTCATGCGATGAAAGCTGGCATGAAAAAACGAACATCGCGTTAGATTAACGACTTCTTAGGGTGGATTAGAGAACAGACATATAATTGAATTTTTTTCACACTTCAATAATTTATCCCACAAATCTAAATGTTAAAATTTGAACTGATTTTGAAAGCGCATTTCAATTTTATTATTAGAATCACATTAAAAAGTTTTTAAAAAGACTCACCTTACGTATTTTCTAACCAAAATTAGTGAAAAAACACACACACGCATATTTTATTATGAAAACGTATTATAAACGTATTCTATCGTCAATTCACTTTTGTGTAGTTAATAAAAGTTTCATAGTTGTTTTAAAAGACGTTTTTTTTGCGGTTAACTTTCAGATTTAAACATAAAGCGTGAGGTTTTCTCTTTGTAACAACGTTTAGATTTTAGATCATATTTGTAACCATGATAGTAAGGGAGACAAAATGATTTCTAACATAATGATTTTTTTCAGAAATGTAATACAAATATAATCAGAAAATTTGATAGTACGAAGCAGCAAAAACAAGCGAAACATAACTCTGGCATCATGAAATTAGCACAAATTTTACCGTCTGACATCTCTGTTAAAACAACTATTTTCAGTGGACAAATGTCGAGCTTTGAAAAATCCAACAAATCAAAAAGATGGTAAATTGATCGTGAATAATTAAAATATTCAATAAGAAAAAGAGTTTAAACTTGTCTACAGTTTCGTAAAGCTCTCTTGAGAATTGTCGTACGTCGAGATGTAGAGCTTTGGGCCAAACATAGTTTTTCACCAAGATAAATTTATTGTTCGACATATAATATAAAATACGACACAACGGTATTGTTCGACACGATAATATAAAATGAAATATACCTACCTAATTATTAATTAGAGCAGCAGTCCAATCGACCAGCTATTCCCATGAATACCATAAACGATCGATACTGTATCGAAGGGCTAATAGGTTTCCCATGGTGATTATCATGGTGAATATCAGGTGCGTGGGTAGTTAACGGTTTATTGCCAATACGATGATATTATGATAGTTACATCGCTCCTGTGTAGGAGGCGGTAACGATGGCATATCATCGAAAACGTTTCACACGGTAACAAGGGGTGCAACGAAAACTGCCGTTTATAGGCGGCGATAGGGAGACGAGAGCGAAAGGGCTCGGTAATCAATAATGCGTTTCCCATGGAAGTGTTATTGATTAATGATGGCAAGAGTGTAGGACATAGAATAGAAATGCCAGCTGGTCAATAGTTAAGCGCAGATTCAAAGAGAAAGTAATGTATTAGCGAATTATGCATGAACGTATTTTCAACATCACGTAACGTTTCGTTACCTACACACGAAGTTGTTTCTCTTCCCGTTTCTGACGTTTAATAATTATAGAAAATAATAGTTGTAAAGTAACTAAGCATTGGTAATTTACACACGGTAAAGGTTTACATCAAAGTTCCTGCTGAACTCAAGACCGACAGGGCGAAAGAGCCTGGGAATACCAAGTTTAAGATGGAGCGACAACGTCCTCAAAGATATATCCACCTTGGAGATTTTTAACTGGAGAGAGCTGGCACAAAACTGTGATGAGTGGAGGAAGACTCTTGAGGAGGCCAAGGCCCACCAGGGGTTGTAGAGCCAAGAGTGATGATGATGATGAAAGGTTTACATTATTTTTTAAGGCGATCAGCAAAAAAAAACACAAGGGATCTTAAATATACGTAATCTAAGAATCTCAAATGGTACAACAAAACCAATAAATACTTAATACTATATAACTAAGGCGCAATGAAAAATAACTTACTAATGATTACACCAGATATTGTAAGTTCAGGAAATGTGATTTTTTAAATGTGACTACCGCACAAGAGTTCCAACTGCTCCTAACTGTCTGGAGCCAGTGAGACTATATCGTAATCGATTAGAGTACCGGTTAAGGGAAAGGGAGTAAGGTGGGGAAGTAAGTACCTACCTGACTATTCAGATCTGGTCAGCAAACACGGTTATTGCCATTTAAAGCTATGTTTCAATTCTTAATCGTGGTCTTTCACCAGGGCGACACTGATAGTGTTTTCCACTCTGGAACGTGCCGCAAATCTTACTAATATTATAAACGCGAAAGTTTGTTTGGATGTATGTGTGTTTGTTACTCTTTCACGCAAAAACTACGGAATGGATTTTAATGAAACTCTACAATAATATAGCTCATACATCAGAATAACATATGGGTTATAATGTATAAAGCTAGCTAGGAAGGGGTGGGGGAGGGGAACGGGAGCGTACGGGAAAGGCGATCCAGGGAGAAACAATGTATTCTTTGAATATGACACTGCAACGCATGTCGGGAACCAGTTAGTATATTATATTTAAACGAATGAATGGTGAAACTACAATAAAAATGAATAAACTAAAATTTACTTGTGCACGCCGGAATTTGAACCCCCGACATGAGAATTCGTAGTGAAGATACTTACATTTCGACTTTAGAGATCGTCAAAATAACAGCTCATAGTTTAATCCATCCTTAGTCATCTATTAGTAGAATGTTACGAAATAATTTTAGGCTGAAATAATTGGGGATGGAAATTAAAAGAGGAATCGGAGTATACCCGCTTATTCGTACGACCTCCGTAGTCCAGTGGGTAAGACTCTTGACTCACAGTCCGGAGGTCGCGGGTTCAAACCCGACATGCGCAAATAAATTTTATTTGATTAATTTGTGTTATTTCACAATTAATTCATTTAAAATAATATACATATAGTATATTTGCGGCATGTTCCAGAGTGGAAGATACTATCAGTATCGCCCTGGTGTAAGACCACCATTCAGAATTGAAACGTTGCTTGAAAATGGCTTTAGCCGTGTTTGGTGACCAGATCTGAATAGCCAGGTACTTCCCAACCTTCCTCTTCCCCACCTCCTTCCTCTCCCCACTACCTTCAGCCTCACAACATACCCCAATTGGGGATGCCATAGTCTCACTGGCTCCAGACGGGAGCAGTTGAGATTCTTGTGCGGTTATTCACTGTAAAAAAAAAAAAAAATTCAGATCTAATCCAATTAATTAACCCTTACTGGAACTTTAGACTTTTTTTATGCAAAATTTTTAACTGAATAACAAAAATGTCGGTAAATTATATGATGATATTCAAAATTTTAATGAAGATTTTGGCAACGGCAAATATATTCCAATATTAGTCACGTATATGTATGTTGTTTTCGAAAGCTCACCGATACTCTTGGAAACAATTATTTTGTGTGTGTGCTCACAATTCTGCTAAGGGTTAAAATGCTGGTCATGTTTACAAAGCTTTGAATAATAAATTACATATTCAAAAAGGTGTTTCCACAATAAAATGGCCTCATCATCACTGCACAAGTTCTTAAAACATGATAATTCCGTCATCTACATTCACAATATGATAATATAACCCACCCCGCGCCGGCTAAAACAATAGGGGTGACGGATGCACGCGCACACGCGCGAGTCAACGGCCGTGCGGACTGCGGGGAGGATATCACACAAAATACCAAACAGTAACGGTTTTCGCCACCCTCTCCGGGCTCTGCATCGGAACAGTGCTATATGATTGGGTCTTGGCGACCCCGGCAGGCAGATGTGCATAGGAAAGAGGTGCGCTATCGACCCGCGTGCACCCCTCGTCGCCCGCACCCCACAGGGCGACGCACAGAGATGTTACAAGAGATTACCTAAATTTGTACGACTGAATAACATATCGAACGGGTGCGTTAATTGTTCGCAACAGACGTGAGATGTAAGATATATTATGCGTGCAGATCGGAATGATAGTAAAAAGCGTGTCAGAACATCACTCTGTATGAATAAACGGTATTTATCACCAAAGTAATCGGCTATCAAGAAGGTTGAACGAACCAAAGTGCAGTAAGTACAGTGCTAAGATCGGGCTATTTTTTTGAGTATCAGGCCATCTTCTTCTGGCGCTAATCTTAATCTAATTGTATGTTATTAAGTCACTTGCTTTATGTTAGCATTTAAATGTCTTAGTCTTAAGTCACTAGCTATAAGTCTTAGATGTAAGTCAGTAGTTATAATTGTAAATCTTAATTTTAAGCCAGTAAAATAAGTCTCTAGCTATAAGTCTTAAATCTTAATTGTAAGCCAGTATAATAAGTCTCTAGCTATATGTAAGTCACTAGTTATAATTGTAAATCTTAGTCGTAAGCCAGTAATATTAATTCCTTTAAATACTTATTTGTACAGCGCCCTTGAGGTGATTTTTCACAAAAACGGCGCTATATAAATTAGCCAAATATTATTATTATTATTATTACTTATTATCCAAGTCCAAATCCCACGGTGTTCCAAATATCATGACACTCAAAGATGAAAAAGCTGAAAATGGGTCTGACATCTGCAACTTATTCTCTAAATACTTCCTTTCTGTCTACAACAATAATGCTCAAAACACCCAGATTCTACCGGACAACCCTAATGAATCCTGTGTTGCTAGCATTCATAATATTGACGTCGACCAGCATCATATACAGAAACTCCTTGAAGATCTAGATACCAAAAAAGGTGCAGGCCCAGATAAAATTCCCCCTCTCTTCATAAGCAAATGTGCGCGCAGACTGTCTAAACCACTATCCATAATTTTTAGTCGCTCCCTTAAAGAGGGAAAAGTGCCAAACACCTGGAAAACAGCCTTTATAACTCCCATCTTCAAAAACGGGCAAAAATCTGACGTCGAAAATTATAGACCAATATCAAAGCTCTGTATTTTCAGTAAAGTTTTTGAAAAAATTGTGTACAACCAGATGTTTCCGGCCCTGAGATCGTCACTCAATATCAACCAACATGGATTTATGAGGGGAAAATCTACAACCACGAACTTAACGGCGTTCACCGAATTATTACAAGATAATATGGACCAGCGCATACAGGTAGATGCAATATATACAGACTACAGCAAAGCTTTTGATTTAGTTATTCATGATATATTATTGATCAAACTCTCACAAATCGGTGTACACGGGGACCTTCTCAGATGGCTCTCGTCCTATATTGCAAACCGCAGCCAAGCAGTAGTTGTCGGTGGCTACAAGTCAGATTGGGTAACCGTGCCGTCGGGAGTACCCCAAGGATCACTATTGGGACCACTACTCTTCAACATATATATTAATGACATTGGAAAATGTTTTCACCACTCCAGGACTTTGTTATACGCAAACGACATGAAAATATTTTCCCCTGTCACGTGCACCAATGACTGTACCCATATACAAGAAGATCTTAATCGTCTTAATATTTATTGTGCACAGCACAACCTTCAAATAAATGTTAAAAAATGCGGCGCCATCAGTTTCACCCGCAATAAAAAGCCAATTACTTTCAATTATTCACTTAACGGTACAGTACTAACAAAAATGACGGAAGTTAAGGACTTGGGAATAGTGTTAGACCCGAAACTACTATTTGACCGCCACATTGAATCCATGGTATCAAAGGCTTCCAAGATACTAGGCTTTGTACTTAGAACCTGCAAAGACTTTAAAAATGTAAAAACCATGAAAATGCTTTATTTTGCATACGTACGCAGTTCTCTGGAGTACGCCTCTCAAATCTGGAACCCCAAGTATATATGTCACATAAATAGGATTGAAAAAGTGCAAAACCGATTTTTACGATACCTTGACTTTCGGAGCTATCGTCCTCATCTGAGCCACGAAGAGTCAGCCGCGTTCTTCAGGATATCTTCCTTGGAAAGTCGAAGAAATTTGGCAGATGTACTATTCTTACAAAAAATAGCTACCTCTACGATAGATTGCCCGGAATTACTAGAAAGAATTCAACTTAGAGTGCCCATCAGACAAACCAGACAAAACCACGCATTAAACATTCCTCAATGCAACACTAACTCTAAACAAAATACATTCATTCATCGTGCTACACACACCTTTAACATTGCATATAGTGAATTCGACTTATTTAACACAGTACCTAACGTTTTCAAAACCAAAATGAATAAATAACATTCACCCATACAAACCATTATTTACACAGAAAAGATCCATCCCTTTCCACTCCCTTCCACCATCCCATCCACATAACATAATGTAACTATTTTTTCTCGATTTCTTTTTATACCTACTCACTAAATAATTAAGATACTTCAGCGAAAACCTATAATTGGTTAAATTTTTGTACATATTTCATCAAACATTATTAATAATTGTAACTGTTGGTTTTCCTAATAAAATAAAAAAAAAAATAAATAAATAAACCTAGGAACAAGCCCACACGACATGAGAATTTTAAAGTGGTAAGTTGGTAAGCTTGTTCACATTAGTCAAGTAGTAAGTCAAGTAGCGAGTAAACTTGCTACTCGACTCGCCGAAAACCGTTCGCATTACTTTCAAGTAGAGAATATTAGTGCCAGCCGCCCGTTGCAAGATGACGGCGGATGACGGGCTGCTACACAGCAAAGTAAATACGCTAATTAAGCATATTGTAATGCTTAGAAGAGGTGGAAGAATAATTTAGTAAGATGCAAATAAATAAACTATGGACACAAAAAGAGATTAATAGCAGCATAAATAAATCATTTTAGATCATCAATGCCACGACATTTCCGCGCGTCTACAAATGAACTCTACTAAAACGGCGGGTTTGCGCATGTCAGTGCGTAGGGACGCGTGGAGGGGGTCCTCACTCGCCCGAAAAATAGAACGAAATGTATTGACTCTACTAAAGAGCTGACTAATACTTGGCGTGTCCTAACGGCTCTTACAAGATAAATATTTACGTTCGTCAAGTTGCTATCGGGTAGAATCCCTGAAAACCCAATCTGATTCATAACATTCCTCAATATACTGATAAAATGGCACTGGAGAACATTCAGAATTAAACGTTGTTTGAAATTATTGCTTTAATTTTTTTGGTGGCTAGATCTGAATAGCCAGGTACTTCCCAACGTTCTCCTTCCCTTCCCCATTCTCTGGAGCCTCAAACATACCCCAATTGGGGATAACTTAGTTCCACTGGCTCCGAACAGCGGGGGGCAAATGAACACGGTATTCACATAAAAAAGTGCAATAAAGACTATTTTATAAGTTGCATCAGAGGACATAATGCCATGCCACACTTCCGACACTTCTTTGAGCATAGCAGTCAAACCCGTCTTTATCAGGGCAGTGATATTCAAAACACTCGCGATCGCATTGAAGCAACCTTATAGTAAATTTATAATGACACAAGTACATAGGATGCTAAATAAAGAAAAGTTGAGTTCTTTTGTGTGAGCGCCGAGTACACCACTTCCGCTAAAGGGATAAGCGTGATGGTAGTAAGTCCTTATGAATAGTAATAATAATAATAAACCTACGTCGTCGTCACTTTATAGTGGTGTAGATACACTACTGCGACCTATTGAATTCAGTTCATAAATACGTCTTGAAAGAAATGTTTTCTTTTGAAAAGCTGATAAGAACGAGGTCGTACGCATTTTTAAGGGGTCGTATAAAATTGGAGCAATGAACTAGATACAAACCTTTGAAAAATTTGCAAAGAAAAATATAATAATAAAAACACAATATTTCTACACCTAAGTACCTAGATATATTAATAATGCTTTCCGAACTAGATACCTATTTATTTTCGCCAATAATGTTTCATATCATTTATAAAATAACTAGTACTTACTAACCAGCTTTGCCCTAGTTTCTAACACTATTTATTATTATTTAAGACCCCGCATTCCGAATTTCTACAGATTTATAACATATTTCATATGACATATGTTATAAATCTGTATATTATTTACATCTTACATATTTTCTGTACATATTTTATATGATATATTTTATATGACATACTTCAAAAGCTCTCAAAACCCCTACAGCCTTACTCATCATCGCAAAATAAGATTACACCTCGGAGCAAGAGCGGGTTAGGTGAAATTGTTACTCAACATGGTGGGTTAATCGCGCGCATGCGCGTGTTTTTACCGAGTCGCTGTACCGGGAGATGTAGTAGCTGTCAGAATTTAAACCACCCGATCACCAGGGTTAACTCAGTACCCCGTGCGTTGTAACTGACGAAATGGCGAACTTTTATGAGAATCTTGACATTTTGAACGGAGCTTTGGCAAATATTGACCGTATTCGCAGCATTCGTGCACCACGGCCACGGAAAAGGTTTTAAAAAGGTACGATCCATTTGCGGCACTCACGGAAGGAGATTTTAGGTGTCTAAATATAGATTTACCAAAGTCAACATTGTGTTGACGCGTGTTGACGTATGAATAAACGTGAAGTTGGCAACACGCCGCGAAATGCTAAATTGGTCGCGTTTTTGAGCTTTGGAGCAGTGTTGCTACCGTAAAAAAATCATAACAGCTGTCGAGAAACATTATGATGATGAGTAAACATTTTTACCCTGAGCAGTGTAAGCTTACTCCACTGTGTAGCTACAGAGCCGCTACACAGCCGTGGTACGGTTTTATGATGAGTAAGGCTGCTAGGGTACTACCAACTTCAATAGCAGTGCAGTGAAATCACGACTACACCTACAAATGCACTGCAATGTGTAGGTGTGGAGCTAGTTTTTAGAAGTTTTTAACACATTTTGTTACTGTCCATAAAAATTCGAAAGCAAAAAAGTTGATATTGTAAGCCTGTCAATTATTTCAAATATGTTTTCAATATTATATTTGGTTTTCAGATATTTAAAAGATAATTCCCGAAAATATTATTTTTCTGAACATTTGCCGAGCTGAAAAGGTAAAATATATGAAATTCCCTTAATAGACAAAAATCGCAAATTATGCTTCAAAAATGATTTAAAGCACGACATAATATGATTCTGTTACGTAATTTAAATTGTTATTTATTATTATTTAAATGTTACGGGTATGAAGAAAATCAGTATTTTTTTTAATAATTAAATAAAAGAAAGATTCCCGGGTTACGAATAACCCACAGAACCACAGAAAGCCGAAAATGTTGCTTGTGTTGTGATGGAGGACTTAGCCAGCCGAGGAATCGAACACGCGACGCTCAGGTGGGACCGAAGCGCTACTCATTCAACCACTGACCGGTCAGTGTTTCTTAAAAGACATTTGTTGAGAGATTTTTCCTCTATTTTAATGAAGGCATGCTTCATTAAATATTTTCGTTTACGTGTAATAATTATAATAGTTTTTTCATATTAACTTGCTCCCTCTAACTCGTATACATATACATATCTCCATTTCAAAACATCTTCTTCTTCTTTTGAACGCTTACTACGGAGCCGAATTGAAAAACAGCTTAATCCGCGGAGGCTTTTGAGTTACAATATAATCTCATAGCCCAATAAAAGCTGATGATGGATGGAATTAAAATTACGAAAACATAGTTAAAATGGCCAAGAAATTCCAGATAGAAAAAGATACACAAATTTCATGACGCTGGTGTACTTCGCAGATTCACATAGGTGCATAGTGACGTCACTGAGGAGTTCTCAGCGGCAGCACATTGATATCAGGCAATGCCGAGCTTGATGCCATGTTGTATCCAATAATAACCACCCCTATTTTCAGCTAAACCAGTTTGGAAAACTACCCCCGCACGTCAGAGGCCGGGGGTATAATAACAGCTGGCCACAGTACCCAGTAGAATAAGCTAACCGGTTACCAATGCTCCTATTACGGTGAAATTGTTTCATCTGAAATCTGTACGACCTCCTCTGCTTACCCCTGCGGAGAGTCGGCTCGGCGTGATGTTTATTGTATTTTAAAATAATATCTAATCGATATTCTACATGTTGGCAAGTGTGATTTATTTTAGGAGTGATTTAATTAATTTCTACTAGTAATAGTACTTGGAAATTATTTGTATTGCGCCATTTTTGTAAAATTCTCTCAAGGGCGCTGTACAAATATCACTTCTTAGGCTCCATCTAATTATACAGAAAACATACTTACCTGGTATTATAAAGCAACCTGATTACATGAAGTAGGTACTTACATAATTAAAACTGTCGAACCGTGAGCTATGGAGTATGGAGTCACGAAATTTGCAGTTTCAAAATCTGCAGTGTATGTTTTCAGAGGGCAAATCAATTTGTTTTTAAATATTCATTCAACCATAAAAAAAGTATTTTTAAAAATAAATCTAAAACAATATTATTATCATATTGTTTGTTTCGTAATCTTTAATTATTCAATTAAAATAGTGCAATAATCTTAGGCAAAACCGGGTAGTAAGTACAACTGAATAATAATAAATACCAAATAGGTTAATTATTAGATTGTTTATTTTCAAGAGAATCAAATAGTTCCCAATGACTGTTTAAAATAGACACTATTATTTATATAAACCTTCCGCAGAAGCGTTAATCCGAATACCAATAGTGCGCTGTTATCGTAAATAATGTCCCCGTAAAAAAACGTATAAAACGTCAACGCGTTGGCATTTCGACGAAAAAAACAATAACACTAGCGTAGAAATAGTATTTTCAAAACTCCCGCCATTATTGCTTCGCCGGCCTGCCGCCAGATGTCTCCGCGATCGTTCAGAGTTCCGTTGAGAAAAATTCAAATTTCAAACGAATCCATTCCAAGCACAGCGCGGCGTGTATTTCTGTACGTACAAACAATCAAGAAGCACGGCCCTTTCCAACATGCACGGATCGCAACAAGAGAAGAACGTACGGCGTTAATTTACCTGCTCTTTCTAACGCGCAGGTATCCAATCTGCGATGAATGAAACGAGAGATGAACGTGCGTGTTTGCATTTGACACAGCGAAATCGTGGAATACGCACGAGTAAAAAGAACGCAGCAATTTGTATAATGGAATTATTTGTCTTTCGTGGGATTTGCGCTTGTCGGCGTGAGCGTAGTTTTGCATGACAGCGCGGCAGGTCGCGTGATATTATCGTGTAGGTAGATACCTACCTACCATACTATAATACAATATCCGTGAATGTGATTTCTTTCGGGCAGAGAGCGAGTAATGGCGCGCGTATGATATTATTTTCGTCTCCACCACGTATGCTCGCGGGAGTCGGCCGCACAGAGATAACGCAAACAGATCGCCATTATTATTATTACAATAATTCACAATGGAGGATCTTCTCTTGGGCGCAAGCAAAGCTGCCGGTCTTACGCGATGCACATGAAAAACGCAGTAAAAATGAACGGACGCATTTTTGATTGTCAATAATTTTTTTCATATTATTCTACTTAACACCCCCCCCCCCCGGTGACCAAAAACCTAAGCCCGCCGCCGCTCATTTGTACCAAGTGTGACATTTTGAAGACCCCCCCTAAAGGTGTCACGTAGTATGGGTACGTTCCCTAATAAATACGTGTTTATTAGGAGTGATCTGCCAGGTAAATATGTTTTATGTATCTGTTTGTAAATAATAAAATTAAATAGAGCCTAAGAGGACTCCTAATAAATTGTACAGCGTCCTTGAGACGATTTAAAAAAACGGCTACCTACAAATTATCCAATTATTATTATTAATTATACATAGGTACTGAAAACATGAGCAGTAATCACTCGCTTTTCTACGGTTTAAATTCCTCGCATTGAACAAACAGTGAACTTCTGTCAATTCAGTGCGACATTTTCTATAATTACCGTAGCAATTACCTAGACACGAGCAACGATCAGTAAATGCCGTCAATCAATCAATACATAATTAAGTGTTGCAGAATTGGCGATGAATTAATTTATTGAAAACGTAAGTAAACTGAAGGTTTGGAAAAGGCGAGTAAACCGAAGGTTGCGTAAAGCAGGCTCGATTTTGATCAGTTACAAAAACTTTTAAATATATAAGTATTTTTATGCTTCAATCTGTTATATAAAAATTCAATCGCAATTTGATATTACGATGAATTAACTCCGTGATCTACGTGTCTGGTGCGAGTGCAGTTCCGCAGAGTTGTGCCGAGCTGCCTGAAGGTTGTCCTAACGGTAGCCAAAAAAGACAACATCTTCGTGACCAAACTCTCTAATGGAGAGTGCTGGCGTCAAAAAATTGCACAGCCATTTCTGATTGGAACTTATCAGCCAACGCTACTATTATCAACTCACAACTTCATTTAAATCATGAGCTATTGAGATTTAAACACGAATTGAACTGTCAAAATTTAAGACCTCATCATGTTGATGCTATTAGATGCTACCGACGTGTTTTCGATATTATTTTATGGAATGGAAGCATAGACGTTTACTGAAGAACTAATTAGGCGACTCGAGGATTCGAGATGTGGAGCTACAGAAGAATACTTAAAATAAGCTGGATGGACAGGGTTACGAATGAAGATTACGATGACGATGAAGTTATGGTTCGGATGAATAAAGAAAATAAGTTATTTAAACTATAAAAATTCTAAAACTTCAATATCTTGGACATGTGGTGAGACATCCAGATCTTGCACCTCATAATGCAGGGAAAGATTGCCGGAAAACGGGGACCTGGAAGGAGAACCTCATGGCTGAAAAACCTGAGACAGTGGTTTGGCCAGTCTACTGTAAAGCTGTTCCGGGCCGCAGTACACAAAGTCCGCATAGCCAACATGATAGCCAACGTCCGTTGAACGGACAGGGTACAACAAGAAGATCATATTGACAAATCAGAAACAGTGTTGGTTGTAGAAATCTATAACAGGGTTAAACCGGGTAGCAAACCTAGCACAGTGAAAATCCCTTCAGAACTAAAAATAATTCACCTACCAAAATATAACATAAGTTCATAGACCTTTTCCCTTCAACCAAAAGAAATAAGGTACTCATAAAAGGTGCAATTCACAGGTGATCCAAGATTAGCATTGTCAAATAACAATAGAAGGTTTTATACACCTTCAGTTCTGTTAGGAACCCAAAGGTATCTTCGGCAATGTAAACATGGCCTATCAACAATGACGAACCTAACATGGTAGGTACCAACATAATTTAATTGTTTGATTCATTAATTCGCATCTGGCCTTTGTGGCAGATGCGCACGGCACGCTCTAACGACCCCGATTCGGTAAGGGTCTGCGCATCTAAGCGTAAAAGTATAATGCCACCAGAAAAGTGCCCTAATAAAGGTAAGATTTTTACATTCATTAGGGGAATATGTATTTACTTTTATAGGGGAAGGAAAGGAACTTGAGCTGTTACATGATTGCTTTATTATTAGGGTTTTATAAAGTATTACGATGAGGGCATACTGGTTGGGAACTGGTGATGTTACGATGACGAGACTGGAGGAAGGTATTATGGTACATTTTTTTTTAAATCTGTCCTTTTTCCTTTACTGATAATGATAAATAACTAAGAAATTGCGTTAGAGTTACTTAACTGGTATCAGTGCCTTTTGATCTGCGCTTTAGCATGCAGAGAGAAAATTAGGTACCTTGGCCATTGTCAACCTCCAATGGGAAAAGTCACCAAATTTAAGTTTTCTGTTTTTGAGTGATACTTCTTTAACACCTTTGAGATTTGAAACTCGATGAAACTGAAACGACACTAAAAAGAGACAAACACATACATCTATTCTCAACCTTTTTTGCCCACCGCCCACTTTGAGATTTTTTTTTTTCTAAACACCAATAATTGTCGCCACAATTATATTTACAATGGGGAGGGGGATGGGGTGTAATGAGATGCGATAGGGCAAGATGGGATGTGTTTTTCTTGGGTCTCCTACCGCGCCCTGAAAGTCTGAAACGCCCCCAATTTTCTCTTGGTCTTCTACCGCCCCCCTAAAGGTCTGTAGGTCCCGAGGGGGCGTTATAGCCAACGTCTAGCCTGCGAGATAATGAGATAGAGAGGCAGGAGGCCCTGAGGAATCTTATTTTTAGGGGAGAGGAGGTTCTGGGAAGGAAAAAGGTATGATGGGTGGGTATGAATGGGGGTTAATGCATTCCAGGAGTATGAATCCATCTTTCCCACTGCGGTACAAGGCAATGCATCGAATGAATCCGGCTGGAGAGGTAAAAAGGTCTCTACCGATCTGGAACGCACGTGCCGCCAAGACCTAGACAAACCACACCCCATGAACCCAGGCACTCCTGGTAAGTCATCAAACGTAGCGAACCACACGGGGTGATCTATGGCAGGGGTATTGGTTATCCAATAAATGGTTCCCGGCCGGGGGTACATACCCGTCAAATTGATATACCAAAATGTAAATAAAAAATTACATCAATTTTCTTACTTGGTCCTGCCATGGCGAGGACTCTAAAACCTCTGAAACTTTGAGCTCTGACATCATGAAATTATGAACAGAATTTTTGTCTCGAACTATTTTCAGGTCTCGATATAATTTTCAAGACAAGCTATTTTTGAGTTTAGTAAGACAATACGCCATATTTTACAAACGTTTAATAAGAAAAAAGAGTAATATTAGTATTATTGCTGTTGTTCTCTTTTTAAAAGCTGTTGTTCTCTTTTTAAAAGCTCTTCCTCTCTCTCAAAAACAGAAAACGAAGTTTTAAAGCGAGCTCTCAGCGGCAATTTCACGATCTTGTTATAAAAAGACAATATGTACAGTATTTATATAATTTTGTTGGTAAACAAAATGTCGTGAAAGTAGAACGAGGAAGCGTAGTAGTGGCGGAGGAATGTCGCCGTTCTCTGGTTGTAAATAAACTAGTAACATCGCGCGACTAACGGACGTGAATTGCCTCAACGAACTTTTACTACTACGGCCCGACTTGCCAAATAATGTGCTGTGGTCGCCCGGTACCAACTATGCCCACTACCCGGTACCGTTACATACAACTTGGGTACCTATATTATTCGCGGCCGGAGCGATTCTTCGAAAGAGCCTAGAGCTTACTTTGATAATAATAAAAAACATATTACATATATTATTTAGGAAGATAAATATTGTAAAAAAACGTTTGTATGATGTATCTTTAATGAAATACCTATATAGTTACCTGCCAGGATTAACTAATTGCATTTTCAATAAAATGTGTCCCCAATTTAGGGTTGCCATCTCTTAAATTTGACAACCAGGACAAGAGGCGTGAAAACCCCGGATTTTAGGGCCCAGAACCCGGACATGTCAACAGGTTTTTCTAAACATAGTCAGTGTTATAAAAGCAGTTGAAAATGTCATAAATCACCTTTTATTTATTTTCAAATTAAATTTAGTCATCTTTTATCATCATTTTAAAAGTACCTAACAAAACAGAATCTTATTACAGTTTGTTATAAATTGTTTTAATAATCAGTTAGAATTTTTTTATTCTTAAAATAAAACACAAATTATTAATATACTCTGTTATGAAAACAAAACCTTATTAAAATATTAAGCCTAACAAAATTCAATAAAATTTTTAAACAAAAAACTTAAAAGTACTGAGACCATTTTAGTATTCAGTCCAGTTTTGAGGTAACTCTTTTAACTCAATAATAATTATATCTTTAAATTTTTATCAGCAGTCATTTAAACAACAAAATATCTCTTAACATAATATGAACTAAATTCAGTCTTCTTTTCAAACTGAAACTTTTTAAAGTTACGCTTTCTGTAATGTAAGTTACATTATTAATTTTTTTAAGCATAAAATAACCAAAAACTATACTCATTTATATCAACTTAATGTTTTAATCAACAGCCATATTGTAAATTTCTTTTACGTAATCATAACTCTACAAAAATGAAAAGAAATTATTGCACTCATAAGTACATTATTTAATTATCTAGCTATTATAGCTTTTTCCTCATCCTCTCGCCTTTTTTACTTTTCATTTTTTTTTTGTATTTATCACTCTTTCCGATAGCTTTTAGAATATCTTCCCTTTTTAAAAGGAATTTGTAAAAATCAATGCAGCTGTATTCTTGGAAATCGAATTTAATTTTAATTAAAGATAAATGAAACAATGTTACTTTGTTTGAACCACTTTTATATTTGTATAAAGCCGACCGGTTTCAGAACGATCGTTCCTTCCTCAGGGCAAATGTATCCGTTTGACTTTAAATTTTAAGAATTCCCATTTTTTTTTAAACCCGGACATCAAATGAAAACCCGCCCGGACGCTCCCCGGACGAACTCTAAACTAGGACAAATCCGGGGAAACCCGGACGGATGGCAACCCTACCCCAATTAGGTATGTCCTCTGCGTGCAAACTGTATTTTTTTATTATTTTTTTTATTAGTGACTATTTAATTACAGGTTTGATGAGAATCACAAGATATGATAATGTATATAAATATTTCATCTGTTTGTTCTTAGTCTTCCTCACTAGATGGTCCTGTGCTGAGGCGGACTGGTAGATTTTTTTGATTTTCCGTTATTTAGTTTCTATGATGTTTTTAATACATTCTATAGTACCTAGGTATGTCTGCATTAATTTCTTTCACCCATGTTTTGATTTTTCCTTAAACTTATTTATCTTTTCTATCCTTTTCAAACTTGGAGAAAGGATGTTGTAAAGTTTGGTTGCCAGATATATGTGATTTCTTTGGCCAAAACTTGCCTTGAATTTTGGAACATCTCGTATATCCTTTTTTGAGGCTCTTGTGCCATGTATCCGAGTTTCATTAGGAGATTTTCTGTTTTTAAATTTCTCTAATAAACAATAAGGAGTCGTCCATTAATTTGTATTTGACTGGCATTTGGTTTAGAAATCGTGTGTTCAACGAAAAATCATTATATCCCCCCCCCTTGTAATATTTCGAGATTTTTTCCGACCCCCCTCCTTTTCGAGCCTCACGTGATAAATGGACGACCCCTAAACAGTGTTAATCTCAAGTGACCGGTCATGTACATTTTCTACATTTTCACGTTCATGGCTCATTATTCTAGTGTCTATTTTGTTTAGTGGTAAGATAAAGCATAAATTGGTAGAAAAGATATATTTCATAAATTTGTTCAGCTCTATGGGTAGGTAGGTACCTACAAATCATCAAAATAATAATAATAATTGGATAATTTGTAGAGCGCCGTTTTTGTGAAAAATCACCTCATTATTATTATTATTATCACCGATGAGAGGGCAGACTCCATGGCTGTGATGAGATTTAATAAATTGAGAAAATGGAAAATTTCCCTAGGTCAAGTGAAAAAAAAACATTTATATTAAATAATTATTCAACACTATAATTTCGGTTGTGATGTACCTACCTACCTACCTAGTAGGCAATATTTCAAATTAAAAAAATATTATTGATATACCTAATTAAGAGCGTTTAACCAGCCAGCGGACGAAAATCCACATTTCGTCGAAAGTTGTTCTTCCGATCGTGCAGGGCGGTTACAATGAGAAAGATTGATTTTTCTCCGTACCAGCTTTTTTAAATTATAACTCAATATCGAATTTATTTCAATCCAAATTAGCTTTAATTTATACCTTCATCCAAAAATGCTGAAAGGCGTGATGATAAAACTATTAAAATAGTGTACTTTTTGTAGTTATTTTTTGATTATAAGTATTTATCATTTTTCAATAATGTCTAAATTTAATAAGAATGTTAAAAAAATCTGAAATATATTAGTTTGTAAGTGCGCAAATAAATACACAAATGGACCAATTTTCGTCAAGAAACACATGTACGTACATATTTTTTAATGATTTTATTGAAACTAAAATTAAAATTCTAATACATAACTTTGCTAGATAATGTATTGATTTATTTTACTGCATGATTACATTATTTGAAATGGGTGTGGTATAATACAAAAACTTTTTTGAAAATTTAACAAATCTGCCAACGACCTATGGAATAACCTTATTATACTAAAAATTAAAAAAAAATCTAAAAATTTATTACGTAACTATGCTAGATAAAAGAACAATCTTTCGAAATCCATTTATAATTTTTTGTGGAAAAGAGTCAATACGTCTAAAAACTTTTTTGAAAATGACGTATTTCCGGCTTTCTCTGGTAATGCCCTCTTAATTAATGTCATGTTCTTACTAGGTAGGTGGTGGTGTAAAATGGTCAGCATAGTTGCCCTCCAAGCAGTTGATCGGGGTTCAATTTTTGGTGGTGGCAATTTTTTACTTGTTATCTTCATTTTTTTAAATAAGAACTGCTGCTGTAAATAAACCATAGATTTAGGTGGATACTTTTGGAGCCTGCTTAGGTACCTAGGTACCTACCCATTGATGCTTACAACAAATTTGTTGTAACCGTAATCTCTATTTATCTTGTGTACACGAGTAATGAAAGACATGTTTCATTAGTAATTTTTTAATACTTTCATTATTACATGAATTTATCAATCAAATACAATTAATGCAATTTTATATAGAGCGTACGACTGGGGGCATTTTTAACCAGTAGATTCTACATGCGAAATTGAACAAATTGAGCTGAGTTTTAACACTTAGATACATTCATGCCATGATATTGCGTACCCCCAATTTTTGCTTCGCTCATCACAAAGGGGTACGCGTACCACATGTTGAAAACCGCTGACCTAGGTAGGTACCTAGATCATTGATTAAATTTATGATTCACGTAATATTCATTTTTGTATTATTATACTTTATGTACCTAGATACCCACCTACAACTTCATATTGTAAAGGCATACCGGTGATAGTTCAGTTGCAACCAAAGATATTCAAATACAGAAGAGATATGCTATGGTGTCCGCGCAACTGTCGCCGGACTACGCGCTAATTAGCGTAGTTTTCATACAAAAAGAATTTGTTCATTTCGTTGATTTTTTGAAAATGTGCATTAATATTGGTTAACAATATATTTTGAATAAGGAAAGAATTCGTTCATTTAGTTTAACGTTCGTTTGGTTTATTCGTTAATTATTTGTTCTTTTAGTTTATTTGTTAATTGGTAAACAATATCGGCGACATCCGGAAAGGCAGACCCACATAGTAAAAACAGCAGATAGCACATCTACTTATATTTCAATATCTTTGGTTGCAACCATTCCTTTTTTCTCGTAGTGCTACTGAAAACTAATTACAATGGAGCTCTCGGCAGCAAAACCATTTTAATAATGTGCATTGTTCGAATTTTTCCGTCGAAAAACGATTTTATTTCAATAATTCATCCTCTACCTTCTTCCATTGATAAGTTGGATGTCGTTAATAACCTTGGAAAAATAGCATTTTATGTCAGTATCTTTTTATAGACTTCTCATTACTGTCTCAACGAAGAGTAGAAATCAGAAGGTAATCGCTAATCGCGTATGGCGGCTTTGAGCCCAATATTCTAGTGCAACGAACTAAAAATGACATTTGTTTTTTTTACTATGAAATCAACTGAGTATGTAGGTACCTACGCAATTTTTTATGACGTAGGCGAAACGAGAAGTCAATTGAAAAAAATCTAATTTAGATTCAGAATTGCGAATGAATTTCCCGCTACTTTTTGTGGCGGGAAACAAAACTTTTCCTCGTAAAGCAAATTCACAAAAAATAATGAGATATTCGTAGGCAACTTTCACTGGTTTATCGACGGTGCGGTTGAGTTTTACTGATTGAATACATATTATTAATAATTGTGTTAATAGCCTTGGATTAGAGCTGGATAATCTCAACGTGAGTTGCAGGAGAACTCGCTATTTTTATTGTGAAATATTATGTAGACTTGACAAGAACTGAGCATATTATTTTACTAATCGAAAAAGATATAATTTAGCTTTAAAATGTAATAATTTTCCGGAAGGTATAAGAATTGTGGATATGTACATTGTCCATGTATGTATAGTTTTATCTCGCAGATCCTTGCATAATCCTTCAATGGGACTAGGTAGAAATGGTTTAGGTAGGCCGAAAAGGATAAATTAATCTTAATAATTCGTGTCCGATTCATGTAAGAATCTATGGAAGTTCATCATAATAATTACACTATTGTTATCTCTTCGAATCAACTTCATTTCTTTCCATGATCAATGACCACAAATGTTACTACAACCAAAAAGGAGAGAAATATTCACAGAAGATTATTGCACAATAAATTATTGATATAGTTTCCTACCTGTAATTCTTGTCTGAATTTTGGGTTGATCCGGTTTCGTCTTTTCTTCGATCTTTTGCGTGGACTGTAGCTCCACTTCCATAGGTGTAACCAACGGCGTGATGATGGCGGGAGTGCTGCTGATAACGGTGGGGCGAAGAATCGTTTGCCTCGGGTCAGTCTTCTTCCAATCGAACCTGTTCTTGCCCGCCAGCGGACACTCGGCCCTGAAGTCGAATCCCCACTTCCTGCAGCCCTCGTCAGTCGCCCTGTTCAGCTCTAGATCAGCCAGAGCCCTGGCCGTCGCGCCGGGGCTGCCGAACAGATTCCTCCTGACCCCTGCGATTGTTGCTCTGCCATTCGCGCCCTTCGGAGCCCTGATCCTCCTCAACTCGCTCAACACCGCGGGACTCAAAACTTTTACACTCATTGTAGACATATTTAAAGTTATATTAAACTTACAAAACTATCACGATATTCGCACTATTTCGATGATAGTATTTCTAATGCGATAGTAACGCACACTATGAGAGTACGAGTCACTTCTACAAACGTGTAGTTGTATGTGTCTACGAGATTTGCGCCGTGTTTAGCTCGCGTCACTTTATAGCAAAAGTCACATAAATGTCCTAGTCTTACATATTTAAAACAATGTTCACAAAAAATGCACAATAATAACCATCCAATATTTGATTATTCTCAAGTTTTGTACAAAGTGACAAGTTCACAGCAATATTTTTCAACACCAGCAAAAACTTTAATAAAAATCACATAGGTTTATTTATACACTGAATAACGAAGTACAGATTAAGTAACGACACCATATATTCGAAATATTTGCGATATTTCAATTCTGACAATGTAAATATATTTCGCGGTCTTTGGTTTTTTGTATTTGTTGATGAGCACAACTTTTAAAATGGATTCGCCCAAGAAATAACTGGCGGAGCGCGCGACACGTCCGGCGCGCAACGATTCTCGGGAGCCACTAACGAAAATGGAAATGGCTTCTAGCGACGTAGCGACGGCAGCAGCAAGCTACGTGAACGGTCTCAGAAATTACAGTGCAGACTCGTATTTTATAAAATATATTTTTTAACATCGTCCACTTATTACTTTATAAAACTGAATTAGAACAACATGTTAGTCTTTATACATATTTTTGATAGCAAGTTTTTTGTATTCCATCTCGGTGCTACAATGTTTGAAAGATTATAATATAATATTTTACAACATTTAAAAATAATCTTATTATATTTTTTTCTGTTAATATAGAAATGTCTTTTTATTTGCTTTAAATGTAACCACATTATTATTAAATGTATAAAATCTTAATAATATCATGGGCGTAAATAAATTAATATTATTCCATGTTATTTCTAGATTAGTACCCACGCTTGCGTTTTTGAAGTTAGCCAAGTTTCATACCTGTTATTACTAATCTAGAAGTAAGAACCTAGTAAGATTTGTCTCAAAAGATGTCTTATATTTTTATATTTATGCAACTTGAAAGATGGCAAATATTTTTCGTCGAGTGGTTGAAACGTTACAACAAACGGAAACGCCGCTTGCGGTTGCTTCGTTCCTTTACCATAAGTTGTGGCTCTGCTCGTTCTTATATTGTTTTTTTTTTCCATAAGCAGCCTATTAATTAAGCTTTTGGCGTTTGCGTTCTCCATATACTATGAAGTTCTAATAAAGAACTCTAATTATGGGGAGTTTTCAGTAACTTGGATTCACTGCATTTTAAACCTAATTTATTATAACAACATGTCAGTGTCACAGGGACGGCAATAGGATAACCTACCTACTCGTAGATCCGAAATTTATCCAAACAACGATGTTTTCTCCTACACCGAAATTTCGTATTATGTTCAAATGTATCATTTTACTAAATTAGAGCATTTTGAGGATAGGCCTTTTTGGTCAGACCTAATAGGCGCTTTTAGTATTCTTACGTTTACGGAACGGCGTCGGTACAAAAAGGCAATAAACTTACGTTCCTTATGTCCTCCAAAGGAAAAAAAAGTAGTACTCTGGAGGAAACAGACGTACGAACATTGTGTGTCCCATCTTTTCTCTCGCCGCTATTTATTATGTAAGAAAGAGCTGCAGAATTATTATGATAAGAAACGTATGTTTATTGCCTTTTTATACCATCGCCGTTCCGTAAACGTGGGAATATTAAGCGCCTAATAGTGCCGAAGTTATGAGCCGTAAAAATATTGACATTTTATGAATGAGAATCCGCCGGCCGACTTATAAGGGGGCATACATTAATTACGTGAGCTCAAAAGGGGGGGGGGGGTCCAGCAAAATCTCACGTTACTTGAAAAGAATATAAGAAGTGGCCCAAATTTATCTCACCAAGGGGGGGGGGGGGTCTAGATCGGAAGAAAACTGCTCACGTAATTAATGTATGCTCCCTAAGCGTGTGACGTCTTGGTACATAAAATGGCATGGCAGTGTGCGGTAGGTAAAGCCATTGATCAACAATATTAGCCTTCAAAGTGAACTTGGAAAAAACGACCTTTAAAAAATAACACAATAACGTATTACATGACGTCATATCTATTTTTATGTTATTTTTGAATGGTGGTTTTTCCCATGTTCACTTTGAAGGCTAATAACATCGTCATTTTTAGAGATATCGAATCATATTTGTGCTGTCTTTAAATGTATTACATTTTCATAAAAAAAACATAGAAAAAGAACAACCATATTGAACTAGGTGTTTGCATGCGTTTAATGACAATAAATAAAAATATATTATGGTTGGCTGCTTTTTTAAACTGACGTCGTGTCATGTTCACAGAAAGTGAAATTTAGATGAGGCCGAAAATTCATTGATCCGAAGATATTTCAAACAAAAGTGTGAAATAAGAAAAAAGAAAATGACGTAACCTCAAATTGATTGCAAGATACGCTCTTTCCCTGAAAAATTGGTTATATCCATTACGTAAAGCTTGTAAATTAAATATATCCTATATTATTTATTATATTTCAAATACATATTATATAAAGCGCCCTCTAGGTAACGTCTGGAAAAATAGGCATCATACAAATGAGTCATATCTTTAATATTTTATGGAAATCTTTGCAGTGTTTTTTGTAAAAGTTTTTTTACGGTTGATTGATTGGGTGCTGTACATGAAATTCGAAAAAATCGAAGCATTTTCCCTTACGATGAGCTTATACTCATGTGCACGGAAAAATATTTTAAAAAAACATTTAACACTATTAAAAAAATCCTTAATACGTATCAAAATTCGTTATTATAATGTGAAAAATGAAAACAATTAAAAAAAACTTTTGGTAAATCGGCTTAAAAAGCCTCTTAATATAATATTTAACGAAATCATCAGTTACAAATTGACCTAAAAATTAGCATTCATAAATAAGTTTCTTCCATAAAAAATTGACGAATTAAAAAATATAGAGATTAATAAATATTGCATAATATTTATTAATGAAACTAGCCCTCTGGATGAACAAATTGAAAGCGCTAAATGATAATAAAATAGGCACCCGCATGACTCAACAATTCTCAACGTTGGCCACGAGGTGTCACTGGTACTCGTCCGGCAAGTGCTGCCATCGGTGGCGATTAAACGAACTTCTCATCACCGGTAGAATAGGCCAACTAGTAAAAAGTTCATAATGTATGTTAAATCTTGATTCAGAAGTCTAAAATGATACTACATTTTGGCATATTTGCTTATTTTTGCTTGCATTGTTTACTCAGTCAAGATTGTAACCAAATTGACGGACGTTCAAAACTATAGCGGTTCTCCTTCAGCACTCTATTTGTAAGGAATTTGAAAGGAAGTTTTATATCGTTGTCTCCGTTGCTCCTCAAATCCTCACCAAGCCGATTAATGTAGTTTGGCTGCGTTTGATTTTACGAACTTGTTGCTTGACGCTTTCCCGGCTTGAAAATGGGGGGAAAATTAAATATTGCGCAACAAGTTAGATGTTGAAATTCAGCTTATTATTGTCTTATCAACTATTATAAGTCATTCTTTTGTTGACGAAAATGAAGTTATTACTAGGCCCGTTCTAAGAAGTTGTCATAATTAAAAGGTTTACCAACTACCTACGTACCTACCAACATCAGAATTAATTTAACAATATCAAAGGAAATTGATACTTCACTACAATAAGCGTGGAATCGTTTTTTAAATTTATCCTCAATTGGTTCACTTTGTGCCCATTAGACACAAACTCCTAAATAAATTATAATCTATCAAATTCACTAGTTGTTACACCTGCAAGATAGTTCTTAACCAACTAAAAATAGGTCTAGAAACTAGGTACACACAGAAATACTTTGCAAATTTCACTGCACCAGAGCGTACCATTCGAGTGCTTCAGCTCACAGAATTTTTTAAAAGATTTTCTAAATTTTACATCGATTTATTCGTTTTGTAGCCATTTCTTTAGGTAGCTTGTCCATATTTAAGTATGTAACTTTGCAGATTTGTATCAATTTAAAGCAATAGGTATATACATATATAATTATCATTTATCTCCCACATTAATAATATAACCACTAAAGCGATGCAAATGCTGGGTTTCATTTTAAGAACTTCAAAAGATTTCAAAAATTTAAAAACTTTAAAAATATTATATTCATCCATTGTCAGAAGTCATTTAGAATTCAACTCAACCATTTGGAATCCATTTTACAATATTCGTGAAAAATCCATCGAGCGAATCCAACATAAATTTTTACGAAATATAAATTATAGATTAGGAATTCCTATTGAAAATATTAGCTACATGTCACTGTTGAAAATTATGGACCTCGCTACATTAAAAGAAAGAAGAATATGTACTGATCTATTTTTTCTGTATAAAATTGTTAATAACATGTTTGACTCCCCTGAACTCCTTAGGCTGATTAATTTTCATGTGCCTAGTAGAACGGTTCGTCAGATTGTACCTTACCATTGTAACAATTCAGGTACCAATTCAGAAATAAACTCAGTAATGAACCGACTGCACAGTACAGGGAATAAATATTACATGAACACCAACGGTACTGAAAGTCTATCAACCTATAAAAACATTGTCATTAAATCTGTATGTCTATCTAGATAAATTTGAAATGTTTATAAATTTTCAATATGTGTCGAATGTATATGAATATGTATCCTTTATTTTATTCTGTTGCTTTTAAGCTGCAAGAAAATCACTTCTTTAAATGTATATATGAATGTGTATCCTATATTTTACCCTTTGTTTTTAAGTTAAAAAATCTATACTTGATACTTATTTAATTGTTATCTCTTAATTCTTTGATTAAAACAAATGTATTTTTAATTTTATCATATGTAAAAGCCCTAATTGGGCGTGTACAAATAAATAAATAAATAAATAAATACATGTATATATTCGGTGAAGATACAAAACAATTTTTATTCCGGTAAGGATCAGGCAGATGTTTGATACAACAATTAATGCCTAATTCTCAAACCATCAGCCTTTGTATCATGATGGATAGCCGCCATTTGTCATCGCCGTTTACCTCTTCTATGTAATGGGTTTTTAGTTTATTTTTTATTATACTTACGTTAAAGGTGCCTACTTCTTACATTTATATTACACTAATAAATGTCTTTTATACAATATGGCAACATCAATCATGTGGGTTTTTTACTTTTGCTCTAATAAACCTGGGTAAAAGAAAAGAAAAGAAAATACCTATTTTCCCTGCTTATGGTAGGTACCTACTTGAATAAAGGAAAACCGAATCTAGGGATAAAAATTAAATACCTTCCTCGCTGTTTTCCTGTGAACAAACACTATTGCAGCTGGATAAACTTAATTTTGCAGGCGGTCAAAGGAGGAACTTATCAGCGGAAGAACTTAGGTAGGGTAGACTGGGGACGATTGAAACAAGTTATGATTGAAACATCTCAATTTACTCGAAAACTATAATACCTAAGAGTGTGATACAACACTCGAAACTCCGTCAGGTCTGTTGGGAGGTTTCCACAAAAGCGCACTAGCCGGCGAGTGACTCAATCGTGCGTAGGGGACATTATTGGATTTCGCACTAAAAAGTAAATATTTAAGACATTTTTGTTTATATTATAACTCATTTTACTGTCGCAGCTTGACGAAATATTTTATTACATTCTCTTCTTTATCTATCTTAGAGTATTTATAATGCATTTGCATGGCGTTAATGTCTATTTATCAGGGTTATTTTTGACTTTGAAGTAGAAAATGCAGCGTGGGGATGTTTGAAACAACTTGTGTGGGGATGATTGCAACATTTCAATCATAACCATGTTTCAATCGTCCACACCGAGAGAAAATTTTAAAGTTAAAATGAAACAAGGTCAGAAATTCAAATCATTAAGTCTTCACACTAGACGTACTTCTGTGATCTTGAATATATTTTTTTTACATGTATACCGCACAAGAGTCCCAACTGCTCCCGTCTGAAGCCAGTGGGACTATGGCATCCCCATATGTCAGAAATTCAAATCATTAAGTCGATGTACTTCTGTGATCTTGAATATTTATTTATTTTTTACATGTATATCGCACGAGAGTCCCAACTACTCCTGTGTGGAGCCAGTGGGACTATGGCATCCCCAATTGGGGTATGTTTGGGGCTGAAAGTAATGGGGAAGGGAAAGAGATGGGGAAGAGGGAGGTGGGGAAGTACCTGCCTATTCAGATCTGGTCACCAAACACGGTTAAAGCCATTTCAAGCAGCGTTTCAATTCTGAATGGTGGTCTTACACCAGGGCGATACTGAGAGTATCTTCCACTCTGGAACATGCCGCAAATATACTATATATTATTTTAAATTAATAAATTGTGAAATAACACAAATTAATCAAATAAAATTTATTTGCCACGCCGGGATTCGATCCCGCGACCGCGACTGCTAGTCAAGAGCCTAACCGCTGGACTACGCCGAATATGGATGGAACTTTTTGAAAAATGGAGAATGGCACAAGCAACAAGTTTAAATTTATTTATTTATATTTATTTAAACGCCATAGCATGGCTTTTACATTGAAGTGAGTACATGGTATTATAAGTATACAGTGGTACACAGGAGATTATCAATAATAACAAAGTAGAAATGAACATTTAACAAAGTAGCAAGTATTTAGGTAAAGGATACTATTATGACCCCCCCCATACACAAAAGCCTTGCTTAATTATGGGGGTACATCAAATATTCTACTATGTAATTAATTACTGTATAAAATTTATTTGTAATTTATGTACCTTCTATTACTAATAAAAAAAAAAAATAAATAAAAAAATAAAAAAATGTGTTACTAAACTACTGTTACTATACCAAAAAAAAAATATCAATGTTATAATAACCGAGAACATAAAATTTAGATGGATTATTTAGAATAAAAAAGATGTACCTAAACAAAGGGGACTTGTCAAAAAGTTGTCAACAGTATTTATAAGCACTAAATAGAGTAAATTTGCATTGAGTTTATTGTTACCTTCAAATTTATCTTTGTTTGAAATTATTAAGCAGGTATTGCTAATTAGCTAACTGTTTCAGGGCTGTCAGTTAAATATTTAATAATAGTTTTGGTTTAAAAAAAAATGTATAATTGACAAAATGTTGATGAATTCTTCAACAATTTAGCGAACAAGGACATCTATAACATAGATGAGTTCGGTGTCACAACGGTTCAAAAACCTAAACGGGTTGTAGCCAGGAGAGGAACTCGGCAAGTGGGTGCCGAACGAGGAACTTTCGTAACTGTCTGTAGCAGCAATCGTAATTGGCAACTCAATTCCGCCGATGCTCATATTCCCACGTGTCAATTATTAAGCCATTTCTTAAAAGATGGTCCGATTGGTAGTATCGGTACCGCAAACATATCTGGCTGGATGCAAGAAGAAAATTTTACAAAATTTCTGATTCATTTTCAAAGCCATACCATTCCGTTTATAGACCACAAAGTTCTTTTACAACTTGATAATCATTCATCGCGGTCGAATCCTATGAACTCAAAAAAAAATGTAAAATCAATATTTTATCTTCAAACCATTCCGAAATGAATAGGCTAGAGAAAACTACATCTAAGGACTCTGAAGAAGAAACCACATATACGAGTAAGATGACCAAATGTATAGGAAAAGGTGCACTGGAATCGGACGAATATCTGAAAAAAATCATCCTTCACATTGATTAAAAAAAGTGCTTCGTAGTCTCTCCACTCTTGTCTAATTTAGATTTCTGTATGTTTCACTTCTACCGCATGTGAATTGCATACTCAGATTTTTCTTTTCTTTTAATTTGGGAGGCGGGAATGGGTAGGTACCGCCGCCCCGGGAACCTTTATTGGATAACCAACACCTCTGCCATAGGTTACCCCAAGTGGTTCGCTACGTTTGATGATTTAGCAGGGGTGCCCGGGTTCATGGGGTGAGTTTGTCTAGGTCTTGGAGGCGGATGACCAGGACACACTGATTCCTACCCACACCTTAAACCCCTTTCCTTCCCAGAACTCTCCTCTCCTTCCTTTCCTTAAAAAACCCTCCACACAGCATCATAGGTGAGCATAAAGATGACGTAGCCCCTGAGGGAAATTATGTTCCTTAGGGCCTCCTGTGTGGAGCTCATGTAAAAAAAAAATATATCTACTATTTACTTGTTTAATAGATTTTAATGCCCTTAACCGATTATTTAAAGTTTTTGGATCTAAAATATTGCCCTATTTTGTATAATGATGTCACATCGCTAACCGCAAATTCAATTATTTTCTATTTTTTCGACTTTTAATTATTGAATTTTACACAGAAAAAATGCTCTCAATTCAGAGGTAAATTCTACATTGTTATGATTGAAACAGTGTGATGGTTGAAACAAGCACTTTTGTATGAAAGCAAAAAACTAATTTTTTATACCGTTCTGCTCTGCTCCACGATAATTTCTCAGTAAAACTATGTCGATTATGCCAAATACTCATAGTTAGTATAACTAAGAGCTCTAAAGCACAAATAATAAAAAATATATTTAAAGTTGTTTTATTTCAAGACATTTATGTGTGTAGTTTTTAAAATACTTGTAATATTTTTAATCACTATTCATGATCTCATTGAGTACTGTTATAATAATGAAAATGCTTAACATTGATTAAAATTACTCCAATTATTCCAAAGATATTTAGAGTGTTTCAATTATCCCCACATACTGTTTCAATCGTCCACACTATGGGGATAATTGAAACAGATTTCCCCATCGTCTTTAAATGGTTATTGTAGCTTACCTGTACGAGTTGTGGCCATCCAATAAATTTAATTTGATAACTAGATAGATCATAGAACATCTAGTATAAACATCTTATCCATAAATATAAACGAAATATTATTACTACAAATAGATAAAGTAAAAGTGTTAGTGTACCATCCCCACTCTACCCTACTTAACGCATTCAATCCGAAAAATCCTCTTTTTAAAGGCCCTATCTGTGGTGAACTTGTCTTGCAGTATGAAAGAGACATGCGTGTATGAGTGAGACAGCATGAGGAACACATAAAAGGGTGTGATTGTAGTCCATTGTTCTCTTTACCATCAGACTTCCTACGAAGCACCATTGTAACCAATCTCGGAATAAACCACAATGGACTAGGTACCTACGTATTATTATTTCAATCACCCTGAACTGAGATCATAATCAGAAGAATCTGAATCCATCATCCCAAGGAGTCCAGAATATCATGATGATAACCGGCCACGGTCATCACAGTATCCACCACTTGAATATTGCAGAACAACTTGCAGGACAGCGTGCTGGGGTTCTGCAAAGTAAAACGTGAGTAGGGAAAACCACCTGCTGAATTGCATTCAAATGAAAAAGTTATTTGTTCAAAATCACTTTATTTGATTTATACACTTCTAGTATCCGTTAATCTAAAAATTCCTAGATCACAGTGATCACCTCCTAGTGATCTAGGAGGTTTTGGTTAATCTCAACCTATATCAGTTTATATGTTTATTGTCCTGAAGAAGGTTGAAATCATAAAAACCGGTCGACGTGTAAGTATAATTCAAATAAAGTGGCTTTAAACAAAGAACTTTTTCATTTGTATAATACCAAACCAAGTGTTTGCTTTCGTCGAATTTATTATTATTAGCTTTGCCGGGCAGTCGTCAAAATAATAATGATTCAATTGGCGATTCAACAATTTTTTTTTGGTTCTGCAAATCGGACATTGAGTAGGACTTAATACAAATAATAAAGCTGTATGTGCCGATCTAATTCTTGTTTAATTGACTAGTGATTTCTACCAATTTCCATATAAAGCAGTTTCCTAAAACAAATATTAACAATACCTACAAGGTGAATGATAGTTACTAAAGTCAGTTTTTAATCAATTATCTCATGTAGGTTGCAAATATTAGTAAGTATGTAAACAAATGTTTTGTATGTTGTGTGATGAGTGTATCGAACGTGTCATAGGAATACGTGTGCATTGAACGAGTGCGCGAAAGCATATGATGGCATATGACAACCCTGGAAATTCAAGATTGGAATTTACGCTTTCACAGAGTACCATGCCGCTAGCACGACAATCTGAGTGCTGCTATTGGCTAGCGGAATAATGTGCATGTGGTGCCCCTTCCAAATGATTTGTCTACAACGCAATTATGTCCTTTAACTAACTAATCAATTAAAAACATAAATGAAATTGATAATGAATACATGCGGCAGCCTCATTGGACTGGAAAACACATCTGAATAACCACCTAATACTTCCACAAGGGACTCCAGAGAGCAATGATCAACGCCAAGGAATTGGCTGACTATTTACGTCACCCCCACCATGCGACCAGCCGAGCCACTATTGGTCAATTCTGAACAAAGGAAAAATCTGAATCGTAAATATTTACGACAGCGAATTCATGTTCCGAAAAATTTGGAGCTCAATTTCGAGAAATTGGGAATAATTTGGATCAAGAAATAAACATCATCACCTAAAAATAAGTATATGCTACAAAAACAACCCAAAAACTGACGTCTATCAGTGATTGTTGCACTTTAAGAAAAATATTTACTGTTTAAAATTGTACCTTACATCACATATGTATACTTGTACCTTTTCTTGTAAACACAATAAAAATGATGTGAGGCTTTGGTATCCTGAGTTGGTAAAATCATGGCAAAAACTATCACACATAATTTTGACACAGCTGACTTCCAATCGTAGCGACCAGGGAAATTACCTAAAACAAGTACCTTAGAAAAATTAAGGAGGTTCTGTCCCCCAAAAGTCCGACCTGAGTTTGCCCTACAAAAATAGAAGTCAAACCGGTAGGAAGTCAGTTCAAAACTATCAGCCAAGCAGAAACAATACTCACATACCAACAGTCTCCAAGTTCAAACCTCTTTTCAAGTGTTTTAATCAGTCTTAGATTCAGTTTACCTCTCCCAGTATCCCAGTAACCTAAAATCCTAAAAACCCCAGTCTCCCACAGTCTCCAAAGTGAAAAATATTTATTTTAATCCAGTATAAAATCAGTTTTGCCATTATACCTAGAAGCATTTTTTGTCAAAGTAGTAAATTCATTTAAAAGACCAGTGGCGTTCCAAAATCCACTGGTGTACCAAACTCCATTGGCGTGTCATTGTGGCCAGCTACCTATTATATTTAGTTTATGTACAAACTTCTAGTACAATGAGTATGATATTTTAAAGAACTTGTTTCGGGGGTACTCAATAAATGATCATTTACTATTCAGACCAATAATGCGACATGAGACCCGAGAACAAGCCTTTAACCTTATTTTAAACTTAGTAATTTTTTTAAAATATTTTGTGGAAAGTGGAAGGTAATTATGACGACATTTAATTATTTATTTAAATGATTTTTTAAAATCTTTCTGGAAATTTCTAATTATGTGCAAAGGGTTTTCGAAATCTTGCCGGATGACATCACTAGATTCGGGTAAATATTAGATATGCCCTGTTCGTGATAGATATTATTGAAAAATCTGAACAGAACATCATCACAGTAAATTTTTTTTTTTTTTTTAATATGTTTATTTAGTTATTAATTGTACAATAATTTCTCTTACTTAAATCTTACAAAACTGATCAATCAGTTTGATTGTAAGAAATTGTAACTTTGCGACATGCACAAACTGCGAAGATGTAAAATTAGGAAAATATATCAAGTACTTAGGTGTAACTATAGACAGCCAACTCAAATGGACTTACCATGTAGAAAAAACTGTAAATAAACTGAGATACTTAAATTACATATTCAAACGTATGAGCAATATTGTCAATACAAGAACCATGAAACTTGTTTATGATGCATTGGTGCTTTCGTCCATTTCCTATGGAATAATCGCCTGGGGAGGAACATACAATAACCATATAAAACCATTGGAAATTGCTCAAAAGTCCATCATTAAGGTAATGTACCAGAAGTCCAAGATGTATCCTACCAATCAGTTATTTCAAGAAACTGAAATACTAGAACTAAGGCGGATCTACTGTATCCAATGTCTCAAATATATTTTTACACGTCCTAACAATTTCAGCAAAAACACATATCGTTCTAGCCAGAGACATAACACGTGCGTGTACACAGTGCCTCACTGCAAAACCAGACTGGCCCAAAGACACATTACCTACATTGCCCCAAAACTATTCAATTCCATACCCCACTCCATCAGCAAGGATCAAAATCCGAACGTACTTAAAAAAAATGTTAAAATCTGGGTAAAAAATAATTTAGAACTGAATAAGTTTTTTCTGTAATGCTTCTAAAATGTGGAGTCTTTCTGAATATTTAGAATAAAAACAGGAAATATGTATATGTATATATATATATATATACTCATATGTACATGTGTATTTAAGTATGGGTGTAAATGAGTGTTACCTTAGATATATTTTTAAATTTTTATACTCCTATGAAGTCAATCATGTTGATCACTGAAGACACTATGCATATATATATATATATTTTAATTTGTGTGTTTATCTTACATATATTTTTAAATTTTTAAACTCCTACGAAGTCATTCATGTTGATCACTGTAGACACTATGCTTATATATATATTTTTTATTTTTTTTATAATTTTATTTTAACTACCACTGTTATCCACATAATATAATACCCACACACAGGCTTCGCCTTTGTGGGATTTTTTTTGTTACTTACATTTTTTGTTATTATGTATTTACCTATATGTAAATGTACCAAAAAAACTTTGCTAATAAAAACAAAAAAAAAAAAAAATTGTAAAAAAATGTCATTTTTTCTCTAGGAACACCATCAACAGAAATAAAACAACAAATAATCAAACCAGTTGAGATATCAATCTTGAAAAGGCCTCGCAACTAACCCCGAATTAAACCTTTTGATTTATATACCTAAACCAGAGACCCGTATAATAAAAAAAAGTATTCCAACGGTTTATACCAACCCCGCACCTAATACTTATTATAATTTACAGTACTTACCTAGGTCATCGATCATACGGGACAATTCATTTCTATTTAGGGACAACTTACTCTTCACAAAGAAATCAAATGATATTAACCCTCGAAACTTCTTTCTACCATCATATTTATATTGAGTCATCCATTATCCTAAAAAAACTACATAATTAGAGACCACTTGAATTTGTTTCAATTCATGCTTCAATTTTTTTAAAGGTGAATACCGCGTGACATAGATTGTAAAGATAGCCTACTTGCAGTCTGGATCATCCCCATCATTGATGTTGTTGACACAAAAAATACGGATTTAAAAAAAATATTTATTTTTATTTTTAACTGAATAAGTAAAACCTTAAATTGTAATATTTAATCACTGAAGACATTATTAGAGACTCTCAATCGAAAATTTGAAATAGAAAAATCAGAAAAAAGATACAATCACTTCCAGGGGTTAAGCATGGTCGATCGATATAGGTTTTATCGAAAATGTCGGTAACTTGCAATCGCTCCAACGAAAAATAGTTTACAATGACTAGGGGTTCCTAATATATTTGACGTAAACTGTTGTTTATTCGTTAGCGGCCTGCAGTCGTGCTTGGGAGCGATCGCAAGTTACCGACATTTTCGATAAAACCTATATCGATCGACCATGCTAGAGGGCCAGGAATTGAACTCAGGACCTCATTCTTTGCCGGGCAATGCCTTAGCATTGAGCTAATGGTGCCCTATGCCCTTCGGTCATATTTAACTGGATCATATACTTCGACAAGAACTACCAACATTATCTTCATTTTCTTAGCGTATATTTTTAATTTTTGTTCATATGAAGCAGATACTTTGTGACGTAACATTATAATTTAAGATAAAACAATAACTTTGTAAACACCCTTTTTATTAATTTTATATAGGTACCTACTTTATGCCGACCGGGTTTCGCTACAACCGTAGCATCTTCAGGGCAGTATAATATTCTACTAGTAGATACTATAATACTCTAATAGTAGAGTATTATACCTACATATTTGGATTCAGAAGGTATAGCAGCGCCTCAACAATGTTCGCAGAATTAGGACTCCATGGATTCGCCAGTCTGATGAGACACCGGGTCACTGGAGCCAGGATGCGGCTAATGACCTCCGACAACACATTGGTGACCGCAGCCTTCCAGCACCAAGCTCCACTCCTGAGTGAGCGATGAGCCCGAGCGCACTCAAGATCACGCCCTGCATAATAATTGATTATTTATTTTTGTTATTATTAGTTTTTATTACTATTATTTTTTTTTCTATTTATGTTCTTATTTCTTTACTTGGTAAATATATAAATATGTATAACTTTTATATGGGACGTGTGGGATTGCACTATCCTCCCCACATCCTGGAATAAAGATTATTATTATTATACCATCATATTTATGTTACTAACTTAATACTATAGTAGAGTATTATACTGCCCTGAAGAAGCTACAGTTTTAGCGAAACCCAATCGGCATCAAGTATACACGGTGTCCGGAAACTCGTAGTACAAGCGGGAAACTGGTAAATCTACATCACATTCGGAGTCGATTTGTGATATAACTTTTTTTATTTCAACTTTCGTTTTCGAGTAAATTGGGTCCGAAGTTGGAATTTTTTTGGTTAAATTTGAAAAAATTTTCACTAGGGGGTTGATTTCACCTATGTAATGTCTTATAAAATGCATCGAAGGGTAAACCGGGCTCAAAATTTTTTTTAACCCTTTAGTTGCCGAAAAAATGGAAAAATTGAAAAAAAAATATATTAAAATCGAAATGCTCAGATCGAAAAAAAATAAGTTTTTTGGTTTCTCTACGTGATGTAGATTCACCAGTTTCCCGCTTGTACTACGAGTTTCCGGACACGTTGTATAAAATTAATAAAATGGTATTTACAAAGTTATTGTTTTATTTTAAATTATAAGTATATTTTAAGATTCATCTCGAACTTAATGCTATAATCTATTAAACACTGTCTTGGATATATATTAAATATTACAATATAATATTTTACAAATAAATTTGAGGTTTCGCTCATTAAATAAAAATCTTCCTAGATTTGCAGAAAAGACACTGTCTAGGTAGCATTTAGTTAGAGATGAATCTTGCAATCATACATAAAGAGAGCAGCCGAACAAAAATGACCGAAGGGGATAAGGTCCTATTAGTTCAGTGGTAGAGCATCGCCCCGGCAAGGCTAAGGTCCTGAGTTCGATTCCTAGATGTGACCATCTTTGTCTCATTTTTCTGTTCCAAATTTCCGATTGACAGTCGCTAATATTGTTTTGATTAAAAATAATGGTTCATTCGCTTCTTAGTTCATCTTTTGGCCGCCTCGAAGCGGCAAAGTTATGCGTGTCAAGCTGAAGATGATGTTTCATACTCCCAAGTTTTAAGACATACTTCAGTAGTCGAGTAAAGGAAGTCGTCAGGACTTTTGGAATGTTCACACCCTAAGCACTTTGAACAAATTTCTGAAGGAATCACTTAGGTCCCTGCTCACGCACCCTACACCTTTTGGACCATTCATTGACTGGACCACGGGTGATTGTGTTTGTTCAACCGCTATTTCATTCTAAGGTTTTATTACGAACTCTGTTCATTGATACCTTCGCCATCGATTCAGGTGTTGAAAAAGGTCGTTTCACAACTCACCCTTATACTGAAAAGTTTCATAGTTTGTCTTTGGAATCATTTATCAGTGATTGTGTTTCCTTGGTCTTACAGGTCCCGTGGGTTGAGAAAATATAATTTAAAGTAAAATAAAACAATCTTAAAAATTCCAATTAACCATATAGAATCTTTCCTCTTAGCCACAATCACCGTTTAACCTCGAAACTTTCCATATTCCTTTCCAAAGTAACAACTTACCCTTCGCCCAATGTCTCGCAAAATTTATAACATCCATTGAAGTGGCAAGACTCCGGACATAATATTAGCGACATACCTCAGTATTTAAATTTCTCGTTTTTTCTGGTTGTTGTTTCGTTCTTACATATTGTTTGTTGTACACCGTTTTTGTACGGTTGGTAATAAATTTATTTTTTGTAATTTTTTTACAGTAACCCTTGACTTTTGTGTAGGTACATTATAAATTAAATAAAAATGTTTTCATTTTATATATAGACTAGAATTTATTAACCAAGTATAATATATTTTCTTTGTGTTACAATAATATTATATCATTTCTAATCATACTTAAGGCCTAATGCACAGTCTTTACAATACAAAACCAAGAAATATGCAAAAAAAAATAGTGCGGGTAGGTTGTTGACAATATCTGCAAATAAAGTTAGGGCTGGTTTCACAAACTCAGATTTCTCAAATACCCAACCTAGCTGCGTGAAACCGGACCTAACAACATTGTTTACAATATCAAATTTTCAATGTCAGTCTATCTTAAACCGTTTCATTAAAGTACTATTGAATTTATTCCATTAAATGACGATTTAAGGTAAAATTGCATTAATCAGGTAGGAATTACAATAATTGGAGTCATTGAAACAAACGCAAAATTATAAAACATAACCAGAAGGGTAGCTACAATTCGAAATTCAAATTTGACAAATTAGCACGATGTTCACTTTGGATTTAAAATTATTTAAAAATCAAATTTGAACGAGCCGCCATTTTGAAAATGTGATTTCGCGCGTTCTGATTGGTCCACTTGAGAATTGGTAGGAAAAAATGTTGCCAGATTATAATATTAACGACAAATTCGAATTTTCAACGTATTTTTTTGTTGTTTTGTAACACTGTCGTTTGTTTCTTTACACCCCATTAAGGCGTACCGCCTACAGATCGGTTGTAACCTTTTCCATATTTGAATACCGGAAACTTAAAATGGTGTAAATGCCATTTACAAAAAAAGATGTAGACGGGAATTACGCTCAAAAATTCAAAGAAAAACCTTTTTTTAATGTTTGAGCGTACTTTAAATTCCCGTCTACCTCCTTTTTTTGTAAATGGCACTTACACCCTTTTAAGTTTCCGGTATTCACTTCTCATAAACGAAGCAAGAATCAAAAAGATAGGTTAAATCGAATCTCTCAGCAGCATTCTCATGTAATTATTATTTCAAACAATAGGAGAGCAAAATATTACGAAATATTCATATATTCAATAATAATAATATCGAATAATTAGGATTGATTTGTAATTTACCAATTATCCCATTTTTAAATACAATTTTATATAAATTACAGTAAACCAATCTTTGGAAATCTGTGGTTTCTGATAGATTTAAAAATAAATAATTTCCTTTACCATGGACAAGCGTTTTGTTATTTTTTTAAATTTAGCTACCACCTTAACACTAATAAAAAATATTTTTTAAACTAAAAAATATCTTGTTTTGGTTTCAAATATAAAACATTTTGGATACTTCTTTACACAGAAGCAAAATAAAAACAAAAATAAAACTGCAAATTTTGCGTGCCTTTATCGACGTGTTGTAAACCTAAGGAGGTTCCTAGTCTTCTTAACTGGCATATTTGGTCTATCCCCACAAACACTTTATCTATTAGAGTTTCGACATAGCCCAGCAAAAAAAAAAAAGTTTTATTTTCGTTTGTATTCTGCATCTTTATACTCAAGTTTGAAAATTAATATCAAACAGTTGTTATGGGCCGTCTTCTTCACAAACTATTTATTTTTTTGATATGATTTTTTTTACATTTACAAGTTTGTGAAAATGACCCTTATTTATTAAACTATTATCTATTAATAATAGAGTCTAAGCGTTTTGCTGCAACACAATAACAATACAAAAATAAGAAATAAGATTAAAAAAACCACTACATTGATTATTACAATCACACCATTGCACATTCAACCTTTCACTTTTTCACTTAACCTCAGACTTTATTTTTTTGTGAAACCGGTCTGCATCCTTTACAGTGGATCTGTAATGCCTTCTCTACACCCTGAGCGAGATTTTAGTAGTATTTATTTGGATTTTTTTGGTTGAGCATTGGCTATGCTCGTCCATTATCATTGTCCTCTTCACGGTGATGGTTTGTCTCGCGTCTGTAACACGGAACATAAAACCGACACGAGGCGGAGCTCTGGCTAGACCTCCTTCGTGTAGTACGTATCGCTGATAGCGTAGAGCAAGCATTACGAAAAAAAAATCAGGGCGGTATGCCGTAAGGACCTTCTTTGAAACCTCTCCTATTTTAGAGATGTTTCAACGGAACTATCAGCGGCAGGACCATAACTAAGAAATGATAATAAACCCTACATCCTGTGCGAGGCTGATTAAATAATAAATTTCAATCATCCTTGTGGATAAAAGAGCAAAAGAAATAAAAACAATAAATTATTATTATAGTATCTATGGTGAGTGGGGAGCACTACAAGAAACTCGTTGAGAAGTTGAGATATAATTGGATAATGTTAAGGAACTTCGGCCAGGCCTTGCTGACGACGACTTCTTCAGTTCTCCTTGTCGCTGCAGGATGACGATTCGGAGAATTTTCGGGACCTCCAGTAATCTGAAATTAAAAGAAAAATATTTGTTTAATTACAGCTAGGAAAGAGTAATACGAATGGGTGATCCTATCCAGTTTAAAAACTAATTTCATATTGGGAGTTAAAAAGCAGCTTTTATATTTTTCTAGCCAATGGAAGTCTAAAAAGGGTTGAAAATAGATTATTGCTAAGAAAGTTATAAAAAATGGAAGCTTTGTCACTTAATTGATGCGTCTTTTCTGGCCAATGAAGACTTCAAAAGTATTTAAAATAGGCTTAATTGTTGGAATGCAGGTTGTAATTGACCAGAAAAGGACGCTGGGAGTTTTAACACCTAATTCAATATAAAAGACCAAAATCTTCCTTCGTGGTTATATAGCGAATGACGGCTTTAAATGTGTCTATTATGGACTTAATAATTGTTGAAGAAGAAAAATATTGGTAGTCCAAAGTTCCTAGTGTGATTTTCTGGCCAATGAAAGCCTCAAAAAGCTTGAAAATTAATCATTGGGTATGCTAATTTCGATACCAACAATTACGTCCATTTTATAGAAGAAGATGCTAGGAGCTTTTATGCTCACAACATGAACAGTACAATCCGATCTTATAGCAATTAACCACATAAGCATGGGTACCGGAATGATTGCGTAATAAAACAGTTAAATAGAATCATATTGAAAGATAATACATCAAACAATAATATAAATAGAGACGTGGTTAGATATTCACAAAGTAATTGAAGTTAACAATGCTTTTATTATTCTTACGGACAAAATCAACTAGAATAAAAAAATCTTAATGCAAACTCACCACCTAAGTACAGAGGTTTAGTGGTATGTAAAAACTACGGCACACAAAAGAAAAATCTCCACAAAGGAGGCAGGAAGACTGTCAACGTTTCTAAACAATAATATTTTCAAAGATATCAGACAACACGCAAAGATGTTATCCATAAATTTAAAAAAAAAATGGTTGGTATGGTTATACCTACTGTAAGATCTAAATCTATTAAGATCCATTTATTAAACACATTTGAAGTAGGTATTGATTGACATAATATCACTTTATTACTTTGTGCCTATGATAATATGGTGGAGTATAATACATTTGTTTCGCTGTATTTTATTTCGTAGCACAGGTAGGGTTGCCATCTGTCCGGCTTTAGCCGGACATGTTTGGCTTTTTGTTTATATGTCCGGCCTGTCCGGCTTTTGTTAGGCTTTTTCAGTTCGCGCGGGTTTTGTCTTCCGAACTTCTGAAATTGGCGGAATATTACTTTCAAAGAGTTTTCTCTTTAATAAACAACCAGTGGAGCAAGGAACGCAATAAATAACAAACAATTGCTAAGATGGTGTACACATTGTATAGTTTAAAAATGACATGTCAAGGATTTTATTAAATGATTTCCAAAGAAAACGTCGTTTTGGATAAAGTAGGTGAAAACGCCAAATGTACAAAATGGTAGATTTTTTAAATTTTTGAATAATTTGGAGAAGTCGAGATTTCATTTTATATCTATTTAACGAAAAATTTTAGTCAACTGTTTAACCAGAAAAAAATTTATGTTTTGTTTGTTTGTTTTATAAGTTTAGTATGTCTACAGACAGAAGACTCAATATCTTAAATTTAGTTATTGACATTATAACCATTACCATGACATTATAACCAGTACCATTAACAAACTTACACTTAACATTAAAAAATGTCAAATCATGAGTTTCTTTAGAATTAAAAACCCTATCAAATATAGTTACTCTTTTAACAATCACAGTTTATTGTCAGTACCTGTAATAAGGGACCTTGGAATAACCTTCGACTCTAAGCTACTATTTACCAACCACATTGATATAATAACTGGTAAAGCAATGAAAATGCTGGGCTTCATTGTAAGAATTTGTAGAGATTTCAAAAATATCCAAACATTCAAATTACTATATACAACTCTGGTTAGGAGTCATTTAGAATACAATTCCCCCATATGGAACCCTTTCTACAAAAGCCATGCAAACTCCATTGAAAGAATCCAACGCAAATTTCTCAGATCAATTAATTTCAAATTAGGTATTCCCGCGGTTGACATAAACTATGAATCTTTATTACAAAAAATGCGACTCTTATCGTTAAAAGATAGAAGAATACTCAATGACCTTATTTTTTTATTTAAAATAAACAATAACTGGTTTGACTCCCCTGAACTTGTCTCATTAATAAATTACCATGTACCTTGTAGACCGACTCGACTCAAAATACCTTTCCACTGTGACAATACTATGACGTCTATGACGAACGCAGAACAAAACTCAACCATAAATCGCTTGCATATTTTAGGCAATGAATATGCTAATATCGATAACGCTGCCGGTAATCTGGCTTCATACAAAAGATGCGTTAAACTAAATTTGTTTGCTAGTACCACGTAAATACTTCATGTAAACATAATATGCCTACCAGTACTTCTAAAACTATTAATGCACTAGAAATCATAGGTACTTGTAAAATTTATCATATCAGTTAACATAATCCAGGATTTATTACTTTTTATATTTTATATTTAAATCTTTGTAGGTACCTTGAGATAGGTATCTTATTTGTACATTTTATTGTTTTATTTCTCTCTTTAAATTTTTATTTTTACTTTTACCTAATAATTTATAGTTTGTACTTTAATACTTTATATTTTAAACTATTTATAGTTTGTACTTTAATTAATTTAGTTTTGTACTTTAATTTATAGTTTGTACTTAATACTTTATATCTTAAACTATTCACTTTATAATTTACTTTTATATATTATTGTTTTTATACACTACTTATTACCTTACTTTTTACCTTTTTTCTTAAATTTGACTAACATAACTAACCATCACGCCGTTTCCCCGCAGGGGTAGGCAGAGAGGACGGACCGCCAAACAACTCGGTCTTGGCACACACTCTTTGCCTCACTCACATTCATACATCGTCTCATACATACTCTTCTATTATTCTGACTTTTGACATGGCCCGTCTCAAGTATCTGATTCACTTGATCGTGCCATGTCTTCCTCGGGCGTCCCCGACTTCTTCTACCATTCACATTTGCATCATATATTCTTCATTTATATTGTTATTCTTCATGTTGTTGTACTATTATAAGTATGTCAATTATGTTAATGGCACAATTTGTGCCGTATATGTGTAAATAAATAAATAAATAAATAAATAAATAAATTATATTCTATACAAATGTCTACTGATGACAAGGATAAGACTGATTAATGATTGTTGTTATTAAATTGGTTAATGCGTGATTAATTAACAACTGTAACTTGTAACAGATTTTTTACTATTATGTATAACAGTTATGTCCAAAATTATGTACGTACGTCCGGCTTTTAGGGCAAAATGTCCGGCCTTTCAGAGCGCAGAGTCAGGCTTTTTTATTTTAGAAGATGGCAACCCTAAGCACAGGCAATATGCCTGTTAAAGTTAGTAAGTGTAAAATCGACACGACGAAACATGGTATTTCACATGAAAAAAATCATTTACATTATAAATATGTGTTTATCATTTATCCTACTTTGACATCACAGTTACCATGTATTGGTGTAATTGTAAAAGACAACTCTATAATATTGTCTAAGCCTACTTCCACCAGATTGATTTTACTTGATAAACTGTCAAGCATTTGTCAAAAGATTGTCAACCAGAATTGCAATTACATTCGTGTCTACTTAATCACCACAATACAACCAAATGTAATTAAAAAATAAAAAATACTATCAGGAGAAGTCTGAAAATGTATCTAAATGTCATTAGGATCGTTTTTAATAATATACCTATCCTTGGTTAAAAAAAGTAGACACAAAAACAGTATATCTTTAAAATATATGTAATTGCTTTATTATTACGTCTATCCTTTTTTTCTTTCTGCTTTTTTTCTGTACTTGTACCGGTAGCATCGTCACCTAGTAACTAAACCTTGATTTACACAAGCTGTGAACAATTTTAATTGAAGTGAATATCTACACAAAAAAGCAATTTCATTAATGTAATAATTGTTCAAACAATAAATAAATAAATATTTTGCACGACTAATAAATTATTAATTAACCGTGACTTGGTTTAACCTCAACAAAAATATTTGAACACAAGATGTCGCCATGAACAAAAAACATAAACCGCTAGTCGCTGTACACTACTAATATGCAAATGACTACGCGCTGTCGATACAACACTCCACTATGTCATGAATAATGAATGTCTTTGTTTACGTAATGTTTAGTTACAGCTACCTTTTATTGGTGTTTTCACCAGGTGGGAGAATTCTGTGTGCATCTGCCTAAAGGTGCTGAGAATCTTGTGCAATCGATATAAGAACCGTAATTGAGTTATAATTTAATATACCCTCGTTCAAGTCCAGATATTAATCGTGGGTTATTGGCAGCAATCGGGGGTTAGTGGTAGACACCCTCAGTATCGCCTTGGTAAAACACCACCATTCAGAATCGAAATGATACTTGAAATTGATTTAGTCGTAGATTAGTTGGTAGATCTGAACAGTCAGCACTTCCCCACCTTCTTCTTACCAATCTCATTCCTCTAACCCAGGGGTCGGAATATGCAGCTCTTTGCATAGACGTTTGCGGCTTTTCAGACATCAATTGCAATTTCACCTCTATTTAAATCAGCCTACAGTCTCTCGTGTCTAGGATAAACGAAGTGTGTATGAAGAATGAGTTAATGATGAATGTAAGTAAGTCTAAAGTCATGAGTTTGTATACCTGGGTAGTGTGTTTACGAAAGATGGGAAGGCTGATATATTGAAAGAAGGGTAAATGCAGGTAACTCCATTAATGGAGGACTGAACGCCGTTGGCGCTAATAAAAAAACTGTCAAAAGAAGCGAAGCTAGCAGTCCACAATGGAGTCCTGGTATGATGTATGGCAGTGAGACATGGAACTGGCAGAGGAAGGATGAAAGTAAACTGAATGCTGTTAAAATGAGATTCCTGAGGGGAATGTGTGGTAAAACCATGTATGATCATGTGAGAAACGTGAATATCCGCAAAGAATGAAAGGCTGATGTAAGCATAATGAGTAAGATTAAGAAAGGGACCCTCAGATGGTTTGGGCATGTAGAGCGAATTAAAGAAGAAAATAGTGTGAGAAGAATATTAATATGACGCAAAGGTGAATGGAAGAAGAAGTCGGGGACGCCCGAGGAAGACATGGCGTAATCAAGTGAATCAGATACTTGGTCAAAAAACAGAATAATAGATATGTATGAGACGATGTATGAATGTGAGTGAGGCAACGACTGTGTGCCAAGACCGAGTTGTTTGGCGGTCCGCCCTCTCTGCCTACTCCTGCGGGGAAACGGCGTGATTGTTAGTCAATTAGTTAGTTAGTTTAACCAGCCTTATGAGATAGAGCCGCCGAACGAACTTTGACTCGATCAGCATCAGTGTTGTATGTGTAGTGCGAGTGTGTTTATAGAAACTTTAAATGGGCAAAAGTACGATATTACAGTAAGAATGTAGATAACACAAAGCAAATCATAATTATCGTTCCACCACATTTACCACAGTACGATTACAATCCCCCTCCCCGTTATAATATGGCTCTCTGATACAAATATTTGTTATCCTGTTTCTTTGACAAATTGGCTCTTCTCATTTTAAAGTTTTCCGATCCTTGTTCTAACGCACCTTATACAGATTCATAAAATACCAAAATTGGGAATGGCATAGTCTCACTGGCTCCAGGCGGTCGGGAGCAGTTGGATCTCTTGTTCGGTATTTTACTCTTATTAATAAAAAATCTTCGATAGGCGATAATAGAATTTGTATGATTTTTCAAGAAGCTAGAATTAATTCTAGCAAACTATGAGCAAGACAAGAAATGCTTCGCTTAGTCCAAGGCCCAATTGGGAGGCGGAAATGGGTACCGCCGCCCGGGGAACCTTTATTGGATAACCAACACCTCTGCCATAGGTCACCCCAAGTGGTTCGCTACGTTAGGTGATTTTGCAGTGGTGCCCGGGTTCATAGGGTGCGGTTTGTCTAAGTCTAGGAGGCGGATGTCCAGAACACTCTGAACCCCAGATTTCTACCCGCCCCTAAAAGCCCTTTCCTTTCCAGAACTCTCCTCTCCTATCTTTCCTTGAAAAAAATACTCTCCACACAGCATCCCCAAAGATGACATAGGCCCTAAAAAAAAGGAAAATTGTTATTAACTTAACGTTCGTTCAGTATTATTTTCAATTTGAAGGCAGGTGTGGGTACCGCCGATCCGGGAACCATTTATTGGATAACCAGTGTTTCGCTACGATTGGAGACTGTGCCCGGGTACATGCGGTGAATTTGGTGAATCACCCACGGGCCGGATTGGGAGACTAGGTGAGGGCGACCTTTCGACCTCTCCAGCCGGACTCTCTCGATCCATCGCCTAGCAACCGCAGTTGGAGGAATGGATTCATACCTTCATCACTCCTGGATCCACTGACCCACCCCTCATACCTTTTCCGTCCCAGAACTTCCTCTTCTTCCTTTCCCTAAAAAGATCCTCCGCACACCATACTCAAATATGGCATAGGCCCTGAGGGAAATTATGTTCTTCAGGGCCTCCTGCGTGAAGCTAATGAAAAAAAGGAGAAAGATGCTGTCCTGCAGTGGATATACGAATAGTATGTAGTCCTCTCTGCATTCCCCTGCGGAGGGTAGTCACAAGGCATAACCGCTGATCGCAATTAGATAGTGGAACAAAGCCGGAAATACCTCAAATTGCTGCGTATAAATTATATTAGATGAGTAATGTGCGATACGTGGGGGGAATCCCTATGCCCTAAGGGTTTATTAGCATTTCTCGTACATTACCGGTGGCTTGCTAATAAGCAGGACAGATGGCGTTGGCGTATCGAAAGAGGAATTTAAATTAAGGTATAACTAAAACTTCATAAAATTTATACGTTTATCATCCCCTCTCATTATTCCTTGGTTCGTAGAGACATTGTGTTTTGGTGAGCTCTGGCGTCATGCAAATTGCACCGAATTTCTGTAAAGTAAGGCAGGGTTCAAATCCCGGCATTTTGTTTGATTATTTTGTGTTATTTCACAATCCAATCATTTAAAAATAATAAATTGCATATTTGCGATCTGTTTGCGAGTGGAAGATACTCTCAGTATCGCCCTGGTATAAGACCACAATTCAGAGTTGAGACGTTGTTGCTTGAAACGGCTTTAGCCGTGTTTTTTTATATGAATGCCTCACAAGAGTCTCAGCTGCTCCCGTCTGGAGCCAGTGAGACTATGGCATCTCCAAATGGGGTATGTTGTGATGCTGAAGGCAGTGGGGAGGGGAAGGAGATGGGGAAGAGAAAGGTGGGGAAGTAGCTGGATATTTCAATTTAGTAGGCGGGAATGGGTACCGCCGCCCCGGGAACCTTTATTGGAAAACCAACACCTCTGCCACAGGTCACCTCAAGTGGTTCGCTATTTGGTGATTTAGCAGGGGTGCCCGGGTCCATGGGGTGAGGTTTGTCTAGGTCTTGGAGGCGGATGACCTGGACACACTGAACCCCATATTCCTAACCATCCCTTAAACCCTTTTCCTTCCCAGAACTCTCCTCTCCTTCCTTTCCTTAAAAAAAAACCCTCCACACAGCATCCCCAAAGATGACATAAGCCCTGAGGGAAATTCTTTTGCTCTGGGCCTCCTTTGTGGAGCTCATGTAAAAAAAAATCAGATCTGGTCACTAAACACGGCAAAAACCATTTTTTATTTTTTTTATTTTTTATTATTAGCAAAGTTTTTTTTGTACATTTTACATACAAATAACAAAAAATGTAAGTAACAAAAAAAAATCCCACAAAGGCGAAGCCTGTGTGTGGGTATTATATTGTGGATAACAATGGTAGTTAAAATAAAATTATAAAAAAATAAAATATATATATATAAGCATAGTGTCTACAGTGATCAACATGAATGACTTCGTAGGAAGCAACGTTTCAAGCAACGTTTCAATTCTGAATGGTGGTCTTACACCAGGGCGATACTGAGAGTATCTTCCACTCCGGAACGTACCGCAAATAAACTATATATTATTTTAAATAAATTAATTGTGAAATAACACAAATTAATCAAATAAAATTTATTTGCCCACGCCGGGATTCGATCCCGCGACCTTCGGATTGCGAGTCAAAAACTTTACCGCTAGACCACGCCGGCCGTTTGGTGACCGGATGTGAATAGCCAGATATTCTCTCATTTTTGCCTTCGCAAATCTCATAATTATATAATATATTTTCACAATTAACTTTGATTAATTTAGATAAAAATAGAATTATTATTACATAGATCTATTCTTGTTTTCCAGTTCTTCAAAGTACCTAACAACTCTTTTATTATCTATTTTATGACTCAAAATAACCAACCATTCGAAAGGAAATTATGATGTACAAGAGTAGGTACATATTATTTCTGTAGGTATAATTGGATCAGCTGTAAAACAACTGACAGACGTAAAACAACTTTCTTAATAATGGCCAATAACTTGTTGATGGTAAAATATTGACAGTAAAACAGAATAAATACAAAAAATACTTCATATGCTTGATAAATTCAATAAGTTAAAGTATGTTCTAACCATGTTCTAACACTCACATTTCAAAAAGTCGAATAATCATTGAAATAATAAACACCCATATTTGATTATCTACTAAACATAAACATTCACCTACTGTGCCACAAAAAACAACCTAAACTGGTTATACAAACATTTCAGTACATGGTTACTACACAAAAAAAGGGCATGGATCACCAAGTTATTAGTAATTGTAGGGGCGTGTAAATAGCCCCTGATACGAGGGAATGACTACCCTATGTAAATTAACGAAAATTGAATTCTTCCCTATGTGACACAAAAAACAGTTGACCCAGCAATTCCAAATTCCAAAGTGAAAACAAACAATACTCACTCAGAGAATGCAGCTCATCCACGATGTCCAACACAAAAGACACTTCTTTTAATTAAAAAATATCAAGGCGGTATTGCATAATCTTAACAGATGTTTCGCACAGCAAGGAAGTTTCAACAATGAATAAATTTGCATATTAATAATACGTGCCAAAAAATCTTGTACAACAATAATTCAATTATGGGATGAATTATTCTTATGACTGACTAGGAGAGACATCTCTTGGCTTTGACTTACACTCCCGTCGGAAGTAATTGCCTGATTCACAGAGGTAAGGAAATGCATGAATATACTGAATTTCAAGTCCCATAGGTAAATTCAATACAATACAAAAACCATAGATGGCGCCCTCATGGTCTCATAGCATAAATTATTAATTGATTAAGAAAATGGATCCAAATATATTTATGGCGCGTATCCAGTAATCTCATCTTAGTCTCTAATCCTCACTCTTTATTTACATATATGTGTTGGTTACTTATAGAAATTTTATCTTAATTATTAATACTGCTTTTGTTTTACGAATGCTTATATTATTATTACATATTATTTTGTTGAAATCTTGTAGATCTAGATTTAGACGCTAGTATTACTATGTGTATTCATTTTGTTGATATTTAATAGTTCTAGATTTAGATGCTAGCATTACTATGTGTATCTGATGAATTTTTGGTTTTAATTTGTAAATTCCTTGATAACTGTATTTCAACTCCCAATAATTCTTATTTGATTATATGTATTTATGTTTTAATATGTATCTATGTGCTCGATTATGTACACGTATGCGATTGCCTGTGTGAATGCATGTGCGCATATGCGTGTATGTGTGTATGAACATAACTGTGTTTATGTATGTACATATATGTAAATGTATATGTGTATAAGTTAATGTATATATATATGTACCCGCCTCGGAACAGACTTAGTCTAGTGAGGCGGGCTACTAACTTGTTTGTATATGATTATTGTTAAAATAAACGCCCGGGTTGCCAGCATAAAAAAAAAAAAAAATCACTTCAAAAACGAAAAACAAGATGGCACCAGAAACTCTATTTGCGTAAATTGAAAAAACTTATAGCTCCTTGCGTCGGGGGTTAAAAAGAATACAACATAAAATCTAGAACAAACGCCTCTCTCGCCGTTGTCCAAATTTAGACAATTCTTGTGTTAGTGGCTTCATAATTTTTTATCGTTCCGACATTCAGGAATAATCTATTATTGAAAATACCTTTCAAAATAATGATTGAATTGACATTTTTCTCTTGAACATAGCTAAATTAAATACGTTGGGTAAGTTGGTAACATGTCTTGAATTTATGATCATATAATATACCTATTATGTTTTTAAAGAAATGAAAAATAATAAAAAAGCAGTATAAAAACGCGGGAATCTTACGTTCAGTCGTACGAGAGCGCCAAGCGGAGAAAATGGTAACTACAATAACAGCTATGGCCGCTCTACCCAAAAATCGTTCAAAAGTTAGGACACTCCAATACGTATGTATCTTTATTAATTCCAATATATTTGGGTATACTCCTAATAGATCAGTTTAACATCTTTTCTTTCACATAAGCCACGTACGAAATAGAAAACGAGGAAAAACGGAGCTCTCGATGGCAGAACTCAAAAATTATCCCGACAAAAAAAGCAGCACAGTTTTATGCAGGTAATTTTAAAATCTTGGAGGAAGCCTAAAATATTGCGAAGTAAAAGGGCGGGAATTTGTATTATGTAACATGTGGCGCGAGACACCAACACCACGCGGAGAAAATGCGAACTAGAAGAGAAATAATAATGACGTCCGATCAGAAAAGAGCGGGAGAAATCACTATTTTCCAGCAACATTATGAAAGTCGGAAGATTCTAATTTGAACTAAGTACCGACACCAAATGTACTCCATAAGATTATAATTTTAAAACTAGCATTACTTTATAGTTGCCAAGCAAAAAAAGGCGGGAAGTTGACATGCCGCTGAAAAAAAAAACACAATCAGCGCCAAGCGGAGAAAATACGAACCAGTAATGAAAGAACGGCGCATGCGTCAGACAGAAATAATACTAATGGCGTCTGATCAGAAAACGGGCGGGAAAACTTTCAATTTTTTTCAGCGTCGCGCGTCGTCTGGAGTTGAATGGATTCGAGTTATTCATCACGACAATGTATGTACAATTTGAACATCTCCCAATGTGTTTGGCCTGGCACGGTGCCAAGGGTAATTTTATTACTTGTGAGTGTCGCTAAATCACAAAACATTCCACGTTTGCTGAATTGTGTTGATTTGGGGTTTTCACCAAATCAATTAAACCTAAAATCTGCCAGTAACTGAAAAATTCCAATATACTCATATAAACTCAAGCAAGCATATTTTGATTTTTATATACATATACGGTCGATCAGTTTCTGAGTGGGCATCGTGTTTGGGTCGGCTGGCTAAGTCCTCCATTACAACACCAGCAATGGTGGTAGTAGGAGATTTTTCAAACATTGTTGGGTCATTCACAATCCGGGAATGTTTGTCTTTCTTTAAAAAAAAGGTAATTCCATCAATGGAGAACTGAATGTCGTTGGCGCTAACAAAAAACTGTCCTAAGCTAGCAGTCCATAATAAAGAGCTGGTACCTAGCCTGATGTTTTTGGCGAGGCGTGAAACTAGCAGAGGAAGGATGAAAGTAGACTGAATGCCGTAGAAATGAGATCCTGCGTGGTAAAACCAGGTATGATCGTGTGAGAAATGTGGAGATCAGCAAAGAATGCCAGACCATGTAAGCGTAATCAGTAAGATTAAGAAAGGAACCCTCAGATGGTTTGGGTATTTTTTTTATTTTTTTTTTTATTTGTTATAGAGAATAGATCAGTACAAAGAAGCTTTGACTGTCCAACTAGGAAGGTCTCCCGTTCTAGGACAGTCAAATGACGAACATTTTGATATGCGTAAATTTAATTTAGAAATGACCAATTTGGGACACAAATCAACAAATCATCGCCAAAAAACTTTATCTTATTTACTAAAGCTCAGGCAAAAATATTTAATTATTTATAATGTATGCATAATTTAATTATTTACTAATTTAGTTATTATTAATTATTTATAATTATGCACAAGTGTCCTTTACGTACATGTTTTTTTTTCAATATAGAAAAAAGAAAGAAATGTAAAATTATAAGTTTACTTGTAAATAAACCAAAACAAAAATAATACATATTACCAAAATAAAAATAATACATTCTACCAAAAGAAAAATAATACATAAGAAAAATAATACCTATTAATTATAAATAAACCAAAAGAAAAATAATACATATTAATACAAAGTTATTGAAAGCAGTGAAGAAGAAGCAAACAGAAAATACCTGTATATGGTGACCTTGTTAAAAAATGTACTGCTAAATTGTTTAATTAGTACAGCTTTATACTTCACAAATACAAAAAATATCAGAATCGTTAGCCTAAAAGGTTTTCAAAAATGTTTAAAGTGTTTTCCAATCGTACTTTAAAGAACTTAATCAGTCATTACAATAAACTAAATCCGATAGAAGCCTCGTAAGCAAAACATCTTACACAAATGCAGACTCTCAATTAATTTTACAAAAGATTCTCAATTAATTTGTTCCAGCAAGAAAAATGGCAGAACCATCAGATAAGCTACCATGTGACAGAGTTGAATGAGTAAATTTTTTGGTTTTTTGTTAAAATTAGTTTTGTTATTTTTTAATACAAGAAGAATAATATACAGGTAGACAGTAAGAAAAAAACAAAAGACATTAATTTGGAAAAAATAGAGGCGCTGTAATATATAATTATCAGATAATATTGTTTAGTAATATTTCAGACTCCGTCCTGCCCAAATCTAGTAACCATTTTGTAATTTTTTGGCTGAAGGATGACACTTTACACGATTTTAGTTGAGAAGGGATTTTGTTATACAATTTCGGTCCTAGGTATGAGAATATCATTTGATAAGCCGCTGTGTTGCTTGTTGGAATAGAAAGGTCATGTCTGCCCTTACTTCTGGTTTGATGTTTATGTTCGACTTTTTTCATTTTATATTTATTTTTATGAGCATAAATTATTATCTTTTTAATGTAACACTGTCGAACATCTAGTACATTAAATTCCCTGAAGAGAGCGTCGCTCGAATATCTGAAAAGTTTCTTCATTATAACACGTAAAATAGATTTCTGTGCCTTCAATAACGAGTTTAATATTGTTTTCCCTGCACCCCCCCCACCCAATACATCCGTATGTTATGATCGAGTTGCATAGCCCGTAATATATATTTTTTAAGTAGGTATGTAAAGCGAATTAACGAAGCAAAGAGAGTAAGGAGAAGTCAGGGACGCCCGAGGAAGACATGGCACGATCAAATGAATCAGATATTTTATTCGCGCCATATCAGGAGTCAGAATAATAGAAGAGATGTATGGGAAGTTGAAGACGCCAAGACCAACTTCTTTGGCGGTCCGTCCTCTCTGCATACTCCTGCAGAGAAACGGCGTGATGGTTAGTTAGTTATATATGTATTATTAAAATGAAATCTTCTATTTTTGTGTGATAACTTGATATTGGTTCAATGGTTCCACCTTCATCAGGGCAATGACCTTCAGCCTCAGTTGAACCGTCTTGGTATTACTGCCTACTAAGCAGCTAATCTCAATAAGAACGACCCACGGCCAACAATCTGTTTACTTCTCGAGTCTGGGACGATTTTATTGGCCGCTTGCCAGAATATAATGGCGGGAACTAGAATTTATTCTAAAATTTAAAATTCTAATATTTTTTCGACGGGGAATACTACGAATCCGTAGGTAATTTCAACTCTAGAAGGACTGGTGACAAATGCAAATACATACATATATATAAGCTTGGAATAATAACAGTATTTAAACCTACCCCTAATTAAGAAAAATATTATGAACTAGCAATTTGCATTAAATGCTGTCCGATGATATTTTTTTTCAATTAAAAACTAAAAATATATTTTCTGTCGAGTAGTTGGATCCAGCCAGCACGGGTCACGTGATGCTTATTCCGTCTCGTTCTAGCAACACGGTGACAGAGGAGAGAGAGCGCTTATCACGTGATCCTGTCGCCACGCGTAGCATAATTTTTGTTTGTTTTTAATTGAATATCGTTTTGAATAACATTTCGTCGACATTTACGTGTTTCCAAATACGCTCAGGAATCGCTGGTTAAAATCCTTCGGGTACTGTTACATTTTTTCTCGTTAGGTATGTGATTTTTTAACATTACTTTTCAGAGCAACAAACGTTTTTAATAATAAATAATAACCTATTGGAAATACTTAATCATATATCTGTTCTCCTGTTATTTTGTTCTTGTCGGCAGGGTTACGTTTCGACCTATTTTGTATATTTTCTATGCGTAAAAGACGGGTGCCACACACAGCTATAAAAGATCATCGCTCTCCATACAACCCCACACGGAGCTGATGATGTGTCCGTAATCTGCCGTAGCCGCTGCCGAGGCGATATGTGAAAAGTTATGCAATACGCTATCTACCGTAAACACGAGAGGGGGTCATTTTAATTACGTAGCTGCCTAAACGGGCGGGTGACAGCAGTCAAGTTGATAGATTCAGTACAAAGGCATTTCGTGGCAACTCTCTAATTCATCTGACCCCCTCTCCTACCATAGGAAGAAAGATTTGATAGAGTCGTGTGACGGTACAACACACGCGCTCGCGGTTCAACAGATATCTGCTCGCGCTTATGTAGCTGTGTGACATTATTGTAAAAATTATTGTAAAATTAGCGTAACCGCTGCAGAAATTAACACAAATTATTCTATTTGCAAAAAATATACATAGGTATATAAAATAAAATAAAGTATGAAAGTAGTCGTTGATACTCTGGTTAAAGACAACTTAAGAATCGGGAACGCCTTAGTTCCACATGCTCCAATAGAACTTCTCGGAACAAAAAAATCCATGTTGCATAAAAATGATTATTTGTAAGAACGAAACTCAACCTTCCGCTTCCCAATCCCTTCAGCCTCAAAACGTACCCTAAGTTCAGTAAAAGTATATTAAATTAATTATTTCGACAGGTTAGCATGAGCTTAAAAATGTGTCAGTATGTTAGGGAACGTACCCATACTACGTGACACGTTTAGGGGAGGGGGGGGGGGGTCTTCAAAATATCACGCTTGGTACAAATTGGTTAAAAATTGCAAAAAGTTGGTCACGTAGTATGGGTATGTTCCCTTAGCTTATTATGGATAGCGCACAAGAGTCGCAACTGCCGGAGCCAGTGGGACCATGACATCCCCAATGAAAGTATGCTGAGGATGAAGGGAGTGGAAAGCCAAGAGAGATAACAAAGATGGATATTTTATGATGGATAAAAGATTATCGACCATGTCAGCTTTTTAGTCAAATAAAGTTTTATAAACAAAGTCGGATATTATTTAATCGAAACTTTTTTAACGACAATGCCGAATATTTAATCGATTAGGTTTTAATCTAAAATATCAGCTGATTAATCGATAAGAATTTTAAAGACAATGTCGGGGGGAGAGGAAGGAATGGAAGCACCTGGCTTTTCGAGACTCCAGATACTAATATCTACAGCCTGTATGTCGGACGAATATCTACAGCTCATATGTTGAACTAATATCTACGAACTTCAGAGTGTTGACTAATATCTACAGAGCGTAGGTTGGACTAATTAGCTAAATGTGTCCAATAGTCCGATATTAGGGATTTTTACACACATACTTACATAAATTAAGTTTTTTAAACTGCATACGCAATATTACGTTATTCCAATATGCTATACATAATTGCAAATCCAACCTCTGCCAGTGCTGTAGATATTCGTCAACACTTTGATTCTCACAGATATTAGTTCGATTTTTTCAGTTTTTTGAATTCCTGTAGATATTAGTAGACGCCTCCCTTTTCGAAGGATTGAATACGCGAACTCACAAGTAGGTACTCTGCCACAATCATTCAAACAAAAAATGTAATGTTTATTATAAGAAAAACAATCATGGCTTCAAAGCACGAAACCAATTTATGAATAAAACATTTAAATTATTCACACTAAATATTATTTTAATGGAACCGACCCGTTTTGCGTAACTCCGGTAGCATCCTGTGCTTGTTGGTAAACCGCACCTCGTAGAGGCGGGAGCGCCTTTCCTACTCTACGATTGGTCTGTTGATTTTATGTGTCCATATTCTTTAAATGTCTTTGCTATTATGCTAAAATGGATATTCAATTAGTTATCAATGTCAGTATGACGTCAGATTGATGATTCAGACATTAATTATAACTAGCATTTAAAAAGCCTGCTAGGCCTTGAGGGCGGCTTTTGGTTCGGCTTTGCACAGTTTGAGCGTTGGTGACCATTTTATAAATCCGTTAGGAACTGGTTCCAAAACTAGCCAATCTCTCCAGATACCACCAATCTCTCCAGGAGAGATACAAAAATTACAAATCCGTAGTTATATTCCTGCCGGTGGCAGTCCTCATGCGATCTGTTAACGTAAGTGGCGTCGTCCTTTGGCATTATTGGCTACTTGCACGAATTCGGTTCTATTAGAAAAGTAGCTTTTTAACAAACTTCAAGTACGAAGATGGTTTTGCGTACGGCGCGGTATCAGAGTTGCATTCTTAGCCGGATTTTAAAATTTCAACCTTAGATACAATCTTTGACCCATTAATACTATTTGATGGAAAATTACTGATTTGAGCGTGCTCTGTGGCCTGTCTATATTTTTAATACATTAAATATATTTGTACTATTTTCCATAATTAGTAAGAATTTGAGAAAAAAATGTTAATTGTACCATAAATCAATGATAAGTATCCTATGTATTGATTGGAATTTAGGTAAAATGCATTGGCGTTGGTGGCGTAGGTACTTATTGTAATTTTTTTGACTAATTAGCATATCATGGGTTCCCACTCTAGTGAAAGCAAGGTCATAAAATGTTAAAATATTAAATCACTTTATAGTTTACTAATCAGCGACCGGGTTTCTATATAAGGGATTTAAATAATTAGGAAACCTATTTCTACGTCAATATTAGAATATTAATCACGTTTTTATCGCTTCTTCCAACCCTGAAACCAGCAGACTGATGGCAAAATATGTTGAGGGGATTGTGATCGTTAAACAACCGATCTTGTTTAGACGGATATTTACTAGTTTGTTGATTACAAAAAGAAAAACTAAAAAAAACCTTGCCCTACTGGGGTACCCCGTTCTAAAGCCACTTCGTACGTGGTGTTGTCATAATGTAAACAACATTTTAGTTAGTACCTACCTAGATGTAGTTAATATTTAAATATGTCTTATGATTTGTGGACAAAAATATGAATTGTGAAACAAGAAATTGTGTTGTAAGAATTATTACTAACAAAAACGGGAGATTTTTTTTGAAAATAATATCAATACACTAAAGTATTGATTTTAGATTTTCATGGCCAAAAGTATTATCGTTATTTATTTTGGGATATTATTCATCTGGGCAGATGTATGATGCAGATCACTCATCTGCCCTAATGATGGACACTGTAACGCTGTCCGAAACGATGGCTAAAGAAGGAGGTAGCTCAACATGGCATAACACCCCAAAAATAAATTTAGATCAATACACATAAGATTATAAAATGTATAAATAATTGCGAATAGAAAGGAAGAACATTAATCTCCATTATTTTTTAGCATGGCTTCAATGTTATTTCTTCCTATTTAAATAATTCAAATCATCTATCTATCTATATATCTTCTTCTTCTTCTTCTATCTATATAAATAAAAATGAATCGCCGAAATGTATGTACGCGCATAACTTCCGAACGACTGCACCAAATTGGATAAATCTTTTTGTTTTGTGTTCGTTATTGTCAGGACAAGGTTTGTATAAGTGAGGTCTGGCATTATGAAATTTGTATAAAAAAATTGCAATAGGTGGCACGCGAGCTGTTTGAAAATTAAATGTACGGGAATGAATGTATGGAATGCTGGGGGGAAGGAGGGAGGGGGAAAGGGGGGAGGGAACTCGGGGAGGGGGTTTGTGGAGGGGGGGGGGGGACTCGGGAAAGGGGTTCGCGGGACGGGATAAGGGGGGAAGTGGACTGGGAAGAGGGAAGGTAGAGAAGGCGGAGAGGAATGGGAGGTGGAAGGGTAACGGAATGAATGGGAAAGGACACGCAGGGAGAAACAATTTATTTATTAAATGGCATAGCAACGCATGCCGGGAACCAGCTAGTTTTATCATATTATTTAAAATCGGCTAGATTCGATGGATCCACTTACTTCAATTTCAACAGAAGTTGAGGGAGTGTAGTGAAGTAGTCCTTCAGTCGAAGGTTTAAATGAAGGTTTTAATTTGTAAAGCATGTTGAGTGCGGTTTAGCCAGGATCAGGGTAGCGACCGCAAGGCAATTATGACTTCAGGGCTGTCGATCCTTTTTATTTATTTTTATCGTCGAGTACCTGCCGAGAAGTTCGCTTATTCACGCCTTAGAAATGAAGTAAATAGCTTGTTATTTTGATGCGAATAAAGTACAAGAGTCCCAACTGCCCAGTGCCATCGGCATTCCCATTCATTGGAGTATGTGTGTTGTGAGGGTGAAGGGAGTGGGGAGGGGATGGAGCTGGGGAAGAGGAAGGTTGGAAAGTATCTGGCCAATCAAATCGGGGCCCCTACCACATAAAAGTTTTATCGACAATGTCGAATATTAATCGACAAAGTGGGCTATTTAAGTGATAATAATAGTTTTAAAAACAATGTCGATTATTTAATCGATAATTTTTTTGTCTAAAATCACGGCTATTTAACTTAATCGATATAAGTTTTAATTACAACGTCGACTATTTTTATTCGGTAAAGTTTTATCGACAAAGATGGATATTTTTCGATGTACGTTTATCGACAATGTCGGCTATTAAATCAATAACATTTTTATCGATAATGTCGGTTTATTTGGGAAGTATGTTTACGAGAGATGGGAAGGCTGATAGAGATATTGAAAGAAGGGTGAATGCTGGTAACTCTATTAATGGAGGACTGAACGCCGTTGGCACCAACAAAAAACTGTCCAAAGACGTGAAACTAGCCGTCCATAATGGAGTACTGGTACCTACCCTGATGTATGGCAGTGAGGCATGGAACTGGCAGAGGAAGGATGAAAGTAGACTGAACGCTGTAGAAATGAGATCCCTGAGGCGTATGTGTGGTAAAACCATGTATGATCGTGTGAGAAATGTGGAAATCCGCAAAGAATGCAAGGCTGATGTAAGCGTAATGAGTAAGATCAAGAAAGGAACGCTCCGATGGTTTGGGCATGTAGAGCGAATGAACGAGGAAAGGAGTGTAAGGAGAATATATGACGCAAATGTGAATGGTAGAGGAAGTCGAGGACGCCCAAGAAAGACATGGCACGACCAAGTGAATCAGATACTTGAGTCGGGCCATGTCAAGAGTCAGAATAATAGAAGAGAATGTATGAGACGTAGTATCTATGAATGTAAACGAGGCAAGGAATGTGTGCCAAGACCGGGATGTTTGGCGGTCCGTCCTCTCTGCCTACCCCTGCGGGGAAACGGCGTGATGGTTAGTTAGTTAGTTAGTTAGTTAACGTTTATCCACAATGTTAATTCAACGATGAAAGTTTATCGACGATGTCGGCTATTTAATTTAAAAAAAAAACAGAGTGTGCAATTCACACGCGGTAGAAGTGAGAACTTCAGAAAAATAAAGTAGACAAGAGTGGGGAGGCACCGCACAAAGAGGAGACCGATTATACTATCTCATTCTCTCGCAGGCTAAATCCTATAGATGTATGTGTTTCTCTCTTTTTAATGTCGCTATTTTTCGTTTCATCGAGTTACAAAAAGTTTTCACTTCAAAAATTTTAAGTCAATTTCGGCTTTTTGAACGATAAAAGTTTCGATCGCCAATGTCCATCATTTAATCGATAAAATCTATATCGATATGTTCGTGCTAGGGTCACTTAACATGGCTGATGTCATTTCAAATTTCAAGCAACAGAATTCAATTCAGAATTGCAATCATTCACCAGGGTGATACTGAGAGTATCTATCACTATTACGAGATTGATGGTATCTTTAGCCGATTTGGAACGAAAGATAAAACCGATTAATTTACGAACAATTATTTTTAAATGTACGATAGGTTTGCGAGAGGAGAGTGCCTACGGTAATAACGGAGTTAAAGCAATTAATGTAATAGCTTCGCCTTACTTATCCGAACAGCGCATTCCTGAAAATATTAATTAAAAATGATCAAATCTTGCATCCGCAACGTCATCAGCTATCGTTGAATGAACAAAAGCGCAGATCAGATGCTAAGCTCAGAGAAACTTTTGAAATATCAGCACTAAGCTTGGCTTATATTATTTTTTATAGTTTATTTATTTATTTGTAAGAAACAAACGGTGACCGGCCAACTCAGAATGAAACAAACTCAGTAGCACCTCAGAAATGTCATGAGTGATGATAAAAAAATATTTAAAAATTAGTTAAACAGGTTAAGTTAGATTAGGGGTACCAGCTATTTTAAAATTATTTTTTCATAGCTTTTAATGACCTTTCTGAGTTGGTTTCATTCTGACTCCAGATACTAATATCTACAGCCTGTATGTCTGACGAATATCTACAGCTCATATGTTGAATGTTATTTCGTCTTTTACTTTGTTTTTGCTTTAGATGTTGTTTTTGATTTTGTCTTCTATTTTGTTTTCGATTTTGTTTTTGATTTTGCTCTGATTCTGTAATGCTTAACTTAGATGGTCTTTGTAATAAATAAAAAAAAATAATGTGTAAAAGCCCAGCCGGGCGGGAAATTCATAATAAATAAATAAATATTTTACTATAGATTCTCAACTAGGCACTCAAGTACTTCAGATATCTTTACTATCAGACTGAAGAGAGATAGCTTTTAAATGTATTATTTTATTAAAAATTATTTTTTTTTAAACCAAAACTATTATTAAATATTTAACTGACAGCCCTGAAACAGTTAGCTAATTAGCAAAACCTGCTTAATAATTTCAAACAAAGATAAATTTGAAGGTAACAATAAACTCAATGCAAATTTACTCTATTTAGTGCTTATAAATACTATTGACAACTTTTTGACAAGTCCCCTTTGTTTAGGTACATCTTTTTTATTCTAAATAATCCATCTAAATTTTATGTTCTCGGTTATTATAACATTGATATATTTTTTTTGGTATAGTAACAGTAGTTTAGTAACACATAATAGTATCCTTTACCTAAATACTTGCTACTTTGTTAAATGTTCATTTCTACTTTGTTATTATCGATAATCTCCTGTGTACCACTGTATACTTATAATACCATGTACTTACTCACTTCAATGTAAAAGCCATGCTATGGCGTTTAAATAAATAAATAAATAAATTAATATCTACAAACTTCAGAGTGTTGACTAATATCTACAGAGCATAGGTTGAAATAATATCTACAGAGCGTAGGTTGGACTAATCAGCTAAATGTGTACAATAGTCCGATATTAGGGATTTTTACGTACAAACTTACATAAATTAAGTTTTTTAAACTGCATACGCTATAGTACGTTATTACAATATGCTATACATAATTGCAAATCCAACCTCTGCCAGTGCTGTAGATATTCGTCAACACTTTGGTTCTCATAGATATTAATCAACAGTTTGAGCTGTAGATATTCGTCAACACTTTGATTCTCATAGATATTAATTCGATTTTTTCAGTTTTTGGAATTCCTGTAGATATTAGTAGACGCCTCCTTCATTCTGAGTTGGCATGGAACCGAAACAAAAAGCTTTTACATAATATACAAGTGAACTGGAAGTCAAGCCACAGAAGTTTCTTATGTTAAGGTACATTTGAAATGAAGTTTTAACACCTTAAAATTAATTTTGGGTTATAGGAAGGGGAGAGGAAGAGGAATATAGGAAAAGGATAGGAGATGCTCCCGATACATTTTATACTCTCATATTAATAATCGATCGTACGCGTTACTTCATATCGATATTTCTTTAGGTTATTACTAAAAATGTCAATGCTGTGAAATTTTTTATTATATTGTGCACATACACGAGGAATTGGGGAATTTTTTCCTAATATTTGTTCTACATAAAAATAAATAAAATAAATCGGATTGTCGGGTTGATCTTGATGGAATATGAAAATTTATTATATTGGTAAGTTCTGGTGAGTCCAGGCCATTATCCATTATTTAGAATTTTAAACATGACGTTTTTGTGTTTTATTTTGTAATGGGCGTTTTACATGACGTTTTTTTCATATCGATCCCCTTATGAAAACTGTACCGCTTACTGTACCCATAATCTTTGCTTAACAAGATCATCTTGGTGTAACCCTAAGTAACCAGCTCAGGTATGGGGGCTCCATCGAAGCCAGAGTAAAGTTTGCCTCCCAAAAACTGGGCGCACTGTACAGGGCCCGCAGATACTTTAATAGTACACAACTGCTAACCCTGTACAAATCGCAAGTGCGCCCTACGGTTGAATTTGGCAGCCACCTCTGGTCTGGAGCTCCAAAATACCTGAAAAATACCCTCGATTCTGTGCAGAAACGGGCGGTCCGTTTGATAGATTCTCCCATCTTAACAGACGGATTGCAATCTTTAGAGCACAGGCGTCGAGTGGGAATGCTACCCTTGTTCTACCGGTATTGCAATGGAAGATGCTCCGAGGAACTAGCATCATTGATCCCTTCGGCACCGGTGCATAGTCGGGAAACACGCCAAACGCGTGCCCAACATTTGTACACAGTTGACATTTGTCACATGAGAACGGGTTGTTTCTTCGACTCGTTCTTGTGTTCAACAGCTCGGCTGTGGAATGATTTGCCGGCCTCTGTGTTTCCTCCTTCCTAGAACATGGGTCTCTTCAAGACCAATGTTCATTCCTTCCTCTCCTCAAAAAGACCCTCCACACAGCATCCCAGATGACATAGGCCCTGAGGGAAACTATTTTCCTCAGGGTCTCCTGTGTGGAGTTAATGTGAAAAAAAAAAAAATCTTTAAAACCATATTTATTTAATTTTGTTATAATAAATTTATTTGCCGACATTATTTGATAATCTAGGCCTTACAAGGTGCTGCTTGCCCTTTATTTTGCCGTGGTATTATTTTCATACGTAAGATTGCATACATAGTTGCCATTTGCCGTTAGAGAAGAAATAATAATTTAAGACAGTACGAAATCATCATTTAGTTTGCCGTTGCCGCCAGCAAGTCATACAAAAACGCGAAATTCACAATACTCGTAATAATAAATACACTTTCAAAAACAGCAGTAGGTACCTGTAAAAACGATTCCAAGATTGTAGCCTTGAAGGATTCAAGAGACATGTAAATGTCACACATTACCCGTTATGACATTATGTTATGTTCTATTTTCTTTCTGATAAATATGTAGTTTATGTTACATGTATTGTAAATGCATACACAGATAATACAACAAAAAAACAAACCCTTGTTATAATTTTTTAAATATAAAATGAAATAAATGTGCAATATTTCCACAAAACGATAAGATGATGCCAAATAATACCTACCCGCCATCTGAAAAGATCACCAGTATGAAAACTGGACGAAAAAAGCCAACCTGATAGAAACGAGTTGTGGATGTGTCCGAAGTAAGCTCAACTTTTACTCTCTTTTACTGAAATTGATCACACATTTACAAATAACGTAAAATTTTCTTTACACAGATAATCAAATTTTAGGGCAATTTAACGATAGTTGTTAATTTACAGCTTTGTGAAGGGTCGTTGAGGCATATTTCATAAAAACGGGCACCATAAAATGTATTACCAGACCATCAAAAATCTTGATGTAAACATTATTTCACAATACCCATATACATCCAAATTTAATAGACGAGAAGATAGAGATGAGGGGTAAAACCAAACTATGGGGGCGAAGAGGGGAAAGGTGACTGAGATTTGTTAAAAAATCAATGTGACAGTATATAGGCATCTCGCATTATGTATAATATCACCATTTTTTTCTAAAAGCAAAATCTGCTTTTGAATGAATAGAACTTTTTACATGGGAGCGCGAATTGCCACGTTATTAACATATTTGCGAAGTCCAAATGCGGCAAAGTAAAGTTTGCCGATTTTCACAGAGGAATATTTTGTTGCCGTATTTAGTTGAGACGCTTTTACAAATGTTTCATAATTTACTTACTCCTGTAACCAGCGACGAGCTCACTGGAGAACCGCCCACATTCGTTATGATCGACATATTTTAGGGTATAATTATAGCACAAGCTATCATTTTTGCCGTGTTATTTCGTAAAATGTACGATGTGAGCTCGACGCTAATCAGGACAAGAATGATGACGTCACATTTTTTAGATTCAAGCGAGGCTCTCGTAAGCTCAGCCGGCTCCATGGAACCGGTATGGGGAGGGGGAAATAATACGCTTTTATCACTTAGGGCAGGTCTATACATATTCATATGTCTATGACAATACCCCTTTCATATTTTAGGTTCAAATCCCGGCGGCCGTAAGTAAATTTTACTTTCACTATCGCTCCTCAACGATGCTTCACTGACTTTACAATACCGTTCATTTGTATGGAGCGTGACATTTTGAAGACCCCCCCCCCTAAACGTGTCACGTAGTATACCCATACTACGTTCCCTTACTACGTGACACGTTTAGGTCGCTACTGTAAATACTTTAAAAATTTCTCTTTTGTCCACTTGCACAGGTATGTATGCCAACTTGCACATTGATTTGAATTATTAATACAACATTGGAGCCCTCCCTCACCGGCAGACTGACGGTGGTTTGGGGGATGGCGAGGGGAAGGAGGTGGGTTGGTAGAGTGGTACAGCCGCAAGGTGAAGAAAGGCGCCTTTATAGATTTGGCCGTTGGAACATGTGTTTCATTGGGTCGGTCCAGGTAAACAAGCATCAGCTGTGCGCAAGACCCAGTGGACTTATACCTGTTGCGAAAATGTATCGAGTTTGGTTAGCCCAACGCGTATTAATCGATTTTGTACGAATTTACTGACAAACAGTACTGAAACCAACTCTTCATCGAAAAACGGGCCACTTGTATGTGTATAAACTATAAATGCAGATATCTGTTTATCGAACGATGGAGCTCTGGCTCTGACGTGACGCCTCGAAATTTGGCATAGAGGTTTTTACATGAAATTTCTAGGGCAACGCGGGCTTTTTAGCTCGCATTGTCATGTAAATCATGAGTTAGGGAATTTTTAAACGTTAATTCAATTGGCAAAAATAAGACAAATTTGTAACAGAAAACAAAACCACTGTTGAAAGCTGGATTTCAACAGTAGTTACTGTTGAAAACCAGCTGCATTCCTGGAGAAATCCTGAATGTATAGCTGAGCAGTGACCCGTTTGTCAATAGAATCATGTTATAAAAAAAACATGTATAAATTGGAAAAATCTATTGACAATTAAATGTTTTTATTATTATTAATCATATGTTTATATTTGCATTATCTGTAAAAATGTGCTCAGTCCCATTGGTTGTTCCACAGAGCGTTGAATTTGAATTAAATTTTATCGTAGCAACCATATAAAAATTTTAATTTAATTTTTATTATTGAATAATAAAATAACAATAATAATCTAAACGAAAATATGAAAGAGAACATGACACAGCAAAAGATAATGGTCGCAACTGGGAACAGGGACTCGAGCCCAGAATCTCTCGTCTAACCGAACTAATTCCGCCTTTGCCACCTACTGTCAAACCGTCATATTAGTCAATGTCGTATTTCAAATTTTAGAATTGACAATATTATGTTCAACTATTTTCAATATTGTAGGCAACTACCCTTTTAATTGTAAACAATAATTCTAAGAATTGGTTTGTAACCTATGTACATAGCGCCACGGATAAATATATCCGATTTTTATTTTTATGGATTTTATAAAAGTCTAAATGAATATTCGATTTTTATAAGAATTCCTATAAAAATTTAATTTTTATTAACTTAACTTGTTATTATATTTAACATTTATTTGTTAAAAAACTGTTAAAAGACATATTTTTGTACGTCAAAGAATAAAGTCACGCAAGTACACTATCCAGCCAGAATAGTGCAGGCTGCAGTGCATTCTTGCTCCTTCTGTGACAGTAGAGCACACTCACAACAGCTGACAGGTGGTGTCCGCAAGATGTTGCCAGGGGTAGGTACTTCCATCCCAAGGCCTGGCCCTAATTAACTACACGTAGGCACTTTCGCCCTTGAGAACCGATGCAATGGCGGCAAAATTATAATTGAGACAATTTGATATCACTGTTTCGGTATTTGATTGATCGTGATTGCGTATGCAGGTTTTTAGAGTAGAATTCGAAGGGTGACTGATTATGACGATAAGAGAAATGATAATATAGTATCCTTTTTTAATGCCTTTGGTCGAGAATCTCACATTCACATAGTTATTATTATCCTCAAGTATTTAAATAATTATGTTATTCTTAGTTGAAAGGAAAATTTTGAGGCGCATCTTCGGACCGGTTCTAGAAAATGTATTTTGGCGCAGACGTTAAAAAAATTAGCTCGAAAATTTATAAAACTAGGAAGACTTCGGTGGCTGGGTCATGTGGAGAGAATGACCGAGCATCAAGCACTAAAGTCCCTGCTGAACTCAAGACCAATAGGGCGAAGGAGCCTGGGAAGACCAAGATTAAGATGGAGCGACAACGTCCTCAAGGACATATCTATCTTGGAGCTTCTAAACTGGAGAGAGCTGGCACAAAACCGAGATGAGTGGAGGAAGACTCTTGAGGAGGCTAAGACCCACCAGGGTTTGTAGAGCCAATAGTGATTATGATGGTTATTCTTAGTTGATTTGAGGTAGTTAGTATAGAATAGAAGTGTGTTTGATTACGAGTACAGGTAATTGAAGCAATCATCCTTCCTGGCTTTTTGTCGGGAATATTATTTATTACATAGTGTTTGTCAGCAAATTGCTATCTTACCGACTTCCCGTTTCCTAGAAGAGAAGTCGATATGTTTGATTACTACTAACTACTAAGGGGTATTGGATGATTTAGTTTTTCTTCGGAAGCAATCTTCCTTCAAGGCTTTTGGTTAGTAAATTGCCAGCTTACGGATTTCCCATATCTTTGTGAACATGAATTGGGGACACATTGAGGGAGTTAACTATTAACACTGTCGCTGACGGATTCGTCTCTTCCTCGCACTCAATAACTGGCATCCCACAGGGATCGATTTCGGGTCCAACATTGATTTATTACACACTAATTATTTTTTAAACAGGGCTTAATGCGGATAAGCGTTTAAAGGACAAAAAATAACTTCACTTCAAAAGGTCATCAGGTAAATAACCTTTTAATGAACATAAAACAATCAATAATTGTTACAGAAGTTGTCACAACTGGACACCAAGGTAAAAAATGAAACGATATCATTTCTAAGATACTACTAAGATAAAGCGGATTTATTGTGATCTAGTTAGGTGAACACCAAATTAAAAGCTCAAAAATATAAATGTACCTACCTACAATTAAATACTTAAAATAAAAGTTCGAGTGTAATATGATCACATTCTTTTCAACCCCTTATTCTTTTACACGAAAATAAAAGTCAACCACAAACCATCTGCAAATAACTATTCGACAATAACAAATAATAATAATACGTCATTTATGACTCTATCATGACCAATATACATGTTTCGGATACCCTCCACAAAGTCTATTAACCTCCCAGCGATGGGCATTGGCATTCAGCGAGCACCCACGGAGAGATGAGAGGTTCTCTTGCCCCTCCTCCGCCACGCATCTTGATGAGGTCTGAAGAAAGCAGCAGTCGGCCGTAACCCCCGTAGAGAGATGAAACCAAATTCGTCCCCTGAGTGTCCAGCAAACGGAAACGCAAAGACGTGCCGTATCCCATATCCTATGTCCGAAACGCCGAATCAGAATTTATTATTTTATTTAGGGACGTGTGGGGAATCTATTAAAAGTTGAATAAATACGACAGAAAGCTATTTATGTCACCTGGATGTACATTTATTGAGTGTTTTTACTGATGGGGTTATGGAGTCCATCTCAAGAAGGGTTCAAATTGAGATTTGAGATGGTCATGAGAGCAACTGTAATAATGACCTAAGAATAAATTTAAGAAACGGAGAGATTCCTAGTTGTTGTGTTTTCTTTTTTCTTTTATATGGTACGGATATGGAAAATCTGGACAATAGACCAAGTAATAATACGGAAGATCGAACCTAACCTAACCTAACCAATTTATAAGAACTCCACGAACGGCCAAACATTGTGAAAATGTACTAAACTAGCGAGTTCCCGGCATGCGTTGCAATGCCACATAATAAAGAAACTGTTTCACCCTGCGTGTCCTTTCCCATTTGTCCGTTTCCTTTCCGCCTCCCCTTCCCCTCATGCGTTCCCACTCCGCCTTCCCTCGGCCCCACTCCACTCTCCCGCTTTCCCCGCACCGCGAACCTCGCTCTCGAGTTCCCTTACCCCCTCCCATACATTCATTCCCTGTATGTTCAGTTTTCAAGCAGCTCGCGCACCTATTGCAATTTTTTTATACAAATTTTATCATGCCAGAGCTCACCGCTTCTTTTATACAAACCTTGTCCTGACAATAACGAACATGAAAATAAAAGTATTATCCAATTTGATGCAGTCGTTCGGAAGTTATGCCCGTACATACATTTAGGCGATTCATTTTTATCTATATAGATAGAAGATAGATAGATAGATAGATAGATTATAGATTATATAGATAGATAAAAAGGGAAGAAAACTCAACATGTAGGTCCAATCATCATGAGTGACGGTTCAAGATGTCTCAATTGATAACCAGGGAATGAATGATTGGTGCAAAACTTTCTAGAGCTAAAACATTGCAATTATTGTTTTATAAATCTACGTAACTGGTACGCACGAGTACGAGTGCAGCCCAAAGACGGCGATGGGTTGACCATTTAAAAATAAAGAAGAGGGTGCCCCAGTGGAAGCAACCTAGAGGCAGCTCGATGAAGAGGTGAACCGTCTGCGTGGAAGAGGATCGGAGCAGGATGGTAAGGTCTGAGTGTTGCAGACGAATGGCTGGACCTGAGCAGTCGGAGAATATTTGCGAAGGAAGGCAACGTGACAGCCTCCGTGGTCGAGGGGCAAGGCTCTCGACTAGCGACCTGGAAGTCGTGCACAGTGTATTTTCACAATTTATTATTTTTTTTTTTTTTTTTTTATTATTTGTTTATCTTAGAATTGCTACATATTATAATTTTACTGGTCTTCCATTAAAAGCCTTAGCTTGTGGATGGAAGAAGAGTTGACATTTCATATATTATGTACAAATACAGTCACGTGTACAGTTAATACAATGCAGTTAATACAGTTAATACATTTCATATAAGTACAATCACTATTTACTATAGTCATGTATTTCAATATATATATATATATATATATATATATGTAGATGCAGTTAATACAGACACATGGCAATCAGACCCGTTAACTAAAATATGCAAACATATAATATGTATTCAGTAAGAAGAAAAACAAGTATGATTTTTAGTGTGACATTCTCTAAAATACTTTTTGATGGAGTTCAACAATTGAACTTTGTTCCTAATGCTTCTGATTTCTATTGGTAGGTTATTGAAAAATAATTTTCCTTGGTGAGTATAATGGTGTTGGGCAAAAGAAGTGTTTAATTTGGGGCACACAAATACATGTTTAAGTCTAGTACGATTTTCAGTTATGAATGCGTATTTATCTTTTTCTTTTATAATTTGTACAATTGAATTTTTTATAAATAAGTTTTTAAATGTTGGAACTTTGAATTCTTCGAATATGCGATCAGTTGGGAAGTCTAGAGGTTTTTTTAATATAATTTTTATTATTAGTTTTTGAACAATTTCTATGGGGGTCAGACTAGTTTTGTAAGCTGCTCCCCAACTGATAATGGCATACTGAAGAATAGACTGTACTAATGCGTAGTATATTGAGTATAGATTTTTCGTTGATAAGAAGTTTCTTATCCGTAAGAATATATGAATTAACTTCCTAACTCTTTTTATTGTATGGCCGATGTGATCTTTCCATTTTAGGTTTTTATCTATGATTATTCCAAGATATGTAATTTTATCCGCTATTTTCAGAAGTGAACATTTTTGTTGGCAGTGATTAGTATCGTGTTGTGCGAGAGAATGATTATGTAAGAATATTTGAAGATTTGGAGGTACAATGTTAGTGTTAATTTCGAAAGGAATGACATATGTTTTATCACTATTTAACGACAAGAGGTTATTGTCAAACCATATTTTTAGATTATTTATGTCTTCTGTAGCTTTTAGATTAATTTTTTCCCAAGTTTTTTCTTTTATTAAAAGAACTGTATCATCGGCGTAAGAGATAATTTGGCCATGCAATGGTTGAATAAATATGTCGTTTACATACAAAATGAACAGTATTGGTCCAAGCACGGTGCCCTGTGGGATACCAAAATTTGATGTTTCTTGGTCGCTAGTTTGGTCATTTATTTTAACAAATTGTGCACGATTGTTTAAATAACTTTCTATCCATTGAACGGCTTTATCATTGATGTTATTTAATTTCAGTTTTTTGATAAGCTTTGCGTGTGAAATACTATCGAATGCTTTTCTTAGGTCTATGAATATTCCTGCGCATTTATTTCCTTCATCAAGTGCAGAGTATATAAATGATGTTACATTTGCTATTGCATCTTGTGTGCTTTTTGTTTTTAAGAATCCGAATTGATGGGAATGTAATATTTTATTGTTTTCTAGAAAATCAACAACCCTTTTCTTCACAATCTTTTCAAATATTTTTGCTATATTCGATATTAGTGATATCGGTCGATAATTTGAAACATTTTGCGGGTCGCCGGTTTTAAAGATAGGGGATATTATAGATTTTTTATAATTTGTTGGGAATATGCCTTTAGTCAGACTGAGATTAATAAGGTGGTTTAGTGGTTTCAGTAGATACATTTTCATTTCTTTAAGAATTTTCACAGAAATGTGGTCAAAACCTGGAGAGGATCCGTCTTTCATGCTTTCTATTACAAGTTGTATTTCAGTTTCAGTAGTTTTTTTTTAAAGTGGATAGTGTGTTTTGTTTTTGTGTATTAGTTGTTATAGGTTTAGGTGCGTGTACAGATTTAGAGATTTTTTCAGCGAGATTATTTCCTACTTTAGAGAAATAAGAATTAAAAATGTTTGCTGTTAGTTTTGGGTCTTTGGATACATCTATGATATTATTTTCATGTTTTAAATATTTTATAGAATTATTTTTTTTCTTATTTTCAATCGCATAATTTACCGTTTTCCAAATAACTTTTAGATTGTTTTCTGAAGTAGAGATTATTTTTTTAAAGTAGTCGTCTTTACTTTTTTTAATTAAAGATGTTAATTTATTTCTATATTTTTTGAGAACTATCTTAGCATTTTCATCGTGTGGATTTTTAATTGTATTTTTATATAGCCTCTCTTTTTCTCTAATAGATTTTATTAGGCCACAAGTGATCCAAGGTTTTATACGTCTGAATTTTGAATTCGTGTATAATGAGACCTCTGTTGTGGAGGTTTCAATATGATCCATAAGTTGTTTTTCAAACATATTTGAGCATTGTTCGACATCGTTAGATTGTAGTATCGTACACCAAGTTTCTGCTTTCAATTTTTCCTCTAAAATGGCAATATTTGTGGTTTTTTTAATAGTAATTGGAGCCTTAATTTGTGATTTTATTTCACTATCATACAATAATAAGCAAGTGTGGTGGTCAGTAATATTCGTTTGCCAAACCATTGTTTTGATTTTATATAGGTTTTGTAATTTTATGTTTACCCAAATATGATCTAAGCAAGACGATTTTTGTCCGTGCATTTCTCTAGTATTTTTGTTTATGCATGATTTAAAATCTAATTCAGTCATACAATTTAGGAATTCATTTTTGAAAATATTTTCTGATTTTTCGTTAATGTTAATATTAAAATCACCCGCGATAAAACAGGTTTTATTTTTAAGCGGTAGTAAGATATTTTTCATTTGAGTTATAAAATGTGAAATATTTGATTCGTGTGTTCTGTAAATGGCAATTATGTGATAAATATATTTATCGAGTTTAATTTCTATTTGAATACAGTTAGTCAGTAATATTGGGTGTTCTAAAATCGTGACAATACTGAATTTGGTGTGAACAAATATTGCGATTCCACTATTTTTATTAATATTTATTTTAGTTGGGATGTATGTATAGTTAGGAAGCTGAAAAGCTGGTGACTCATCATTTGTAAATGTCTCTGTTAATATTATACAGTCTGGTTGTAATATTAGGTTATTGATTTTAATAATAAATTCATCAAAATTTTGAAAAATACTACGAATATTTTGGTGTAATATGAATAAACCGTTAAATTTGTGTGGGAAAAATTCATTACAAGTCTCTGTGCTTGCACATTCGTATTCATGGATTTTGTAGAAATTTTCTAATTGGCTAGCTATGAAATCATCCATTTAAAATTAATTGAGTTGAGAGTTTCTATGGATATTACAATTTTATACTGAGATATAATAGTTTTTGGTTTTGCTATCTTTAATATAAAATTTTTCCAATTGTAAGATGTAATGTTTGGTAGATGATCGGTTTGGAGATTTTTTAGTTTAGTTTGGTTAGAATTAGAGCGTTTCATGAATTCGGGGGAACGCGGCCGGTCTAGAGATTTACATATCCAGTATTCTTTACATTTATTCTGATGCTGATTTATAATTATTTTATAATATAATATTAAAAGTTTACATAATATCATAATAAAAGTGATTATAGTATAAGAAATCATAATATAATAAGGACACAGGAAATATATTTGTTGTTCGTGGGACATATTAATTGTTTGTATTTCATTATGTTGATGTTCAGGAAATGACATTTCAGTTCGGTTGAGAGCGCTAATATCGTGGGAATGAGTAGATAGTCACAATTTTGAAAGAGCCAATTCGGAATCTATGAGGATTGGTCGTGAATTGTCATCTTTTTTTATAAATATTAATCCGGATTTTGTCCAAACGTATTTGTACTTACAATTACAATCAGCTGCGAACTGTCGCGTTAGATACCACAGTCGTTTGGCGTGCGGAGTCAGGAGTTCACTAACATAGATTGGCGAGCGGGGACCCGATAATCCTATTACGACATTATTCAGTTTATCAATGTTTTGTTCACAGGATCTGTTGTATGTTTTTATAGCGTTATGTAGTTGTTCTTTTAACGACGTTGAATTAAAACGAATTATCACTGTCCTGGATTTCATGTTTGGAGGAATATTTTTGTTTCGTGGAGTGACTCTATATATATTTTCTATGTCGCTGGTGTTGAGTTGGCAGTTCACTGTCTTGCTGACGTTGAAGATGATGTCCTTCAGGGATTGAGTCGTTTCTTCTTTGAATTCCGGGATACCCCTAAATTCTAGACAAGTGTTATTTGATTCTCTGTTTCTCCTTTCTTGATCTCTCTCGATTTCGGTGATTCTTCTTTCTAATTCTTCATTTAGTTTAATCTCGGTGTTTTGCAATCTCATCCGTTGGTCCATTTTGTTGGAATCATCTTGAATTGATTTTATTGTTGATTGTAGGGAAGACACTTCTTGTTCCAGTCGATCGACTTTGCTCAACGTTTGTTCAATTGCTTCGAATCTTTTTGTGAATTCATCTAACTTCGAATTGTTAAAGTCAACGGATTTTTTTATTTCTGCCATGTCTTCCTTCACTTGATTGTTAAGAGTTTTTAGGGAGGCGAGTTCAGATGAAATTTTTTTAATTTCAATCATCACGTCTTCTATGGAATTGTTTGAAGTAGCCGTTGATTGAGGTGAGGTCTTGCAGGTTGGGCAGCGCCACGTTCTTCTTTTTTCATTGTTTGCTTTGCGAAACGTGGTTTCTGTTGTTCCTCCGCATTCATAATGGAACTGCTTACTGCAGGAGAAGCACGTGACACCATCGCTAATAGTTAGTTCGCATTTGGAGCAAAGCATATTGTGAAAGGTTGGCCGCCTCTGGATTGTTAAGCGCGTCGATTGGTATAGAGGTAAGTACGTAAGTATTGTCTTTCAGCTACAGCAGTAACGCAGGGCACTGTATTTGTAGGTAGCACTGAAATAATGATAACTCGGGACTGCACTTTTCGCTTTTGTAAAAATTGATTTTTTGAATGACGCACTATTAATATTTCGGAGCAAATATGACACCTACATTCAAATGAATTCACTGAAGAGTTTCGGAATGTTTAATGATATGCATATGATACGTATACTGTCAAAATGTTATAACTTTTGAGGAGCGAATGATAATGACTGTCACACTTGACTGTTGTTGTTGGAATTAATTTGAAAATAATGTAAGATACATTCCAGTGGAAGATACTCTCAGTATTGCCCTGGTGTAAGACCACCATTCAGAATTAAAACGTTGCTTGAAATGGCTTTAGCCGTGGTTGGTGACCGGATCTGAAAAGCCAGGTACTTCGCCACCTTCCTTTTCCCCATCTCCTTCCCCACCCCACTACCTTCAACTGGGGATGCGATAGAATCACTGGCTCGAGACGGGAGCGGTTGGGACTCTTGTGCGGTATATATAATACAAAAAATGGAACTGATTTGTCGAGAACTCAGATTATCCCAATTGATGTATTATATTTAGATAAGACACGAAGTGAAAAACATGATTCCACTTTTGTAACACCAATTTGACCGCCAACTGTCCGACCGCTCTAACGCCGAACGACCGGAAGCCGGAAACTATCGAATACCGATCCCGCGCACTGCTATTCGCGAGATGAAATTGGAACACGTTTCGCGAAGTATCAGTAAGCAATACCGCCTATATTAATTTTTCACGGGCCTACCATAGAAATTCAAATAACTGACAGCAGCTGATGCCGCCATTTCGCACATCTGTCGATCGGTTTCCAAATCAAGAGAAGTTTTATGAAGCACTGCCCTATTATGTGTGTCACATATTTGTCCCTTTATATTAATGCTCCATAGTTAGCGCAAGGTGTTACTAACATGTAAACAAATTTGTATAGCCATACAATAAAATGTCCTTGATACGTTTACCCTTTCATGGGGCACGTACCCCAAATAAAGATACTTATAGGTGTTTGTAGTAAAAGTATCCCTTCCCTACGTAACAACTCAAAAACTAGCTTTATATTACTACGTACAAGTTTTTATAACCCGGTTTCGCAAAATTAAAAACACCTTTTCGATATTAACTAACTAACTAACCATCACGCCATTTCCCCGCAGGGGTATGCAGAGAGGACGGACCGCCAAACAACTCGGTCTTGGCACACACTCTTTACCTCACTCACATTCATACATCGTCTCATACATTCTCTTCTATTATTCTGACTTTTGACATGGCCCGACTCAAGTATCTGATTCACTTGATCGTGCCATGTCTTCCTCGGGCGTCCCCGACTTCTTCTACCATTCACATTTGCGTCCAAATCTTGTGCCCAAATGTCCAAACTATCTGAGGGTCCCTTTCTTAATCTTACTCATTATGCTTACATCAGCCTTACATTCTTTGCGAAAATCCACATTTCCCACACGATCATACATTGTTTTACCACACATACGCCTCAAGGATCTCAATTCAACAGCATTCAGTTTACTTTCATCCTTCCTCTGCCAGTTCCACGCCTCACTGCCATACATCATTGTAGGTACCAGGACTCCATTGTGAACTGCTAGATTCGCTTCTTTTGATAGTTTTTTATTAGCGCCAACGGCATTCAGTCCTCCATTGATCGAATTACAGTCAATCACCCTTCTTTTAAAATCTCTATCAATGTTCCCATCTCACGTAAACATACTACCCAGATACACAGATACACAAACTCATCCACAATTAAAAAATATAAGTGTACAGTTCATATTCGGTAGAAGTGAAACCTTAAGAAAACTAAAGTTGACAAGAGTGAGCACCGCAAAAAGAGAAGAACGATTATTCTATCTCGTTCTATCGCAGGCTAAATCCTATAGATGTATGTGTTTGTCTCTTTTTAGTGTCGCTTTTTCGTTTCCTCGAGTTTGGTTGGGTTTTTTTTTATCTCAAATCCAAAATTAAGATTTGTATGAAACGAGCCCGCGCGAACGTTCCCCTTGAACTAGGTTGTTCGCAACAACAAAACCACCCAAACACCTGCCCAGAATGAAATGGACCCCATTTATTATTATTTGTGAAAAATTAAGGCGTCATAAGTTAAACGGTTTAATTTAATTTATATTTATTGCGTTGTGACAATGTTGGGAGACCTCTTCACTCTTTTAACTATGAACGATTATTTATAAAAGAACTGGCCACCTTGGAACATACCGATAAAGGTTTTATCTCATATATGTATCGATAATGTCGGTTACTTGACATAGTTCCGTAGATCGTTCAATTTGGGAGGCGGGAATGGGTACCGCCGCCCCGGGAACCTTTATCGGATAACCAACACCTCTGCCATAGGTCACCCGAGGTGGTTCGCTACGTTTGGTGATTTAGCAGGGGTGCCCGGGTTCACAGGGTGAGGTTTGTCTAGGTCTTGGAGGCAGATGACCAGGACACACTGAATCCCAGATTCCAACCCACCTCTTAAACCCTTTTCCTTCCCAGAACTCACCTCTCCTTCCTTTCCTTAAAAAACCCTCCACACAGCATCCCTAAAGATGACGTAGGCCCTGAGGGAAATTGTTTTCCTCAGGGTCTTCTGTGTGGAGCTTATGTAAAAAAAAAAAGATCGCTAACGAACAGCCCCAAGTTATTACGTTTTACTATCTAAGACCAATTACGAGCTCTGTAGTCACGGTCCTCGGTTCCGAAACCAGATGCCTATGTATACGATGCTAAATTGATTGAATTAGAATAAGATGCCTATGTATACGATGCTAGATTGATTGAATTAGAACATGTGTATCCGATGCTAAATTGATGGAATTAGAACAAGATGCCTGTGTATTCGAAGATAAATTGATTGAATTAGAACAAGATGCCTATGCATCCGATGCTAAATTGATCGAAATAGAACAAGATGCCTGCGTATCCAATGCTAAATTGATTGAATTAGAACAAGACGCCTACGTATACGATGCTAAATTGATTGAATTAGAACAACATGCCTATGTATTCGATGCTAAGTTAATTGAATTAGAACAAGATGCCCAAGTATCCGGTGCTAAGTTGATTGAATGAGAACAATATCTATGTATCCGATGCTAAATTGTGAATTTGAACAATATGCCTTTACGATGCTAAATTTATTGAATTAGAACAATATGCCTAAGTATACGATGCTAAATTGATTGCATTAGAACAAGATGCCTTTACGGTGCTAAATTTATTAAATTAGAACAATATGCCTATGTATCCGATGCTAAATTGATTGAATTAGAAAAAGATGCCAATGTATACGATGCTAAGTCGATTAAATTAAAACAAGATGCCTGTGTATCCGATGCTAAATTGATTTAATTATAACAAGATGCCTATGTACCCAATGCTAAATTGATTGAAACGAACAAGATGCATGTGTATCCGATGCTAAATTGATTGAATTAGAACAGGATGCCTATGTACACAATGCCAAATCGTATGATTTAGGACAAGATATATCTGATGCAAGAAATGCTGGATTTATATACATGGAGCTTTTGTGTGCATACCCCATAAAATATTGCACATTTCGCTATTATTCATTTGTAGTCTACCAACGGTCGTTGGCTTTACAAATCACAGATAAAAATCAGCAATTGTATCGATCTATTCTTCGTGACTAGTGCACCGTTGAGGCAAGCACAATATTCCAAAGTGTTGTTGCAAAAAGCAGCGGGCTCTCCAGGTGGTTCGGTAAGGTGTGGGAGGGGTAAGGGAAGGTTGCATCCGAACAAAGGGATGGATCAACCCTTTGGTATCGATAGCATAGACTAAGCAATCCTTTGAAGATATACAATAATATTGTTATTCAAGACTTAATGTATACAAGTTGCACATTGTGATTTTTTATTATTTGCAAAATGTATTAATGTATTTGCAAAGTACATTCAATTGTATTCCAAAAAATATTTACATCTAATTCCGATGAGGTGGGAAAACTCATTCCTGGATTGACACTCACTTCATTCTATTAATTCATCTAAGAACATAAAACCAAGAACAATCTAAGAACAGAAACTAAAAGAAATGTTACTACCTACAACGTACATCTAATACCCAGAGAGCTGAAATTTTCGCAAAATTTTCATGCGAATAACGCTAAATTCGCGATTTTCGGAACGATGGACAGCACGAATTTTCATAATTTTCTCCCAATATTAAGTACGTAAAAAGGGTATAAATATTTCTTGGTCAGTGGTTTTGACAAGCTTGAATATAAAAAAAACTATCATCCTATTTTCGATTTTCATAAGAAAGGAAAGTTTTTCGTTTTTGCTGAAAAATACCGACACATAAATAGGTACACAAAATAACCTTTGTTGCAAAATAACACCACCAAATACAGAGAGGGTTGAAATCCGACCTTCTCGCCTTCTTGCCACGCCTTCTTTTCTTTCTGTTATGTCGACTTTTGACATAACCTAGCACAAGTTTTGATTAGTTTCATCGTTCTTTGTCTTCGACGGGCTTTCTCGACTTTTTCTTTCATATCGTGTCTGTAACTATCTGTCTGCGATGTAGTGTCTGATTTCATAACTATACAAGCAGGAAACTGCCAAAATTAAAATTGGAACAAAGCCCAAAATCAAAAGAAGAAAGATGTCTGACGTCTGACTCATCAACTTCCCGCTAAAAATCGTGGCGAACAATTTTCGAAATAACGCAGGCATGAACCTGCCAATAAGAGTTTTATTCTAGTGTCTCTTTCTGTTACATGCGCCGTTTATGAGAAAGAGGGATGGGTTGCAATGGAGCTATCGGTGGTATCTTTAAAATCCCGCGTGTAAAATCCCGCCAAAACGTCTCGGTAAGAACTAAAGATGGCTGAATGAGAAAGCGCGGGAAGCGGCCAGCTGATCGACCTAGCGACGTCACAGGTGGACATGGTAGCACAGGTGTGGCTTTCAACTAGGACACAAACATGCACTACTTATCATATATGATTAATTATGCATGGATTAATACATGTTTTCTCGATATTTCTTATCTGTTCTGGAAGTATTCATCACTACCTTGACTTAACATTTTGTTAAAAATCAATAAATTCATGGAAACCACCTTTATTTATAATTTATAGGTATGTATTACAAGTCGTCACCATTTTATCGGTGACCGGATAACCCAATAATTTGTAAATTCATGCACTTTTAACTTTTAAACAGGTTACATTAGGCTAGGTTATGGGCTATTTTTTTTAAGTATTTTTCATAATTTTTAATGACTTTTAGCGAGTTCTCAATAAGAAAAAGGAGTGCTAATTAAATAACACTTGCTACTGCAGATATTGTACGGATCTTCTCCTAGTACATTAGAATAAATTGTTCCGAAATTTCAATCGTTCAATCTGGGTCTCCGATCAACTGAGTGATTTGTTTTGTAACGCTCGATTCGTCTCTTTAGCCTAGTTGGAGAGTTGTATTGAGAAGAGCGTACAGCGTCGATGACACACGGCGAGTTTACAAGCATCTACTAAGTTTAAAAGCGGGTAAATCGGCGAGTGAGATTGTCATGATGAAACACAAAACTGTCCACTCGCTCAGAAGCGTAGGAAACTGAGGCCGTCGCTAGCGCCAGTAACAAGAATAACGACGCCTGCGTGAACTAATTCTTCAGATGTTTGACAGTCGAAATCAGCTGTTTATCGGAAGCCATGTTGGAAACATAAATAAACCAATCACGAGCAAGCGGAGCAAGCGTGTAGGCGAGTAAAGTTGACGACCTTTCAACTTTTTTTCATAGATTGTCAACAATCCGCTAGTCGCTGCTTGTTAGCAAGTAACACGATGACACTGGGCGAGTTTACTAACAGATAGTGAATTTCCCAGATAGTCGCTTGTAAACTCGCCGTGTGTCATCGAGCCTTATTAGTGCGTTTTAGGAGTACTGAGCCAAAATTTCGGCTCAAAAGTTGATCAGTAGGATTGGGAACAACGACCGTGTGTCCGTTTCAGCTTGTGATCATAATGTGATTAGCTGAAAAGCCTATGCTTGAAAACTAATCAAAAGCTGAAACGGGTCGAGAACGTCGTTTAGCGGTAACCACCAACCTTCATGATTCAACCATTAGCAAGTTACCAAGAATGATAACTTTTAGCGTATTTGACAAATTTCAAGTGCGTATTTTACGAGCCCTTCGCAATCACACCGACTAATTTCACAGCCCAGCATGCCGCTTCTCTCCCGCCAGCCCCCGGGTAGCAGAAAAGGAAAAAGGTGCGTTTTTTTGTGCACAACACCTGTGATTCACTGCGCGGGAATCTTCCGCGTTATTCTTTTGTGCGCATTGTGGAATGATGGTGACGCGGGAGAAATGGAACGCTCTGAGTCACATCGCACGGTGACTGGTGATATCACGTGGTTTCATCATTTACGCGGGACTATCATTGATTTCATGTCAAAAATTCTATAAAAATTAGAGTGTGCAATTCAAAGAAGTGACACCTTCAGAAAACTAAAGTAGACAAGAGTGGGGAGGCTACGAAGCACCGCACAAAGAGGAAACCGATTATACTATCTCAATCTCTCGCAGGCTAAATCCTAGAGTTTCAAATCACAACGTTGCTAAAGAAGCTTTCACTTCAAAAAGACAATTTTTTGCTGTATTATGCCGGCCACCGTGGCCCTTCAACCTGTGGACCAATTCCCACAGGGCCTCCTGTGTGAAGTTATTAATGTAAAAAAATTCAAGCACCGTTAAACAACAGGCCCATAGTGGAATAATAGCAGAACTGGAATCACTTCAATGAAACTTTCGCACAGATTTTGAATAGAACGACTGGACTTTTTACATCCCCAATTTGCTTGTCGTGAGTCGTGAGGCTCTGAGAAAGAAAGTGAGTAGGGGTCAGAGAGGGGGAAGAGGATGGATAAGAAGGACTATCGAGGTCTGGTCACTAAATAATAATAATAAAGCCATTTCAATCAACGTTTCGATTCTGAATAGCGATCTTTCACACAGACACCAAGTCTAGTGTCCATCATCATCATCATCATCTGTGGCTCTACAACCCAGGTCGGGTCTTGGCCTCCAGCAGAGCCTGCCTCCATGACTGTCGGTGTTGTACTGCGTTGCGCCAGTTTCGGATGCCGATGGTGCTTGCATCCTTCACCACTCCATCCAGCCATCGAAGCTTTGGTCTTCCAACTCTTCTCCGACCCCCAGGTGCACCATCCATAATTCGCTTTGGAATATCTCCTTCACTCATTCTCTGGATATGTCCAGCCCACCTGAGTCTTCCAGTTTTGATTTCCTTGGAGATATTAGGGTCCTCGTAAAGATCGTATAGCTCCTGGTTGTATCTGATACGCCATTCTCCATTATCACAGACTGGGCCGTAAATCCTGTCCACGGCACTTTTTTGCGAACTCATTATTGAACATCATCACTAAGGCCTAATTATTTCGCAGAGAATCTCACATGTGTCAGTATCATCAAATCTCCATTCAGCGTCATTCTTTTTTTTTGAAAGATTAAAGTCCGTTTCAACTTTTGGACAAATTGTGATCAGCAGAAGAGGTTAACTATCATGTTGTTAAGCTTGTCACAATTTGATAGAACGCTAAAACGCACCAAGAATTAGCGTTTAACGGGGACCTTTTAAATGTGATGAAACCATATTTGATGACAATGTTACGAGTGAATTTCTGCGAAACAACTGAGTTTACTAAGGTAAAACAATTCAAATGAAGCGACGAAAAAATAGACTGGATGTAGTTGAAATGAGGCGTACAAAGAATATGCAGCAATAACTGAATGAACGATACAGATACAGACGGTAACATACGCATTTTTCGATGACGACATTCGAAAAGAATGCAAGGTCGATCGATGTAAGCGATCGATAACAAAATTTTTATATTAAGGGGTGGTTCAGAAGCTTTCGGAATGTAAAGCAAGCGGACGGAGAAAGGAGTGTCACGAGAATAATATATATTATCACTATCACAATTTAGGCGGAAAGGGTAGTTCTACCTTTTACGCCGGTCCCACTTGATTGCCTGGAAAAGGCATTGTTGTAATTTATTATTAATATTGTACACCAATCTCTTTGTAAGGGTCCCAACAATATGCATGTGTAAAAAAAGCATATAATAATATAAACGTATATGTGATGCAAGATGGGGAAATCTACTTATCTCATTGTCTTTTGTGAGGAATACTATTATATCAAATGAAAACTTACGCTTTAGCACTGGAGATGCGCAAATTATTATTTTTTTGAAATGATTTGTTGTACCAAAATGCCTATAAAACTTAAAGAAAAGATATACCAGACTATTGTTAGATCCGCGATAACGTATGGCTCCGAATGTTGAACTATGTACAACTCCTACTCTAGGAAACAGCAGAAATGCGAATGCTTAGGTGGTCGGCAGTCACTAAAAGATAAAGGTGGTGTCACAGTAAGCTGTAGGAACGACAGTTGGGATGGTATGGGATGGGCACATAAGACGGAGACCACCAGACCACACAGTGAAGCAGGCAATGTCTATGGAGCTTCATCGACAGTCATCCAGAGGAAGACCAAAGAACTACTGAATGACTCAAATGCTCCAAAATATTACAGAGAAACGGCCTGGATGTAAGCGATACCCAGAATCGAAAAAGATATAGCCTGAGAACGAGAAGAGCCGACCCTGACAGCCTACCTAGGCAATGAGTTGGGACAGTACAAGGAAGAGGAGAAGAAGATTTGTACCTTGGTGAAAAGAAAATATTTGTAAAGTATTTAATAAAACACGTAAATTTTACACATAAAACGCCTCTAAATGGCCCAACATTAACTTTGTCTCATATTTATGGATATTACAAAGTAGGCTATAATTAGAATTGAAATTAAAATACTTTTGCACTTTTTTCCACTTATTTATAAGACCTTTTATCATGTGCACCAATTCACTGTTATGCGGATGACAGTACAGTTCATGATAGCTTTTTGTTTGACAAGCCCCCAAAGGGCTCACAAACTCCAACAGCTCGTAGGGCTTTGAAGCAAAGAATGGACGGCTACCTCGAAAGTGTTTTCTCTTGGGGTAAAAATAATCTCGTTGAATTTAATGTTTCAAAGACCCAATCTTGTCTGATTACGTCCAAAAGGGATCGAAATGAAAATCTAGTCTCTTTCAACGGAAACAATCTTCCGAACAGGCCCTCCATTGATATGCTTGGTGTAACCCTAAGTGACCAGCTCAGGTATGGGGGCTCCATTGAAGCCAGAGTAAAGCTAGCCTCCCAAAAACTGGGCGTACTGTACAGGGCCCGCAGATACTTTAATAGTACACAACTGCTAACCTTGTACAAATCACAAGTACGCCCCACGGTTGAATTTGGCAGCCATCTCTGGTCTGGAGCTCCAAAATACCTGAAAAATACCCTCGACTCTGTGCAGAAACGGGCGGTCCGTTTGATAGATTCTCCCATCTTAACAGACGGATTGCAATCTTTAGAGCACAGGCGTCGGGTGGGAATGCTATCCTTGTTCTACCGGTATTACAATGGAAGATGCTCCGAGGAACTAGCATCATTGATCCCTTCGGCACCGGTGCATAGTCGGGAAACACGCCAAACGCGTGCCCAACATTTGTACACGGTTGACATTTGTCACATGAGAACGGGTCGTTTCTTCGACTCGTTCTTGTGTTCAACAGCTCGGCTGTGGAATGATTTGCCGGCCTCTGTGTTTCCTCCTTCCTACAACATGGGTCAAAAAGACCCTCCACACAGCATCCCAGATGACATAGGCCCTGAGGGAAATTATTTTCCTCAGGGCCTCCTGTGTGGAGTTAATGTAAAAAAAAAAAAAAAAAATTATTTTCACCAGGACCGGTTTCATCCTACTACGTACATTTTCAGACTGGTAGTTGAAGTTCTTATGGTACCAACGTTACGGACAGCGTTATAGTGTCCATCATCAGGGCAGATGTGTGATTCCGGATTCCACTACGTAATACTAGAAGTCAGGATTTATTTCAGTGCAGTAATTCTTCAACTAACTACCATATGTATTCCTCTTTGCCCAGAATACTAATGGAGGGAAACAATTATACCAAGTCAGTGGACATCTTCAATTTATCTTTAAACAAATACAAAAGACAAAATATTGTTACGAAGGCAGTTCAGTTGTGTACAATAAATACTGTATATTTCTTACTATTCATATGTAAAAGCCCCGAAAAAGGGCGTTAATAAAAAATAAAAAAAAACTAATAACAAAAATACTTTTGGTCGTGAAAACCTAAAATCGTATCCAAGTGGAAGAAAGTGCAAAAGTGTTTTAATTTCAATTCTAATACAATGGAATTCCACCACGAATTAACAGTCCAAAAACTAGACTCATTAAGACTATAATTGTGAACTTGTAAAGTTGGGGAGTGGCGACTAGGTGCAAAGGAAAAAATCATTAAAATGTGCCTACATATTATTTTAGAAGATATATCGATTTAAATCAAACTCCATTTTCTCAAAATTTTCTCCATAACGTGTCCATTTCTCCTTATAAAATAGATGGAAAAAGTCGAGGGAGGTTGAAAAGGTAAGGTTGAAAAGACGACCGAGAGAATGCAATAATTGAGAAGAGTGGTGTCAAGAAGATATCGGAATAGCAGAAGAATTTTAGAAAATGTATGATGTGTAAAATATACGAATGAAGATGAAACTAAGAGTTGGATAAGTGATAGACATTACCTGTGAGCAGTCCTGGATTTGTCAATAGGCCTTATAGGCCGCGGCCTAGGGGCGGCAGAGTTCAGGGGGCGGCGCTCGCTCGCCTTGGTAAGCCGTTAATTTTGTGTACGATTATAAACAACAACAAAAAGTCACTGTGAATAGATAGAGTTTTCAATCTATTAACCTCAAAACGTGGGTGGTTTGGTATATTTATGCTTTAGACGCTCAGTGGTCCCGTACGAGACCGCGGATTTCTGTCGTTCAATGCCCAACGGTCCAATTCGGGACCGGTGATTGTGGTGCGAATATTTTACAATTTTTTTTAAATTTTCAATTTTTTTCCTCAAAAAATAACGGAGATATAAACTGCGGCGCATTGTAAATTTGTGTAACTTCTGGAGGTCATAATGTTCATCCAAAATCAATTTAAAAAAAAAGTTTTTTATAAGTGTTTCTTCTATTTGAACCTCACTTCTTAAAAAAAATCGAAAATTAATATTTTTTTGAGAAATGTGAAAATTTACTACTTCTGATTTTTTACGATTCGTTCGAACGTTTTTTTGCAATAAAATTTTTTTTTAAAAAAGATATTGTTTAGGATTTAGTTTATTACAATGAAATGAAATGTGCTAAGTTTGATAAAGATTGATAAAAAAACTGTATGAGCTAGCTTTAGACGTAGCTCTAGAGGGAGCTAACCTGTTAGCTAATCTAAACCATTACTGAATCTTTTTAAGAAAAGTTTTTGAGGGAACCATCTCTATGCAACGTTTACCCAAACTTGGATATACTCGTAGCTCTCCGCGTCGCACTTTGCACTCCGGCCACCAATTGTTCTGGAGAAAGGAGTTTTTCCTGTTTAACCTGTCAAGGGCCAGGGTTTTTTACCTTACCTTTTTTAAATTACCTTAATAACAAGAATGGAGGAAGCTATTTTAAGCTTTATTTTATGTTATAAATTAATGGAATAAAATTTAAAATCGCATCCAAATTATTTGAATTAATATTCTTTTTTGAAATTCCAGTCTCGCGCGCGGGCGCGTTCCTGGCCTTTGAAAGGTTAAAGCGAGTGAAGAAATACCAAAGGTCTTCATTATTGCAAGAAGAACTTTACTCTTCGGATCTTCTATGCCTGGAAGCAACTATGAAGATATTATAAATGATTTTGTCAAATAAAAAATCCCGTAAAAAATTGTAATTCTTGTTTCATGATTTTTTTCACGCTTTTATTTTACGAATTGTGAGAGAGGTTTTAGGGTGGCACACCTGTTTCCGGCCATACAAGAGCGAGACAGGTGATCCCGCATATAAAAGGAGATGCAGGCCTCTCCTCACTCTCTTTTTCCTACCGCCAACACATTAGATAGGACGTATTCATAGCCATTATTATAATAAATATCCATATCGCCAATACGCGCATTATTAATAAATAACCTCGCCTACACTCGAGTCTGTATTTAACAGTGGCGCAGCCTACGGTACACGATTCTGACAATACGGCAGATCGCGTAAAGAATCGACGCGCAAAAAAATTTGGCACAAAAATTTGGCAAAAATACGCGGTAACATTAGTATTTCGGGTCGGTAAGAAAGGCCGGACCGAAATTATTCCAACACTTCACTGCAAGGAGTGAAGTGCAAGAAGACACTGGAGCCAGCCAGCTTTTCGGAAGGGGGAAGCACGGGAGGTCCAGCGTCAATCGACATCTCTGAGGGTCAAGGATCGGAGATCCAGGTCGCAGGAGTGATCTGGGGTAGCCATCGGTGTTACTGTGTGACGGGTCTGGAAGGAGCCATCAATTCACAGGGTCAAGGAGCAGTTTCCGGAGCAGGGTCCAGGGAGCAGACGGCAGAAGAAGAAGCCTCATTGGGAAGTTTTTGTTTTTTCTGTTTTCTTTCTCTCTATTTGGGTACCTTCTGGGCATTGGGAACATGGAGTCTCGAGGATTGGAGTCCTTCAGTTTGCGTGACGGGAACTGGGAGAACTTCAAGGTCCGCCTCGGACAATTTCTCCTCGTGAATGATGAAAAGTTTGCATCGGATGATAAAAAAAGGGCTATTTTCCTGAATGCATTGAAAGATGATTGTTTTTCCTTATTGGTTAATTTGTGCATTCCTAAAAAGGTAACAGATATTAAGTTAGAAGATTTGATATCTAAACTTGATGAGTATTGTTGTTCAACGAAATGTTTTTTTGAAGAGAGATCTAAGTTTTACAGTGCTAAACAAAGAAATGACGAATCAATCCGTGAGTTTGCAGTGCGGTTAAAGTCTCTTTCTACTAATTGCAAATTTGGGAATAGTTTATCAGTAAATTTAAGGGATTTCTTTGTTTTGGGTTGTAAACCAGGAAAGGTAAGGGAAAAATTATTTCTCGAGGGTGAATTATACTCGTTCGAAAAATGTTTACAAGTCGCCGAGTGCATTGACCTCGTAGCTTCAACTCAAGCGCAGTCCCGAGTTGATAATACGGTTTACGCTAATGTACAGCTCAAGGCCGGTCGACTCTCTTTTAATAATTCGCGTGTGAAAGACAGAGACGTGAAGCGTTTCGGGCATAGCAACAGGGCACGGTCACAGTCGCCAGCGAACGCTGTGAAACAAAATTGTACCGTTTGTGGTCACAATAATCACATCGCGACGGAATGTAGATATAAAAATTATTTATGTAAAATTTGCAGTACGAAGGGTCATCTCGCAAAACAGTGCAAGCGTTCCTCAACACGTAAGAGTGTGAATACTTTGTTGTCGGACACAAAGTTGGGTGAAGTTAATAGTGTCGAACCATTTTTTATTGAAGTTTCACTAGACGGGATCAAGAGTAAATTCATGGTAGATTCTGGAGCATCTTGTTGCGTAATTTCCAAGGAGTGTTATTTCAGTAAATTCAGTAGAATCAAGCTAGTGCACGAAGACATTAGTCTACGGGGTTTTGACAATACGCTCGTGAAAGTGGTAGGTACAATTACGCCACAAGTGGAATTTAACGGTCAGTGTCACAATTTGAAATTTGTTGTTGTCACAAGTGCTTCGTTATCGATAGTGGGGCGTGATTTTATGAATCTTTTTAACGTCGGGATTAACGGAATCGTAAACAGTATAAAACAGAATACTTTGAAGCAGCGATTAGTAAAAAAATTCCCGGAAGTTTTTACGGATAAACTAGGAAAATTTAATAAGTACGAAGTGAATTTAACTTTAAAAGAGACCGCTATTCCGATATTTCGTAATCACAGAGTTATGCCGTTCGCTTTGAAAGAAAAAGTCGAAAGGGAGTTAGATAGTTTACTGTCAGACGGTATTATAGAACAAGTCCAGTTTAGTGAGTTTGCAAGTCCAATTGTTCCAGTAATTAAGAAAAACGGTAGTATTAGATTATGTGGTGATTATAAATCGACAGTGAATAATCAGTTATTAGTTGACAAATATCCATTACCTAGGATAGAGGAGCTATTAACGAAAGTAAATGGTGGGAAAGTTTTTGCAAAAATCGATCTTAAATCGGCGTATAGTCAATTTGTTTTAAAAAAGGAGTGTAGGCGTTTTACAACAATCAATACCCATTTAGGATTGTTTCAGTATAAGCGGTTAGTGTACGGGTTATCTCCCGCGCCAGCTATATTTGCAAAGGCAATGGCAAATTGTTTGTCAGGATTACAGAACATGACGTTTTATTTGGATGATATTATCGTGATAGGGGAAGACGAAGACGATTTAGAGAAAAACGTATGTGTCGTGTTAGAAAGGTTGAAACATTGTAATCTAACAGTGAATAGTGACAAGTGTGAATTCAATTTAAAAGTTATTGAGTTTTTAGGTTATAAAATAAGTGAACAAGGGATTCAACCGTGTGAACGGAATAAAGAAGCCATTTTAAATGCACCAGCACCTAGTGATTTAAATAATTTAAGAAGTTTATTAGGTATGATTAGTTATTATCGTAATTTTATTCCAAATATGGCAAATATATTGTCACCATTATACGAATTACTTAAAAAAGATGTTAAGTTTCAATGGGGTACGGAACAAGAAAATAGTTTTGCGATAATTAAAAGAATATTAACTTCGGATAGGATTTTAACGCATTTTGACGAAAATATACCTGTGAAACTTGTCACAGATGGTAGTTTTAATGGGGTAGCAGCAACATTACTTCATAGGTTTCAAAATGGCGTAGAAAGACCGATTGGGTTCGCAAGCAGAACTTTAACTAAAGCGGAAAAGAATTATTCTATTCTAGATATTGAAGCAACAGCAATTATTTTTGGAATTAAAAAGTTTTATCAATATTTGTACGGCAGAGAATTTATTTTAGCTGTGGATAATCAGCCGTTAGTGAGAATTTTAGGTGAAAATAAAGAAGTACCTAAGATTGCCGCGTCAAGGTTACAGAGATATGCTATTATGTTAGGTTCGTTTAATTTTAAAATTGAATATGTAAAATCGAAAAATAATTGTTCAGACTTTCTGAGCAGGTGTCCGATTGAAAAGGTTAGCTGTGAAGATGAGATAGAGTCTGATTACATTAATTATTTCGAGAATAATGGGTTTAATTTGTCTTTAGACGTGATAAAAAGCGAAACCGAAAAGGATGATGTGTTAGGTCAAGTAAAAAATTTTCTTATCGAAGGTTGGCCAGCATCAGTAAAAAAGGCACAAAGTAGTAACTTTATTAGGATTTTTTGGGAAAAAAGGTTAGAATTGTCTTTGATAAATGGGTGTGTTTTATATCAACATAGGGTTGTTGTACCTGAGTCTTTAAGACAAGAGGTTTTAAAGATGTTACATAGATCTCATTTAGGGGTTTTTAAGACTAAAGGTATTGCAAAAAGCTTTGTCTGGTGGCCAAAAATTAATCAAGATTTGGAGAAAATAACGGAAAATTGTAGAGATTGTTTAGAAATTAAACCAGAATCACAAAAGAGTTCTTTAGCAGTGTGGCCATATGAACCTGAAGTATGGTTCAGGGTACATATTGATCATGGTAGTTTGTATAACAAAAATTTTTTAGTGGTGGTAGACTCTTCTTCAAAGTGGATTGAGTGTCTGGAAGTAAACAGTCTGTCTTCAAAAGAAAATATCGAAATACTTCATAGATTATTTTCGCAATTTGGTTTTCCTGCAACTTTAGTTAGTGATAATGGTACGTGTTTTTGTTCTGAGGATTTTGAAAATTTTTGTAAGAAAAATGGGATAGAACATATCACTAGTCCAGTCAATCACCCTAGTAGCAACGGGCAAGCTGAAGCTACAGTAAAGACTTGTAAAAATTTCCTTAAAAAAATTTGTAAACATAATGGATTTCCTTCAGATTATAAAGAAAAGTTAGGTAACTTTTTAGCAGACTATAGGAATACAGTTCACGCAACAACAGGATGTGAGCCATCTGTATTATTAATGGGTAGAAAAATTAGAACAGTATTTGACTCTCTGATTCCAAGGAAAATTGAGGATAGAACGGGTAGTTCAGGTTCTACTCGACGAAACAAAGTAATAAAAAAGGTTACTCAGAGCCAAAACAATCAGAAAAGACAATATAAGGGTAGAGTTAAATCAGGTTTTAATATAGGTCAGAAAGTAATGACTAGAGATTTCAGATCTCAGGGTAATAGGTTATGGGTCCCTGGGGTTATTGTGGATAAAAAAGGTAGTAAAATATATTTCATAAAAATTAACAAGTCTAATATGGTGTGGAAAAGACATTTAGACCAGCTAAAGGAATTACATGTTTCATGGCAGGAGGAAGATAACCAGGAATTCGCGTCTGACACGTTGGAATTGTCGACGGACGAATTAGATCTCTCCGGTATGTTACGTAATAGAAGTGTCTCTAATTCTGTTTCTCCATGTTTCAGGTCTAACCCATGGCAAGGAAGGCTTCGGCCCAGGTGACAGCACTTCGCAGTCGAAATGGACAGAAATGGACAGAAGGGAAACAGAAAGAACAAAAATAAATGTAATTTGTTAATTTTAAATGTGAAATATGAAATATAAAATATATTGTATGAAATATGTAGCTATAGGTATCACTTATGTAGCCAGGATTCTCCCGTTTAAGTAGGGGAGGATGTGAGAGAGGTTTTAGGGTGGCACACCTGTTTCCGGCCATACAAGAGCGAGACAGGTGATCCCGCATATAAAAGGAGATGCAGGCCTCTCCTCACTCTCTTTTTCCTACCGCCAACACATTAGATAGGACGTATTCATAGCCATTATTATAATAAATATCCATATCGCCAATACGCGCATTATTAATAAATAACCTCGCCTACACTCGAGTCTGTATTTAACACGAATAATTCATTCTTTTTTTAATTTTTTAATACCTACTTAACGTAAATTTGAATATTTATTTTTAAATTTGTGCGTCACCTAATAAAAGCCTACAAGTGAGTGATCATGGTAGATGACAACTGGAGGAAGGGGCGGCGCAAATGAAGTGGCCTATACTGATGAAAAGTGTAAATACGGCCCTGCCTGTGAGGGAAAAGTACACTCAGTCGCATTGGTGACACTGAAATAATTGTGCGTACCAGTGAAATTCTGATTACCTTATAAACGCAGCAGAAGATAAGATAAGAGGCATAAATAATTTATCATAATATTTGATCGATACTTAATAAATACAAAAGTCAATAATGCGTTATAAGCTAGTAAGAACGTTCCCACGGTTTGAATTTATTATATATTAGCGATTAATTATACGTATGTAATGTAATGAGCTGAATAAGCACTACGTTAGTGACTCATTATTATTTCAATTTGGGAGGCGATAACCACGGGGTTCACGGGGTGAGATTTGCCTAGGTCTTGGCTGCGGATGAGTGTGCCCACTTATTGCGTGACGGACCGGATCGGGAGAGACTGATTGTGGGAGTTCATTTGGTCTCTCCAGCAGGACTCTTTCGCCCCATCGCCTTGCACCGCTGTGAGAGGGATGGATTCATACGTCCGTCACTCTTGGACTCAGTGTCCCCCAGATACCTTCCCAGAACTTCCTCTCCTTCCTTACTTTTAAAGGATCCTGTTTACAGCATCCCCACAGATGACAAGGCCCCGAGGGAAATTATTTTTCTCTGGGCCTGCTATGTGCAGCTATAATCTATCTATAGGTATAAATAAAAATGAATCGCCGAAATGTATGTACGCGCATAACTTTCGAACGGCTCCACCAAATTGGATAATTCTTTTTTTTGTGTGTTCATTATTGTCAGGACAAGGTTTGTATAAACCTTCTGGTGAGCTCTGACATAATAAAGTTTGTGTTAAAAAATTGCTATTGGTGGCACGCGAGCTGTTTGAAAACTGAATGTATGGAATGCGGGAGGGGGGAAGAGGGAGGGGATCTCGGGTAGGGGGTTCACGGGAAGGGGGAGGGGAACTCGGGAGGGGGGTTCGCGGGACGGGAGAAGGGGGAGTGGAGTGGAGAGAGGGAAGGTGGAGGAGACGGAGAGGTAACGCGAGAGGGGAAAGGGAACGCAGGAGAAGAAAGGGGAACGGGACGAATGGGAAAGGACACGCAGGGAGAAACAATTTCTTTATTAAATGGCATAGCAACGCATGCCGGGTACCAGCTAGTAGGGGGTCGTCCATTAATAACGTGAGGCTCGAAAGGGGGGGGGGGGAGGTTCGGGAAAAATCACGAAATATCACCGGGGGGGGGGGGGGGTATAATGAGATATCATGTGTATTTATTTTTTAATACTTTCAATAATACTTTGTACTAAAAAAAAATACACGTGATTTTGGGAGGGGGGGGGTTGTAATTTCCAAAACCTCACCACATATCACCACATGCTAAAAACATCACGTGATTAATGGACGACCCCTAGCTTAATATATTAATATTTTTATTTATGGTTTCTTTACACGGTAGGTATTATTGTTTACAATACAATTTTTAACCTCACTAGGACAAGCCTGCGTTAAGGCTTTCAAATGACATAATTATGCATTGCAGTTTGATATAATACCTACTAATCTTGTGTTCACTAGCGAGTTCCCGGTATGCGTTGCTATGCCAATTAATAAAATTATTTCTCCCTGCGTGTCCTTTCCCATTCGTCCCGATCCCCTTTCCTCTTCGCGTCCCCTTCCTTCACTTCCCTCTCCCGCTTCCCCCGTCACGCAAACCCTCTCCCAAGTTCCCCTTCCCCTTCCCGCATTCCATACATTTAGTCCCGGTACATTCATTTTTTCACGTGCCACCTGTTGCAATTTTTTAATACAAATTCATAACGCCAGAGATCAGCAATATACAATACAGAAACCATCGCGGGCATGCACAAATCAAATCCCCAAACTTTCATCGCAATCGGATGACTGGTTAGCAACGCATAATTTCATGATGCCAAAACTCACTATTGTATATAGAAACCATCGCGGGCATGCGCACATCAAATAACCAAAGTTTCATCGAATCTACAATTTGGGAGGCGGGTATGGGTACCGCCGCCCCGGGAACCATTTATTGAACAACCAACACCCCTGCCACAAGTCACCCCAAGTGGTTCGCTACGATTGGTGACTTAGCAGGAGTGCCCGGGTTCGTGGGATGAGGTTTGTCTAGGTCTTGGTGGCGGACATGTTTGCCCAATCAATGCGTAGCGGGCTGGATCGGAGGAGATTGAGGGACGCCTTTTGACCATTCTCCCGACCCTTCGCCTTGCACCGCAGTGTGAGGAATAGATTTATACGTCCGTCACTCCTGACCAAACTGACCCCCAGATTCCTACCGACCCCTCATACCCTTTTCCTTCCCATATCTTCTTCTCCTTTCTTTCCCTTAAATGACCCTCCACACAGCATCCTCAAAGATGACACTGGCCCCTAGGGAAATTGTTGTCCTCGGTGTCTCCTGTGTGGAGCTAATGTAAAAAAAAAAAAAATCGGATGAATGTTTTAGCAGCGCATAACATATATACTATAGACAGAAGCAAAACATATTTTGATTTTTATGTACGAGTATATATATAGATTCATCATAATTTTGTTTTTTAAATTATCGAATGAAAGTTTTTGTAAAATAATCTTTGGGCCTGGAATCGTAAACTGTCAGAATGTTGGGAGTCAATCGTAAACAATATTTTATTGAAGAAGTTAAAATTAATTAATACAAAGAAACTCAACAAACGTGTGCAATGTGCATCAACCCTGTATTATTTATTACCTGCATAGCGTGTGAAACTCAATATTATTTACAAACCTTTCCAAAAGATATCATATCTCTTCATCAGAGGTCATAAGATCGAGTCGCGTTCCAATTTGTTTATATAATTTAATAAAACACAATCTTCTCTATGATCTGTGTTGCTGATTGCTGTGGCATCGCGAAACGGATGCCATTATCTCAAGAAGAAATAAAGAATCTAAATTCAATCACATCTCGGATCCACTTTATAAGGCAAGTGTCAATAAGGACCTACCACTGACTGATCCTTTTATTCTTATAGACACCGGATGTAGTGTACCTGTAGGTCGCGATGTTAGGTACCTATAGATGTCGAACACACATTTAGGACTGTGTCTATTAGTGCATATACAATATATGAATTCATTCGACAGCGATGCCCTTGCGAAGCATCACTGAGAAACAGCATTTTGTCTTACTTACGCCTACCTATCGTTTTTAGCAGAGAGACAAAAAAGACAGGTTGTTTGACAGAATTTGAACAATTCATCAAATTTTAAAGTTGAAATACAAGTTCTATGAAAGTCCTGTTATCAGGTTGTTCCAGTGCTTGAATAGTTTCAGAACTTGAATAAGACTTTCATAGAACTTGAATATTAACTATGAAATTTGATGAATTGTTCCAATTGTTTGCAACAACAATTGAAGTAAAACTTCTTTACGCACGCTTGACTTGGGGAGTAAGCTGGTGAGTCAGAAAGGCGAACGGTAGTTGAGAGGGAGATATAAGTTAGTGAAGATAGAAAGAGAGAGAGTTACGTTTCGTATATTACTGTAGGGGAAAGTGAGAGAGGTGCGAGCACACATTTTCTTTCTCTCTTTCTCTCATAGCCAGTTACGTTTCATATATGTAAGGCACAGTGCAGGCCTATTGTCTGTAGGGGCAAGAAAGAGCAGTGCGCGCGCACATTTTCTTTCTCTCTTCCTAATATATAGATGGATCTAAAGAAGTTTTACTTCAGTCGTGTGGTCTAAAGCACACTCGTTTTTTATATGATACAAGCAAAAATCACGGATAGTCCGAATTCTCGACAAATCAGTTTCATTTTAGGTACTGTATAGCTTGCCCGAATTTATTTATTTATTTATTTATTTATTACACGCCCTGATGGGCTTTTACATTATAATTTATAAGTTAAGTAACAAACAATGAAGAAAATATAATACAATGAGAAAAGAAAATACACAAAACAGTGTAACAACAAAACAAATAATAAAATAAAATATATATTATTATGTAAAAATGATAAGAAGTCTCATATTCAATATAAACAAAAATTGAAGAAATTATGTAAATCTATTTGTGCCTAGAAGAATAAAAGTGATAGAATATAGGTACAACGTTTATACTGATTAGTTTTAAGATGAAATATATCACCTAGATTAGAATATTTATTTCCTAGACTGTAAAGTCTCGGAAACGGAGAATTTTGATAAGCTAGTGTCCTGGTGTTATTGAAGTAGAAGGGTAATAAATGTCGACATGATTTTTGGGGAACATGGATATTGATAAATTGAAGTAATTCAGAACAGTCAATTTTGTAATGCAGTATTTTATGTAATAATATTAAATCTGTGCTTATTCTTCTTTCTGAAAGTTTCAATAGAGACGTTTTATCCAGGAGATAATTGTAATCAATGTTTAGTATAGGAATATGCAATTTATAGTTTATAAACCTTAGAAACTTTCGTTGAATCTTTTCAACGTTGTCTGAATGAATGTTGTAAAAGGGAGACCATAACGTCGAGTTATATTCAAGTTGGCATCTGACAAGGGTTTTATATAACATAATAAATGTGTCTAAATCATTGAAATCTTTTGCAGCTCTCAAAAAAAAACCAAGAGTCTTTAGGGCTTTGTTGATAATATTATTAATATGACATACAAAGGTGAGTTTACTGTCGAACATAATGCCTAGATCCATAATTTCACTAACACAATTTAAATTTTCATCATTTAAAGAATACTGAAAAACAGTAGGATTATTTATTTTTGAAAAATGAATGAACTGACATTTATTTATATTTAATGCTAGTTTGTTGATAGAGCACCATTCAAAAAGATATATCAAGTTAGTAATTAATTCTCCAAACGATGTTCCAATTTTGTAAATCGCACTTAAATTCAAAGTAAAAGATCTGGATTAAATAGAACTGAAGTTACAGTCAGACGGAGTCCCAAATAAAAATTAGTATTTTTAATAAAAAGCTTTTTTTTCACCGGATTTTTCTTTGTGCAGTCAAATAACATATGTGCATCTTTGTGCAGTGAAACATGATGTATGCAAGCAATTCATTTGTACGGTACCTAAAACGGAAGAGAGATTACAATAGAGCTCTTAGTGACAGAACCATCACAGCTAAAAGGTTTTCCGATTTGATGAGACAAAGTATGCATATTCACGATAATATTATTTTAATGATTTTAACCTCTTTAGGCATAAAAAGATTTCGGAAAGATAAAAGACAATACAAATATAATAGTCTACTCGGGTAGGAATGGTTGCAATATAAAGAAGGATGCAGCAAAAAATTTATCGCATTATTTATTATTCTGGGCCGACGTTTCGGATATTGGGACGGGGCACGTCTTCGCGTTTCCGCCAGCGATTATTATTTGGGAACAGAAAATCAGTTAGTAAAAGCTTTAGGTTTGAAGCGCTTTTGTGAAGGTTTGTGTTTTTAACGAGCATCGAAACAGTAGTCAATATTTATAAAAAAATGAATATTCATTTAGACTTTTATAAAAAGGACAATAGTTCCATATATCTACATAAAATCAGATAGATTTATCCGAGACGCTATCTAGGTTACAAATTCTTAGAATGATTGTTTCCAATAAAAAGGGTAGTTGCCTATAATATGGGAAAAAATAGTTGACGATAATATTGTTAATCCTAAAAATTTGAAATATGAGATTGACAAATACGACGGATTGACAGAAGGTGGTAAACGCGCACGTCCCGGTTAGACGAGAGGTTCTTGGGTTCGAGTCCCAGTTGCTCCCATCATTTTTTCTATTTTTCTGTGTCTGTGTCTCTTTCATATTTTCGTTTAGATTATTATTGTCATCTTCTTCTTCAATGATATATTGATGATATCACCATTGATGGGAATAACCTTCAAAAGTTATAAAAAGAGAGTTTTTCTTATAAAAAAGTCTAATATTTGACTTATCACCACCATCACCGAATAAAATTTGGTAGTTTGCACCTGTAGACCTGTAGAAAAGCTTATAAGAAACATCTTTAAAAAACATATAATTTTATGGCAAATATTATCTGCGAGAGTTTTTCTTGATTAGGTAACGTTCTTTTTCTTACTTATTTAATTATTCACAAATACACTTTGCGCTAAAATCGATCGTTTCTAGACTTTTATGTCTATCATTAGTCCTAGCATGGGCGATCGATAAGGATTGATAGGATAACTTCTCATTGTTCCCTAGGACAAATGCTGATCGTTAACGAACAAACAACATTTGACGTCGAATATATGAAGAATCACTAAGTCTTTACATTATTTATTTATTTAATATCAACGGTATATACCATAAACACAGTTTACGTTATTACACAAAATCACAGTTAAATAAGAAATAATAAAAAAGGGTATAACAGTTAATTGTGACATTTGCTCGAGAAATGACCCAAAGAGATACAAGTACGTACAAAATTCTATAGTATAAATAAAATTAATATTGATTAAAAATATTTGATAGTATGTGCAGCTAAATAGATCCGCCATATCTTCGTATCTATTAGTAACTTCATGTAACCTAGGTACAAGCAAGTGTTTTGTATACTCATTCCTAGTATTGTTGCATTTAAACAGGATTTTGGAGCGAGTTGCTCAAAACATTATGAACTGTTACTAATTCGTTAGCGATCTGCAATCATGCTAGGTAGGGAACGATGAGAAATTATCGAAAGTTATCCGATCAATCCTTATCGATCATGCTAGGACCTCAGGAACCTATCTAATCATGGTGATATAAGGCACACTATTGATTATTCATCTGAACACATAAGAGAGAGTGATCCATACAGATTTGAAAGAGACCTAATGTAGCCAAGTAGCATAAGGCCTTCGACTCCTAGGCCCTAGACAGATCATTGAATTTCGATATTTGCAAATATTAAAACACATTAAGAGCGTTTAACCAGCCAGCGGACGAAAATCCACATTTCGTCGAAAGTTGTTCTTACGATCGTGCAGGGCGGTTACAATGAGAAAGATTAATTATTCTCCGTACCAGCTTTTTTAAATTATAACTCAATATCGAATTTATTTCAATTCAAATTAGCTTTAATTTATACCTTCATCCAAAAATGCTGAAAGGCGTGATGATAAAACTATTAAAATAATGTACTTTTTGTAGTTATTTTTTGATTATAAGTATTTATCATTTTTCAATAATGTCTAAATTTAATAAGAATGTTAAAAAAATCTGAAACATATTAGTTTGTAAGTGCGCAAATAAATACACAAACGGACCAATTTTCGTCAAGAAACACATGTACGTACATATTTTTTAATGATTTTATTGAAACTAAAATTGAAATTCTAAAACATACGTTTGCTAGATAATGTATTGATTTATTTTACTGCATGATTTTATTATTTGAAATGAGTGTGGTATAATACAAAAACTTTTTTGAAAATTTAACAAATCTGCCAACGACCTATGGAATAACCTTATTATACTAAAAATTAAAAAATTTTCTCAACATTTATTACATACGAATGCTAGATAAAAGAACAATCTTTCGAAATCCATTTATAATTTTTTGTGGAAAAGAGTCAATACGTCTAAAAACTTTTTTTAAAATGACGTATTTCCGGTTTTCTCTGGTAATGCCCTCTTAAGCCGAAGTAAAGCAAAACTGAGTTGACATTTGACATTGGGCAATCAGACACTTCCAAAATATTTTCACATTTCTTACCTCAATGCTCAAATACTTGAGACTTTTTGAGCGAAACTATCCTTATGACTCATGACATGCCAAAGAAAACCCCGTTATAACCTCTCCATCTGTTAAATGCATCGTCTATGAGAAAGATAGACTATAGTTTCCAACAGATTTATCAGCATTATTAGGTCTGTTGCCTCTGCTTTTAGCGCAATGCTCGTTGGCTTTTGTTACTTTTTGCTCATTATTCCGATTGACATCATATTCCTATTAGTATCGTCACGAAGTCGAGCATTAGTGATGTCACTGACACTACCTATAATATCACAATACCACCTGAACCTTACCTGTACATCTATACAACCTCCTACGACCACATCAATGGCTTAGAACTAAATTATTGTATTTCCATTTTTGGTCAAAATGAGATAAATACTGAAATGTACCAAAGATAACCTAAATTTTTTAGGTTAAAATACTGCCCTCCTAAACCAGATATATATCGACGGTCCCAAAGAACAATGTCGGATGTAAGATTTTGTAGTTTTGCAGAAGAGCTGTTTAAAGTTTCTTTTTTGCTTTTTTACCGTTTTCGATATCAAGAAATGAAATGAAGTGTTTTTTATATTTGGCATTTCATTTTATTAAAAAATCCGTCTATTCCATGACTTTAGACTTTATTAAAAAATAAAGTCTAAAGTCATGGTATTTGAAAGAGAGATAATGAAAACAATGTGCGACATAGTTGTGAATTATGAGTATTTGGAGCTGGTGGATGAGTTTGTGTACTTGGGAAGTATGTTTACGAGAGATGGGAGAGCTGACAGAGATATCGAAAGAAGGGTAAATGCAGGCAACTCTATTAATAATGGAGGACTGAAGGCCGCGTTGGCGCCAACAAAAAACTGTCCAAAGAAAGCCGTCCACAATGGAGTGCTGGTACCTACCCTGATGTATGGCAGTGAGGCGTGGAACTGGCAGAGGAAGGTTGAAAGTAGACTGAATGCTGTAGAAATGAGATCCCTGAGGCGTATGTGTGGTAAAACCATGTACACGATCGTGTGAGAAGTGTGGAGATCCGCGAAGAATGCAAGACTGATGTAAGCGTAATGAGTAAGATTAAGAAAGGGACGCTCAGATGGTTTGGGCATGTAGAGCGAGTGAACGAGGAAAGGAGTGTAAGCAGAATATATGACGCAAATGTGAATGGAAGAAGAAGTCGGGGACGCCCGGGGAAGACATGGCACGATCAAGTGAATCAGATACTTGAGTCGGGCCATGTGAACAGTCGGAATAATAGAAGAACATGTATGAATGTGAACGAGGCAAGTAGTGTATGCCAATTCGAATTGTTTGGCGGTCCGTCTCTGCCTTCCCCTGCGGGGAAACGTCGTGATGGTTAGTTAGTTAGTTTAGTTTTAGAGACTTTTAAATCCAATAAATAAGGCAAAAGATCGGTCTTCAATTTTTAGCAGATCCGACACTTTTCTTCGGGAATGTCGATATAGACCTACATTTTAAAATATATTGTAAATCCTACAGGCAATATTTTTATGAGCACAGATATTGTATCTCCCTATAAATAGTATATATTTTTATTTATGATAAACCAAAGTCCACGGCAAGGCATTGTATTTATATCAAATACATAATAGTTTTGAAAAGTTAGTGGACTTTGCGTAATTACTGATTAATCCGACTGAATAAAAGGTCACCAAACATGGCTACCACCTTGACAGCATTGACAGATTTACAAACTCCAGGAAAAGGGACAGGAAATATGGAACTAAAAATTCATTTTTTAAGTGAAAACTTTGACAAACACATACAACTATAAGAGAATAATCGGTTTCATCTTTGTGCGGTGCTTCTTAGCCCCCCCACTCTTGTCTACTTTAGTTTTCTGAAGGTTTCGCTTCTACCGCGTGTGAACTGCACATTTGTACTTTTTATATCACAACATCTAATTTGCCAATTTTTGCAAAACCTTCAATTTCATTTTTCTCAACATTATGATTCATCCATCCGTCCATCCCAAAATAGGTACATACTGTTAACTGTTAGTAATCGTAAGAAGAAGAAAACAGAAGAGTGACAAACATAAAAGGATAAAGTAATAGGTTAGTTTAGAGGAGTTTAGTTTGTCAGTTTAGGTTAGGTAAGGTAGGGTTAGGTTAGGTATATTCTTTATTTCTTATTTTCTTCAATATTCCTATTTTAGTCACTGTTACCCTACTGCTACCTATATATACATATATTACCACTTCTATCTGCTTAGCTATCGTTAGAACTGAGAACGTCGGACCGAGACACCGGAACGTCGAGCGCTCACACGGCTATCCGAGACAGAAGGCAGTTCCCACCTGTTCGTTCTGTTCACCTGATACTATTTTACTGCAAACAGCTGACTCGGCGAGACTTACACACAAACATACACACGTACATACACACATACGTACACAAATAAGTAGTCCGTGTATCTACTGAAGTCGAATTTCGCAACGAATGACTGAAGAGACAATGAGAGACTGAATTGCGAAATTTGAAATATGCCTTTATAAACGTTGATTCAACCCAAATATCCCAACCGTTCCCAAGCTGTTGCAAAGATGAAAGGGAAGCACCTGGCTATTTAGAGCTGGTCAATAAACATGGTTAGATTCATTTCAAGCAAAGTTTACAATCGAAATAAATTATATATTTTTGAATGTAGCTATAACTTTGTGGTTATCCATTATAGAAAAATGAAACAATTCAACTTTGTATAAACCACTTATATAATGCGTAAATCCGACCGGTTTCGGAACAAACGTTCCTTCTTCAGGGAAAGCTTATACTAATTTGACAGTTTCGAAAAATGTTTTATTATGGTAGGGGTGGAGACGTTGCTATTTATTAATGTAGATTGGGTGGGTAGGTATAAATGTAAAGTGGGTGGGTAGGGGAACAAATCCATGATTGGGCTATAAGACAATATTTTTTGTTTGTTGATAATAGATTCATTATTTTTAAGGGATTTTTTAATTTCCAAGGCTTCTAAGTTATCTAAACGTTTTCCTTTATGATTAATATGAAGAATATTTATCCCTGTATTTTTTTTCAAAACTATGGTTATTTTCAATGATATGGTTAGCGAACTCAGAAAAATTATTATTATTAAGACACCTTAAATGTTCTTTGATACTGATTTCAAAATTACGAGTTGTTTTTCCAATATAAAATGAGGGACAATCATTGGATTTGAGTTTATATATTCCGGAATTAGTCAATTTATGGTCTTTAAATAAATTATTTATAGATCAGTTGGGAAGCAATTCCGCAAACCAAGAACCTTCAAGGGGTAAAATGCCATTCGCCGCCGTGTGCTGGCTGTCACTATTTTAGTAATAACTTACATATTTTTTGCACAATAATGTTTTTGTAAATTGTACCGTCTTACCAGATAATATGTTTACATATTTATAAAAAAATTATACATCTATCGTACATAGTTAACCCAAGATGTCTACTTGTATTCAGATAAATGATTTTTTGTAAAAAAATATACATATATGTTATAATTAAAACATGTACTTAGTTACAACACGTTTTCTCTAGTATAAACTAGTTTTCTTTAAATGCCTTTATTACAACTAGAATTAACTGCTGTTCAAAAATTTATGTTAGTGAAAACTAGTTCTAACTAGACAAAACACGTTTTCTCGAAATGATTCAGTTAAAACTGTTTCAACCGTACGTTGTTTCAACATGTCCCAAGAAAAATTCTGGTAAATGGATGAAGTACCAAAGACAAATTTACATTTGAGAACTGTTGCCAAGAAAGCAGCCATAGGAACAGGACAAGGATTTATTCGCTCCATAAGAAAGGGTGTTTAACAAAAAGACGTCTTTGTAAGAAAAAAGGCAACCTTTGTAACTCAAAATGCCACTATAGTTTGTCATGTAATAACAAGTATATATACACTGGCTTTTGCCCCCGGCTTCACTCGCATAGTATTAGGGGGGTTTCCACTCCGCCTTCTCCCCCTACCCCACCCCCTTCTCCCCCCACCCTTCCTCCTCCCCCATACCATCCCCTCCATACCCGTTACATTCATTTTTCAAACAGCTCGCGTGCCACCTAATTTCAAAATGCCAGAGCTCTGAGCTATAGCCTATATGTCATTCTGATGTATGAGCTATATTATTGAAAGGTTTCATTAAATTCCATTCAGTAGTTTTTGCGCGAAAGAGTAACAAACATACATACATACATACATCCATACGGCATACATACATACAAACTTTCGCCTTTATAATAAATATTAAGTAGGATATGACGAAGACGTAGGAAAATATTTTCGAGTTTTATCATATTTTACAGCAAAATGAGCGTTCTATTATAATAAGATTTCCCGTAAATAAATACAGTACTATAACTTTTGAAAATCGTAATTACAACATCAGACACCATTCTCCAAATATAAACAAGTCATTACCCAATTTATATTGAAAAGAAGAACATCAAATATAATTTAATTTAATTTAACTAACGTAACTCGCGTCGACTTATCTTACCAATTGTATAGTAATTTTCGTATTATTAAATTTTTCTATCTGGTGGAGTATTTAGTTTTGATTATATTAGGTCCTTACACATGAAATTGGCGTTTTGCCGTACTGGCAACTTTGATCTCAAATATCTTCTCTTTGGTTAGGAATTACAAATTCAAATTTATACAGCTATTTACTCATGTATTTGTGTTCCGAAAATTATAATTCATTTGTTTTTTCCTTAATTGGTTTTTTTCTTTGCGTTACTTAGTTTACAAAATGGAAAACTTGAAATATCGTGTTATTTACGAGTACGATTTCCACCGTGGCACCAGTGCTGCAGAAACGGATCGAAGGAATAATGATGTGTATGGCGACGGTGCCGCAAAAGAAAACACAGCGCGTTTTTGGTTCCAACGTTTTCGTTCTGGAAATTTCGACCTGCAGAACAAGCCCCGTGGACGGCCGGAGACCAAAGTTGATAAAGAAGAATTGAAGGCTATTGTGGGAAGCGGATCCATCGCAAACCACGGCTGCGGTGTTAGTGATAAAACTGTTTTAATCCACTTGAAGCAAATTGGGAAGGTGAAAAAGCTTGAAAGGTGGGTACCTCACGAATTGAGTGAAGAAAATCAATAAACGCGCGTTAGAACGCTAGACCACACACTGTACAACAATGTACAATATTTCGTTTTTGACTTTGTTTTTGTTTTAGATGTTGTTTTTGATTTTGTCTTCTAATTTGTTTTATATTTTGTTTTTTGATTTTGTTGGCGTTATTTAGATGCTCTTTGTAAAAAAAAAATAACATGTAAAAGTCCAGCCGGGCGTGATTCAAAAATAAATAAATATGTAAGTCCAGGCAGGATTTCTTGGCACTCTAGGGGTTAATGCACAATTATCATAGACTCGAACTAAAAACAAACTTCTTTATGTATCTATGTACGACGCTTTTTTTCTATGCGAATGGAGCCTGAGAAACTTGGCCCAAAAGCTCGGCTCTTTTGTCACATAAATAAAAGTAAAATTGTTAATACAAACGACAATGGAACTTGTGACATTATTTGAGTTACTAAGTTATTTTTTTACCCTGAACAATAGCACTCTATATAATACCTAATATTGAGCAAGATCTTACTTACTCCGAAATAGTTTGACAGAAACCAAGGACTGAAAGTGTTGGATATATGCTGACATAGTGTTACCATTATAGTTGGCAATTAGAGCTATTCGAGCAATACACGATTTAGATTACCCGGGGTTCACCAACCCATAGAATCGTGGAAGTTATCAGGGCCGCATTTAGCACACGGCTAAAAGCGTTATAGCACTGCGTCCCAAATTTAGTCTTAAGTAAACACATCTCGGTAACTTCATAACTACGTGGTAACACACTTTTAAATTAACGATTGTAAAATTACAAATTAAATTTCAGTTTATAACACGTCAATTTGTTTCACCACAACAACGAGTCAACTTGTTTCTTTTTTAATTTTTTTGTAATGTGAACACCTCACCTGATCCAGTCTGGAGCCAATGATACTATAGCATCCCCAATTGGGGTATATTCTAGGGATTAAGGTAGCGGGAAGGGGAAGGAAAGGAGAAGAGAAAGGTGGGGAAGAACCTGGCTATTCAAATCTGGTCACCGAACACGGTTCAAGCCATTTTAAGCAGCATTTTTGGTGGTATTACGCAAGGGCGGAACTGAGACGATCTTCGACTTAATTTGTGAACGGTGACGATACACGCTTTAAAATTTTATAATGTAAGGACGGGTTCTTTCAAAAAATTTGAGCATTAATTATGAAGTTCTGTGATTATTTCAGTTTTATGAAGCAACTGGCCGATTACGATATAATCATAGAACTTACACAGGGCTTGAAAATGAACTTCAAAATTTTGAATTTTTCTAATTTTTTGAAACAGCTTGTCATGAATAAACTTATTTTTTTTAAATATAAAATTATTAACTAACTAACTAACTAACCATCACGCCGTTTCCCCGCAGGGGTAGGCAGAGAGGACGGACCGCCAAACATCCCGGTCTTGGCACACATTCCTTGCCTCGTTTACATTCATACAACGTCTCATACATTCTCTTCTATTATTCTGACTCTTGACATGGCCCGACTCAAGTATGTGATTCACTTGGTCGTGCCATGTCTTTCTTGGGCGTCCTTGACTTCTTCTACCATTCACATTTGCGTCATATATTCTCCTTACACTCCTTTCCTCGTTCATTCTCTCTACATGCCCAAACCATCGGAGCGTTCCTTTCTTGATCTTACTCATCACGCTTACATCAGCCTTGCATTCTTTGCGGATTTCCACATTTCTCACACGATCATACATGGTTTTACCACACATACGCCTCAGGGATCTCATTTCTACAGCGTTCAGTCTACTTTCATCCTTCCTCTGCCAGTTCCATGCCTCACTGCCATACATCAGGGTAGGTACCAGTACTCCATTATGGACGGCTAGTTTCGCGTCTTTGGACAGTTTTTTGTTGCTGCCAACGGCGTTCAGTCCTCCATTAATAGAGTTACCTGCATTCACCCTTCTTTCAATATCTCTATCAGCCTTCCCATCTCTCGTAAACATACTTCCCAAATAAACAAACTCATCCACCTGCTCCAAGTATTCATCATTCACAACTATATTGCATACTGTTTTCGTACTCTCTCTTTCAAACACCATGACTTTAGACTTACTTACATTCATCATTAACTCATTCTTCATGCATACTTCGTTCATTCTTGACACGAGAGACTGTAGATCTTCCATACTGTTAGATATCAGCACCGCATCATCAGCATACAACAGGCAACATACTTCTAGATTACTCAATTTCGCACCCAATCCCATCTCTTTCAATTCTTGCATACAATTATCCATATATAGATTGAATAACCACGGCGACATTACGCAGCCTTGTTTAACACCTTTTGTGATGTCAAACCACCCCGTAAAATCGCCGTTCACCCTAACACATGCAACGCTTCCCTCATACAGAGACGCAATTGCCTGTATGAGATACTTATTCACTCCATACTTGGACAATACCTTCCATAGCTTTTTCCTGTCAACTCGGTCGTATGCTTTTTGTAGATCTACAAAGGCACAGAAGAGTTTCTGTTTTTTTGCAAGAAACTAATTATTGAATGCTTGAAACGTTTTAAAAATGGCTCACTTTTCTAAAAATATAACTGATAACGAAAAATAATTAAAACACACACATATTTTATCAGATAAATGTATTTATAAACATTATCGTCACTTTACTTTTTTAACTTTTCAAGTGCAATAAAACATCCTCAAAGTTTCACAATTTTTTTACAAATTGCGGCCGGAAAGTTAGTTTTCATAAAGGTGTGCAGTTTTATTATTTTTTGGTTAACTTTTAGAATGGAATATAAAGCATGGCGCTTTCTCACCATGACAATATTATGAGTTGTTCCCAAAAGCGAACAAAATAGCCTGACCAACGGGCGCCCAAATGGGCCTCTTTTAGGGTAAATTCGGCCCTGCATCAATGCAGGATTCAGCGCGAAGCCCGAGTCATATGCACCCTCGCTTCCCCCTTGTAGCAGGAATAGCTAGACGGGTGAATTATGTTACCAAGCGGAACTAATTACAGCAAACACCGAGACTCTACTGTCTGCTATTGTGACTTGCTCATAATGTTCACATTGTGGTCTGAGTTGGCTTGATCAATCCCACGCCTGCATTCTGCCCCCTTCGCGTCTTCCTACGCTGTTTCGGAAGACAAATTCAAGCCTTAGTCCCGGCCTTATATGGGAGCTGGTCCTAGCCATGGGCCCAAACAAAACACTTAGTTTGTTTGGATTTTGCGTGAATTCGCTGCTAAATCCTGACCTCACAGAGTCAAGGATCTCTGGAAATGACAATCGGGCAAGAATGAGACATGTTTGAAGGTGGGTCAAGCCAGACACATCTGAGTATCAGGCCCCGAGACACGAATAAACTCCCACGTGAAGTAAGACGGATTAAAAATGGACAGAATTCAAGGATAAATTCAAAATCCATCTCCTCGAAACAGAAAATCTGTGTAATCTATTACATAGTATAAAACAAAGTCGCTCCCGCTGTTTGTACGCTTAGATCTATTAAACTACGCAACGGATTTTCATGCGGTTTTCACTAATAGAAAGAGCGATTCACGAGGAAGGTTTAGGCATAAAATTTGTCAAGGTTTTGTGTAAATGGGTTGAAATATATAACATAAAAAGGGAGCGGGCTGGCAAGCGAGCGATTCCAGAGTGGAAGATACTCTCAGTATCGCCCTGGTGTAAGACCACCATTCAGAATTGAAACGTTGCTTGAAATGGCTTTAGCCGCTTTTGGTGACCAGATCTGTATAGTCAGGAGCTTCCCCACCTTCCTCTTGAGACTATTGCATCCTCAATTGGGGATGCAATAGTCTCACTGGCTCCAGACGGGAGCAGTTGGGACTATGTGCGGTATTCATTTACAAAAAAGAGAAAAAACTGGGCAGCGGGCTGGCAAGGGGACGGTGTGGATTTGATATGTATGCAAATTAAGAGATGGCGTTGGTTATAAAGGTTGGGTAATGGTGTTGTCAGTAGATGGAGTTGTGTTTCATTAGCCACAACAACGTGTGGCTGGGTCAGCTGGTATAAAATATTTTCGTAAAATGAGCACTGGCATCATGAGACTTGCACAGCGCTTTTTGTCTTAAATTTCAATGCCAACGTAATTTTATTCAAGTCGCTACGTCATTTCCATCATGAGGTATGGAACTTTGGGTAACAATTTAATTAGACCTCAATTTATCAATACGAGAAAAACAAATGTTGAAATTAACTCCTGGGCAAAACCGGGTAACAAAGAATACGAACCAACAACAACACGGTATTGAAACTCAGCTGTGCAACAACTAAAAAGTCTCAGATATAAAAAATAATGTGAAAATTCAAAACTTAGTTGGTAACTTATTATTTAAATTAGTTATTTTCTGTTCGGTTGAGTGCAAGCTTGCTCACCTGTGCATTTAAGATACGTAATTATACGACTGCGTGTTTCATAGGGAAAGAACGAGGTAACACGATCGGTATGTTAAAACAATGTCCCCTTCTTTCTCCGTGGGAACCTTCTTGCGTAAAAAGTGGCCAGGAAGTCGCTTGCTGGAAACTTTATACCACCACGGGCCCACCACCACCCATCAGCGGATAGCTATTAGAGAACCTATTTTCCTTTTAAGAGGAATATAAACGCTAGAAATATTTCGAATCTCATGCCTGCAAAATTTTAAAATCGAGCGTCTTTTTGCACGAGGCTAGTAAGCGAAAAAGTGGTTTTTATTTATTTTGTGCATAATTTTATAAGAACGAAAAAAAGTTAGAACATAGATAAAGTCAAAAATAGTCTTAGCCGTAAAGGGGTATTTTTTAAAAATTGTTACTTACAATACTTCATAGTTAAGTCATGAGAAAACATTTTTTTAGTGGTTTACGCTTATATTTTTTGTTACGTAAATAATAATTTTATTGTAATTCCAATACATAGATAAAGTAGTTAAAGCTTCAATTTATCCGTGGCATATTTTTTGATGTTCATACTGTAAGCCGATTCGTCGTAAAGATTAATCGAAATAGTATCTAAATAGGATTTCACGTATATATTCATCTTAATGTGGGGGATTTAATGTGTGTACTGTCTAGATTGTATGTTGTTCTATTTTCATTTTGATTGTCGAATTAACAATTTCTTGTATTATTTTTCTGTTAAGTACTACGTAATATATTATTTTTAGGTTCATAACCTTTAAATATATTCTAGCTAGTAAAAGCTTGTCAAACTAAGCGAGGCTATCAGTCCATAATGGAGTGCTGATATCAAACCTGCTATTTGGCAGTGAGGTATGGAAATGGTAGAGGAATAAGGTTCCAAGTAGACTGAACACTCTAGAAATGAGATCCTCGAGGCCTATGTGTGATGAATAACATGCATTATTGCATTACACGCGTTGTGATATCTTTTTGACTCTCTACACTAGTAAGGCTGGTCTCCTGCGGCAAAACATATTATAAAAACAAAAACATTTATTTGGCAGGGCCCCAATTTTTTTATTTATTTTCATCGACCAAAGAAAACAAAAAAAATGTGGCACAGAACTAACCAGATGCATAAGACCGGCCTTAAGCTGCGGCTACCCGAATTCTTACATACCTCCCTTAAACATTTGAAGTTTTTAAGCTCTTAAAAAAAATATATGTTACTTTTGAAGATAATATCTATATATTCCCCACGCCGAAACGCAAATTATATGAAATTCCCTCGATAGAAAAAAATCGCAAAGTATGCTTCGAAAATTATTGTAAACACATTTTTTCAGTTAATATGTATGAAAAAATTCGCAGTGTTTCTTTAAATGCTGTTTTAGACAACCCCCATGAGATTTTTGCTCTATTTTAAACGAGTCGTATTTTATTAAACCTTTTTACAATTTTCGCTTCAATTTTATCGTTTTAAATATTGGCGCGCTCTCTCCAACATTAGTAATTACATATCTCTCTTTCTTCTTCTTTTTGAGCGGGGATACGGCGCCTTAAAATAAACATGTTCCTCGTTTTAACACAAATGCATCAGAGATCTCATTTCTAATACGTTCAGTCTACTTTCATCGTTTCTCTGTTAGCCTTGTTGCCATAATATCAGCGTTGGTATTAGACTCTATCGTGAACCTGCTAGTCTCGTTATATTTCAAGAATTTGGATGAAATAGCTGAAAATTCTGAAGCCTTATCAAAATCCTTAGATTAAAATTAAGCCTTAGCCTAAAACAAAATCGAATTTTTACTGATTTGTTTGATTTTACTGAGCATCATATATGTGTACAAAGAAGAATAAACAGCCGCTAGTAATAAAAATTATAATCGCATTCTAATTTTTATGCTTACTCGAATATTATCCGTGTACAATGTAAAGATGCTAAACTTTATCACAAAAGTTTGTAACAACAACACCATAATCAATTACGGAGGTACATGTAATATGATGTGGTCCTATAGAAGACTATTAGGAATTTCCTGGAGAGACCACATCACAAATGAGGAGGTTCTCCAAAGAATCGAAGGAGGAAGGCACCTGCTCAGGACCTTGTCCGAAAGGCGCGCAAGATGGATCGGCCATGTAATAAGACAAGAAGGCCTCTTGCATGCCATAATGGAGGGTATGACCGAGGGGACAAACGCTAGGGGACGCACACGCCGAGAGTACCTGGAGGACCTGTTGGTGGACGTGCGCTGCTCATCATATGCAGACTTCAAAAGAGCCGCACAAGATAGGGAAGAGTGGAAGAAACGTATAGATGAAATTGCTGCAAACCAATCCCACGATTGAAACCAGAGAGAGAGAGAGAGATGTAATATGATTTTTTTATGTTAATACTGAACAAGAGTCCCAACTGTTCTCAATCGCCTGGAGTCAATGATAATATAGCATCCCCGATATGTTGCGAGGCCGAAGGTAACTGGAGATGGGGAAGAGGAAGGGAGAAACTATCTGACTATTCAGATCTATTAACAAGGCTAAAGTCATTTCAAGCAACGTTTCAATTTTAAATGGCGGTCTTACACCAGGGCGATACTGATAGTATCCTTCACTATGGAACGGGCCGTAAATATACCTTATATTATTTTAATTAATTAAATTGTGAAAACACAAATCATAAATTTAATTGTGCACTCGAGAGCTTTGTCCCTCGACCACGGAGGCGTCAAATTGCCGATGTTCATTGTATCTGCAAATAATACCGATAAACACATTACAAAAAAGGTAAAATGGTCCGAATCAAAATGCATGCCGGCAATTCCCGCGATGCAAATTAAAGTATCCACAAAGAAGTTTGCATAAAGGATCGTAATAATAATTAAAGGAAATTCGAATCTGTGAATATGATTGGAAGCAAAACCTCATCAAGTCTCGCTTCGTCATGGTACGCAGACATGCCGTTCAAAAGCCACGCAGGAAAACAACCCTTACACACAAGGATCAAAAGCTCAAAATCGCGAATTGTTAAAAGCTCGGCTTTACGATTCGCTCCGATGGATATGGTATGAAGATAGTTCAAAGAGATAAGGGTCGAAATACAAGGAGATACTTCCCTCTAAACTTGTGAGACTCGAGTGATCTCTACGCACAAACCTTTTAGACCAGTTGTTCCTGCAGGTATCACAGCGAATATTGATGCGAACACAGTTTTTCAAAATCAATATATATATTATAAAAGAAAGTGTACTAAAATGTGAATGCCGAAACGAGTCCCGGTACGTTTAAGGGAGTTAGTTATATGGTGCGGTAGCCCTCTATCCCCCAATCAAAAAGAAGGTTCCCGTTTTTACCTGCAGTGCGTGCTTTTGAAGAAATAAGGGCTTGAAGTTTCGCCATCTAGAATAGTCCAGACCTTTCGAGAGCAGTCCAGAGTATTCCACAATATCCCAGAACATTCTGGAATGTTCGGGAATAGTCTGGAACGTTCGGGAATATCTCGGAACATCCCAGACCATTGTTGAACATCCAGAACACTCTCGAATGTTGTGGAGCGTTCTGGAACATTGTGGACCATTCGAAGACTTTTTTGAATCTTGCTTTGTATACCCCTATACCGTTATGGGTACGAACGTCAGTTCAATCTCATATCAATTCCCTGAGCGAAACCGGGTACCCCAGCTCGTTAAAAATAATATGTAGTATGTTTGCAACAGTGTGGAAAATACTCTCAGTATCGCCCTGGTGTAAGACCACCATTCAGAATTGAAATGTTGCATGAAATGGCTTTAGCCGTGTTTGGTGACCAGATCTCTGTAGCCAGATCCCCCCACCTTCCTCTTCCCAACTCCGCCTCATCGCCACTACCTTCAGCCTCGCAACATACCTAAATTGGGGATGCTATAATCTCACTGCACCAGATAGTTGGTAGCAGTTGAAACTCTTGTGTGGTATTCACATAAAAAAACATACTTAATATTCAAATACGATCAACTTACAAATTTGCTGTTCCCATTTCTCTAAGGGGGCATACATTAATTATATGAGCTCAGAAGGGGAGGGGGGTCTAGCAAAATTTCACGTTATTGAAAATAATATACGAAGTGGCCCAAATTTATCTCACCAAGGGGGGGGGGGGGGTCTAGAGTCTAGATTGGAAAAAAAATTGCTCACGTAATTAATGTATGCCCCCTTAAAGACAATTATTGTTGATGTAGACAAGACAAAATAAATTTTCTCAGTTATTTTTCTGTTGGAAGTGTATACTTGTGTACATCTAGACTGGATCGGAACAGCCAGGCACTTCCTAATCTTTTTCTTACATATATATTTTCCTTATACGCGGAGAAATTCAATAAAAAATTCAACAAGAAATTCAATAAAAAATAATGGGAATGCCACTTGCACATTTGGCTGGGCAGTTCGGACTAAAATGAATAAAAATAAATTCAGTGTCCCTCAAATTGTTCCACGACTTTGAAAAGTTTAAGAACCACCGCTTGGTTACAAAGTTCAGGACTTTCAGGAGGCATTGTGGTAGCTTGTGTAGTTCCGGTAAGCGCCTCTGTGCAGCCGAGCATGACTACTGACTAGTACCTAGTAGCTAGCCAGGTTGCCCGGTTGGTTAGGACGCGTACGGGCCGACTCCAGGCAAAACCTGAGCACGAGAGATGAAACTCATTCGAAACGCTTTTTATCCACACTGCAAACATGTCATTAAACGGGAACTTTGCCAAGCGAGCATAATAAATAAAAAATATGAATAATTGATTTATGCGGTAACTCCATTATTTGTTAGAATCGTTATATTATATTATATATTATCTTTGGTTGAATTTTACGACATGGTACAGACCAGATTATGCCCAAAAAAAAGTTGTATGCAATTTATGCAGGTATATTATTAACTTTTTGTAAAAAATGTAAATCTTTGATTCTTTATGAATTTAATTCATTATGCAGCTAATCATCATCACACCATTTTTCTCACATGGTTTGCAAATCCCGCACCTTTTTCAAATCTTGCTTGATTGGGGATGCGGGATTGGGGTATGAGATATTGAAGATGTGGGATTGGGGGATGCGGGATTGGGGTATGAGAGATTGAAGATGTGGGATTGGGGGATGCGGTTTTGGGGATGCGGGATTGGGGATGCCGGATTAAGGGGTGCGATATTAGAGATGCGGGATTGGGGGATGCGATATTGGAGATGCTTGAATGGGGGATGCGCGGTGCGATATTGGGGATGCGGGATTGGGGGATGCGATATTGGGGTTACGAGATGGAGGGATGCGGGATTGGGGATGTGGGATGCGGGATTGGGGGATGCGATATTGGGGTTACGAGATTGAGGGATGCGGGATTGGGGATGTGGGATGCGAGATTGGGGGATGCAGGATTGCAAAGCCTAGATGCCGTACAACTGGTTCAACACTCTTTGCTTCAGTTCAGTTCGTCTCATACATACCAACTTGTTCACAAATCTTGCATATTTCTTACATTTTGTTGGTACTTTGCTATATACTTACCTCTTCCAAAAAAGTTACGTAATTACTCGCACGGGGTCACCGCTCAAGAGTGCAGCGACATGTCCTTCCACTCCCATGACTTAGTTGCTACTAAAATACAAACTTAGACGCGCATCATGAAGCTAACGAGGGCGCGGGGGGAATCGGGCCGCGCCAAGTGCTTCATTTTTTAATCCGAAAATGCTTTGAATTAAGGGTTAATCTACGTGTGTACCTGTCAAATATTGTAAAGATAAAATAAATACGCTCCTGACTAATATTTTTTATTAAAAATGTAATTGCCACCTATGAAAGTACATATTAACCGTTCTTTGTAAACTGATTTCAAAGCAATTTCTCCATTTAGCGAACATGAAATAATAAGAAAAAAAGTTGTAAAATTAGTACCTACCTACATACAATAGCTAGTTGCGAAGGAAATTATTATAACAACCAACAGATTGTACCTATTATATTATTTATGTGCCGGAAGTTAGCAACGAATTATTGTCTCTGTTGCCGTCACTTACCAACATTTTGTCTTCACCTCAAAAAAGTATGAATAGGCATATTATTTGGTTGTCATAAAAACGTCGAAAATACAGACAAGACAATGCCCATTGATTCAACATTTATACCTCCCTTGAAACTTTGTATTGTATTTGTATTATGTCCATTGTAATTATATTGCAGGTCTTGTATGTATTGTAAATTAAGTCTTTTAAATTTACACATAATATTGTAAATATAAAGCAGAACACCTGTCTGTCTGACTGAAAATTAGCGATAGGTGAGCTTTGATGTCATTAAAGTCGTAGGTAGGTACCGCCTTTTCCGTATGAAAGTTCAAGTTAAACCATAGACAAGCATGTCTATGAGGTAAATTAATTTATTTTCAGTTTGTAACTTAATTTTCATCACGAGCTATTTATTATTATGGAAGCTTTGAACTAATCAAGCTATAAAAAAATTATGAGACGCCATTTTGTTTATTCCAATTATTATGTAGGTAAGTACTTATTTCAATTATTCAATGGGCGAAGTCGGATAGAGGTAGCGAGTACTAAATACTGTTTTCAGAAGAAAATGTTGCAAGAAAAAACTCATTAAACGATGAGTTTTGGCGTCTTGAAATTTGCAAGACGTTTGTTCTACAATTTCTAGGTAAAATGCAACAATGTTCAGATCGTAAAGACAACTTCATCAAGTATAAAAATAATAAAACGCCATATGGGTACCTATTACCTATGTTTGGGTCGAGATTTGCATTAAATTTTTAGTAAACATGCAGTTAGTCCACCTCACGGATAATACGGAACGTTCGTGTTGTCGAAGTTCGAAGCACGGATAATACGGAATATTCCTTTTATAACTAATAGACAATCAAATATGATATTTGTCGGAAGTACCAATCTTATAAAATTAATTATCGTCAAATTAAACACAAAAGTAATTAATTTAGATATACCTACATCCCGGGTTTTGAATGGTTTGTTTGGCAATGCAGGGTTTGTCCAGCGGGTATGTGTAATTATTCTAATACATTTCTTTCCATGTTCTGCTGTTATATAAATAGGTACAAACTTGTCAATAATGCATTCACTTAATAACGTGAATAAATTATTGTTTTATATGGCAATAATATTTTTTCTATGATTGGCAGCATTGATTGATTGTCTATGAAACGTTAAATATAAAAATGGCGTTACCGGGTAAGTGAATTAATTTAAACAAAATTAAAATGTAAAATGCATATTTTTGCATGTTTTTTGTCTCCCCCGACATAAATAATCACTTTTCGTAATAATAAAGCTAAATCTAACTGTTTGAATAAAAATATTCCGTAGGTAATAACGAGTAAGCGGTTCAATGAATAAATAATAATTTTTTAATTCAAATGTAGATGTCGGGCGTTTCCGGGAACTAAAACTAGGTATAATGGGTCGAAAGTGCAGTAAGAGTGTGTTAGTGCTAGTATTTGATGTCGGTGTTTATTTGTGTTAGTGACATGTGATAGAATTCGGACAATTGCCCGACATTTGACCCGCCTTACAAAATCAAGCCCACACCTAGAGAATAGAGACGAACACCATTCTAGACGTGTGACTTATAATTTATAATTCAAACGCTATATTTATATAAGTATATGATAGATATATGAAATTTTAAAAAAAATGATTGATAATGTTTTGTACTATTATTTTATGCCGAAGACATGAAAAAATCAAAAAGAAAACGGAGAAAATGTGGAACTCGGGCGAAATTGTGCTGTACCTAACCAAATATAACGAAATCAAGTACTTATCTATATATGCACAAAATTCTAACTAAAGCATTATTTGAGAGATTGGATATAAAAAACATACCTGTTACATGAGACTGCCTAGCTTTCCTCAAGTGGGACCTCTCACTCGTCATCTTCAGCGACTTCTTCCTTCTTGGACTAGGAGTGTCCAATTTATTCTTGTGACTTTGTTTATTGCTGGATTCACTTAAACCAGGGGACCCAGGAGCACTCGTCTTTCCTCCATTCTTAACTAGTACCTTTACATCAATGTTTTCCTTGTCTTCTGATAAAGCTTTCCTCAATTTGGTATCTTCGGGAGAGGCAGCGTTGCTAGTATTGCTGCAGAAAGATTCAGATAAGATATCGAAGCCCCATCGTTCAATCATCCTTTGTCTGTCGCAATCGAATTGTTCAGAGATTATTTTGCAAGTTACGGTGGCGTCTGGCTTCCCAAAGAGACAAACCCTGCTGGTGGGGTATCTTGACATGTTCTCCACGGAGCGAAGAACCGACATGGTGGCTGGCGAAAGGAAATTCCTGTCTTCCGGCATTTCTCCCACTATCATATCACGAAATGCCCCTATGATTGTCACAATTTAACCTAATTGCTCAAATTGAATGCTGTATTGTAAATATTAAATAACTAGTTCACTTTGTGGAAATATGTAACAACTAAAACACTTTTATAAGCCACAGAAAATAAAATATATGATTGTTCAATATCACGGTTACTTTTACGACAATTTCACTTATAATTTAGAATAATATTACAAACTCTGCATATTATTATTGTAAACTGGCCACGAGTAACGGAGTATTGATGAATATTTGAGAACGGTATATTAACACACTGGTTGGGTATTGCACGCTGCAGATGAAGTGACGTTTTTTATACGAAGCTGATACACCTGGTGATGGTTCCCGCCTTTTTGATCGCGCTCAGAGCCCAGAGAACGTGTGTCCCCCCCGACAACTAAAATCGTACTGAAATAAAATTTGAAGATTGTGAGGAACTCTACGAACTAATCGGCGGGAATATGAAAATGCGTAAGTGCGAGTGGGAAGCCTATCGCCGGCAGGACTTCGACAATGTGTAAGAGGGAGAAGACTGATGATAGTTCTTCTGAGTGGACGGAAATTAGAACCTTTTATTTTTAAATTCAGAATTTTACCGTGTTCCGTTTCAGCATTTTTTCAGCCAAGTGCAATATGAGAGAATTATTGTTTATTATTAGGAACTGGCGAGGTAGGCACTATTTTTGTGAAAAGCTACATAATTTTTATTATCACTAACAGCCTTACATAAAAAGAACACTTACCAACAGTTAAACGGTGTTTTAGTTACACATTGAATAAATACTGTAAAAGGTCACATTCGATTTTTTACTGATAAAAAATGTTTTTCGGTGCTCCGAAAGAGCTGGCTATGTCGAATTTTGGCAGACTGATAAAATTCCCATCTTGAAAAAGTGAGGTTATATCTGTCACATTATTTTTAAATTGATTGTTACCGCGATAATTAAGAATTTAATGAAAGTGATGTTTTTTAATAACACAAATGTCTTACGCACATTTAGATAAATATAAATCCTAGAAATCAACGTTTAAATTGTGCAAACAATAAATCCAAAATGTCAATTTGTGGGTTATTTTCTAAGAATTATCATTAAGTATTAAATTTTTATTACATAAACAAGATAAAAAGTGAAGTGATAGTTTTCTTGCAGACTCCATAAATAAAAGCAATGGGTTTTCTAAATTTCGCATTTTCTACAATTTTTCCACGTTTGAAATAAAAATACAATGTGTTTTTGTTTTCAACTTTTTTCATGTTTTTAAATAAAATATTCTAAATTATAAATATTAAAGTTAACGTTGCGAATACAAAATTCTGAAATGTAATATTTATATAGTTATTAAAACGGAATTTGTTTTTACGATATCTTCAAAAAGAAGAAATATATAGCACCATGGAATAAAATAATGTATAGGACCTTAAAATACCTTAGAAATATTCCGAAATCCGGTGAGAAATTTCATGTTTATCTATATAAAAACGCTATTTGGCCGTAGATACAATGTACATATCTTTCCATGAACTATTTTATGGCAGATACGTTTTTAGATTTTCACGGCCAAAAGTATTGTCGTTATTTGTTTTTGGTGTGTTATCCGGCACATCTACCGGATCTGACGGATCCGTCCTGATGATGGACGATGGCAACGCTGTCCGAAACGTTGGCTAAAAAAGGAGGTAGCGCCACACGTCATAACACCCCCAAAACAAATAACGAAAATATTTTATGGCAGTTTCTATTTTACGTCTGTTTTAGGCTGGAATAGTTGCGATGCATACCGTCGGTCGATCGACGACGCAGCGCTGATGAGCTGGCTGCGCGTGGCACTACTGTACCAACTTCAAGGTTTTTTCATACAAGGTTGTTTATCAATTATCCAAAATATTCGCCACATTTATTAGGGCTGTAGGAATGAAATATTTAGGTAGCTCCCTACGGGCTTTTGTTTTAACATCATTTTAGACCAGTTTTAGCTTGTATTGTAATGTAATTGTTTGGCACGCAGAGATTTTTATGACAAACTAGCTGGTTCCCGGCATGCGTTGCTATGCCATTTAATAAAGAAATTGTTTCTCCCTGAGTGTCTTTTCCCATTCGTCCCGTTCCCCTTCTTCTCCTGCGTCCTCTTCCCCTCTCGCGTTCCCACTCCGTCACCTCCACCTTCCCTCTCCCCACTCCACTCCCACCCCCTTCTCCCGTCCCGCGAACCCCCCTCCCGAGTTCCCCTCCCCCTCACAGGTCCCTCTCCCCCCTCTCAGGTTCCCCTCCCGCTTTCTATAGCAATAGCCGCTTCCTCGCGTGCCACCAATAGCAATTTTTTTATACAAATTTCATAATGCCAGAGCTCACCGGAAGTTTTATAAAAACCTTGCCCTGAATAACAAACACAAAAAAAAATTATCCAATTGGTGCCGTCGTTCGAAAGTTATGCGCCTAGCAACACATTCGGCGATTCATTTGAGGCTGCTCCCTAGTTTCAAACCAAAATTTTTAATATACCTACATATGTAATTTTTCTTTTCGAACATTGAATCTTATTTTTCAAAACTAAACATTGGTTTACTAAACTTTCCAATAATTAAAGAGGGTTGTTTTATCAATCGACAATCAATTAACCAATTGTATTCAACAAAAAAAACGTGTTTTGTAACCTGTTTCGATTAATTAACTTTCTACATAGCATTAATTAAATGCGATTGTTAGGAACCAAACACCAATCCCAGCAGGTGTGTCGAATTCTTAGGAGCGCAAATAAAACACAACAAAAGTGAGACAGGTTACCAAAAAAGACATGGTGACTCTCGATGCAACACAAACGTAATTATTTATTGGGCGTCACACATTTCTTTAATCTGATTTTATTATTGCTTTAAAGTCTGCCGTACAAAACTCGATCCGCTTGCCAACAAAAGCGGTGTCATCTACAATAATTTTCAAAAAAAACTGTTGAATTTTTCATTAAAAAAATATAGTTTATAAATGTAAAGCATGATCTATGTAGGTACAGTATTCCTGTTTTATCTGATTATTATCGATTTGGTTTAAAATTTAAATAGGCGAGGTTAGATTGGAGGTGAACTTGAATCCAAAGTAAAAAATGCTAATGTCGTTAGCCATTTTGAAATTATAGTGTTTTCAACAGGTTTGGTTCAAAATTGGTATCTACCTAGAGATGAGCTTAGAAGGGAGATCAAAATTAAATGTTTCGGTGGCCATCTTGAAACTCTATAGTTCTCAACCGATTCAGTTGAAAATTGGTACAGGTGAGGCTAGAAGGGAGATAAACTCGAATCTTGAAAATGTAGAGATCTGATTGGAAGTAAATTTTATAGTGAACGGGGGTTTGTTAGTCAAAAATAGGTTTAAAGCGTCCTGCGGAATTCGAATAAAAGACGACATGGGTACAGATATTTATTTTCATGGAAAATTTAGAAGGTATCTGATAAGTGAAAAAATGCACATTTATTCGTTGGAGTTTTTCATACAAAGATGTTGATTTTAAGTTATATGGTATGCGCCCTCACATATGTCTTCACAGGACAGAGGTATAAAAGTCAAATATAATTACTTCCTTGGGTTGGCCACCTCTGCCGGCCGCAACTAGCTGCCATCTAGCCGCCAGCGGCATAACTGTTAATACCGCATCCACAGAATAAAGAATAGTACAAGAAATGCGATGTAGATGTTTTTCGCGATACAAAACTCTGACCATTCTTTGCTTAAAGTTCAAATACATAAATGTGTTCCTTTAATCATCAGTATGAAAATTTAATTTCAATCAAATGTGATGGTGATATACGATATTTCTATTTTTGATAAACATACCTAAATCTTTCAGGAAAGGCTGAAAAATTCAATTTTGTATGGGTGACTCAATCCAATATTGTATTTTTCAGCCTTCCTTGAAAGATTTGGGTTTGTTTATGGACAAATTATATGCATATTAAATATGTACGGGTGCAAATAATTAATTTACCTTCATATTTTAAAGCGTTACGTGCAAAAAGTATTAAAAACCTAAAATAATTTGATTGCCGCCATCTGCGTAGATTATAACGTACGTGACATTTAACCTCAACCTTTCGTGGTGGAATTTCATATATTACGACATAAATAATTTTTCTCACTTTTTATTTTTGACCGTTACCGGTTTCAGCCATTCACGGTTATCATGGCCATTTTTAGACTTACACATTTTTTTGGAGGAGGTATCAATGTAAAAAAATATATAAGTGTGCAGTTCACAGGCGGTAGAAGTGAAACCTTCAGAAAACTAAAGTAGACACGAGAGGCTAAGAAGCACCGCACAAAGAGGAGACCGATTATTCTATCTTATTCTCTCGCAGGCTTAGTCCTGTAGATGTTTGTGTTTGTCTCTTTTTAGAGTCGATTTTTCGTTTCACCGAGTTTCAAATCACAACGGTGCTAAAGAAGTTTTCAATTCAAAAATGTGTACAATACCACAGTAATTTTTTTTTATTATTTAATAATAGAGTAAAAATTATATGTGTAGGTGATAAATGAAACACTTCATTTTTTGTATCTATTTATATTTTTTTAATGATTTACTGCCATAAAAGTTTTGCTTGTGTGTCTATGGATTATCTATTTAGTTCTTAAGATTTTTTTTATTAGTTAAATTTTTTATAAAAGTTTCAATTTTTTATTATTAGAAGAAGTCATCTGTAAGGGGGCGTACGTTAATTTCGTGAGCAGTTATTCTTCCAATTTAGATAACCCCCCCCCCCCCCCCCCTTGGTGAGATAAATTAAGGCCACTTGGTACCTATATAATTTTTAATTAGACGTGAGATTTTGCTGGACCCCCCCTTTTTGAGCTCACGTAATTAATGCATGCCCCCTAAGTAGATATTTTTATTAAATAAAATGTTAGGAAACTGTGAGAAGCAGAGCGCGTGCCAAATAATGGGCTATAATCAAAATGTACTAAGTCAGTGGCTACATTGGTTTCAGATAAAATCTGGATGAAAGTCATTTCTAGCGTGTATAATCGATTCAGTGGCCGCATCTATGCAACGTGTCCGTGTGTTGGTGTAGGTGGGTGAGCATTGTGCCTGTATTGGTGCGCGCTGATTCTAGCAGAATAAGCCCGGATTACAGGAATACCTGTGAAATGTGCAATAGGCTTTATAATACACTATACACTGGGCGATGTTTACTTTCTTTAATAATGTTTTGAGTGTTATTTTTATTTTCATTGGGGCTCGGTAGTGATGTTATCTTCTAGGTAAATATGTATGCAAAGTTTCGACACACTCGCATAGATTAAATTGCTGCGATGAACACCTTATAATTTATTTACGGAATATACAGGATGTTAAGTAAGCACTTGACCACTATTTACCAGTGATTCCTGACATTATTTGGAGTAAAAAATGTAAATAATATTTTGGTCTGCTGTGACTTTTTTCGTGTCTTTTTTTTCTTCTTAGAATCAAACAACAACAAAAACGAGTGTGCTTTAGACCAGTGTTCCGCAAACTTTTTATGTTCACGGTACACCTAACTAATCAAGAAATTTTAACGGTACACCAAAGAAAAAAAACAAGGTAAATTTTGGATAGGATTGGCTAGGCTTATTACGAATAACGGCGAACTTTGAGGTTAAACTACGAAAGCTGCATGTCATCATAATTTAAAAAAACATCCCAGGTTTTGAATGGTTTGTTTGGCAAAGGGTTTGTCTAGCCGGGTTTGTGTAATTATTTATTTATTTATTTAATACAAACGGCATAAGTATGCCATAAACATTAATTACATGTCACAAATTCATATTCAAAATATTAGTAATGGTAAAACAGTGTATGTATAACAGTTAATTGTGACGATACATTGGGAAGTGACACCAGAGATACATAATTTATTATGATTGATATTTATCACATAACAGTGACAGAATGACCGCGAAATGTCACCGAATCGGTTCGAGAAGTGAATTTTAATTTTACACAATTGATAATTAAAATGCTTCTTTTTCCGCCGCCACCAAGGCAAAAAGTTTCCTTTTATAGTAATTACGGCATATCTAAAGTTTTTTTCTAAAAATTATTCGTAATAAGCGTGGCCACTCCAAACCAAAATTTACCAAAAATAATATTTTATTAATATTTATTATTAAAATCAATATAACATGAAAAGATGTTTAATGCGAAATGTGAGCCTGTTTAACTGAACACAGACGATCAAAATTTGGAACAATCGTTGATAACGCTACTCGCATCTCTTCGTCGATCGTCCTCAGGCGTTCTCTTTTTTTTTACTTTATCGTAGTGAGAGTTGAAAACCCCAATTCGCATAAATAGGTCGTGGCAAATGGTAATAGAATTGCAATAGCTCGCTTTGACAGCAGTGGATACTCATTTTTTACGTGGAGCCAAAAATGTGCTAACTCTGTTTCAGAAAATTTTAATTTTAGTGTCCGATCAGTTTTAAGCTCCATGAATTCTTCCTGCTCGTTTATTGGTAAATGTCCAAGGGAAATGCTTTCCGAAAATGGATTTCTTACCCAGTCCATAGGTTGCAGGTCACACTTAGGAAAATATGAGTTCATTTTTTCTGCTAACAGCTCCAAGTGTTTCACTATCAAAGCCTGCACTTTTTTTCTGAATCGGCAGCCATGACATTTGGAAACATTTCGTTACTACCATTGGTAGCGTGGCTGATCCATAGCACCAACTTAGCGCGAAAGCTTTCAATCTTGTCCGAAGACGTTAAAATGTTACAATTTCTTCCTTGCATTTTTTTGTTCAGCTCATTTAATTGAGCGAATATGTCCGCCAAATATGCAAGTTTTGCTACCCATTCTTCTTTTTTAAATAGAGAAGCAAAGTCTGAACCATGGGTTTCTAGAAATGTCTGGGTCTCATTTTTCAGCTCGTAAATCCGAGAAAGCACTTTTCCGCGAGAAAGCCATCGTACTTCTGTATGAAACAGAAGTGACTGATGATCTGCTCCCATTTCCTGACACAATGCATTAAACAGACGAGAGTTCAGCGGTCGCGACTTGATGTAATTGACAATTTTGACGACTTCTTGTAAGACAGACAACAATTCATCAGGCAGAGATTTCGTCATCAGCAGTGCCTCTCTGTGTAAAAAACAATGTAAATTTTTAATATTAGGATTTTTTTCAGAAGCCCTGGTTATAAATCCCCTAATTTTTCCTGTCATAGCTGCTGCTCCGTCTGTGCAAATGCTTAAGCAGTTGCGCCATTCCAAATTATGTTCACTGAAGTACTGGTTTGTTACTCTGAATATTTCTTCTCCGGTGGTATAACCAGGTAGTGGCAGACAAAATAAAAACTCCTCTTTTATTTCATATCCATCCGTGTACCTCACATTTGTGATGAGATGCGCGTGACCACTGATATCAGTAGACTCGTCGACTTGTAGCGCGAAAACTCCACTTAGCCTTAATTTTTCAATTAACGTTGATTGAATGTCGGTGGATATTTCATTAATGCGACGTGAGATCGTATCTGCTGACGCATATTTTTTTATTTTTTATTTCCTTAGCGGCTTCTTGGCTAATCATAATTTTGACAATTTCTTTGCAGACAGGTAAAATTAAAGTTTCAGCGAGAGAATGAGGTTTCTTCGATTTAACCAGCATATTAGCGATCACGTAGCTTGCCTTTTGCGCTTTGCTTGATGTATTGAAAGACGAACTCATGAGAGTTACCTGTTTCTTAGACTGGTCTTTCATACGTTGAAAGAAGGCTTTATCTTTGTGAGCCACCGATGGGTGTTTAGTTGTTAAATGTCGTGAAAGTTTACTGGGCACCATCGAATTATTAGCCAAAGTTTCTCCACAAACAAGACATTTTGGGATTGGGCACGATTCGTCACCGCAATATATAAAGCCATAACGCACATAGCTCTCATCGTATTTCCGATCAAAAAGCTTAGGTTTTTTCTTCGTTGACTCTGCTTCTTCTTGGGAATCATTAGTTTCACTTGACAAGCTTGCGGTACGTTTAACGAATTTATCCATTATATACACGTAATATGGGATATTTTTTTGCAATTAAAAAAGTCAATTAAGTTCGCGACGATACAACCAAACACTAGCATTAACGAATGACTACTAAACAAGCGGGCGCAACGTCGCCGTCGTAATTCGTAATGTTATGTTGTCACGCGCATGCACCCCGATAGCTCGTGCGCAATCACGTGATAATGTAGCAATAGCACCCCACTTATGTAGTGTAGCACACGGCCACTTCGCAGCGATCGAGTCCCACCCACGCCACCTCCGGCCGCCGCGCCGCACAGAAAAGTAAAGACCGATTTACAGAGCACTTTGTGAGAAGTGACGCGGGACTTGCGGCACACTTACAAATGGCCACGGCACACCAGTGTGCCGCGGAGCACACTTTGCGGAACACTGCTTTAGACCACACGACTGAAGTAAAACTTCACTAAGTTATAAAAGAACATATGACGTTGACATTGACATTGGGGTGACATATGATATTGGAGTGACATATGACCATGGGGTGACTTACGACCCTGGGGTGACCTACGACCTTGGGGTGACCTACGACCTTGGGGTGACTTACAACCTTGGGGTGACCATTTTTATCCTTATCCTTATCACTCCCGAAGTCAAGCGTGCGTAAAGACCCGACCGTTCACCTCGCCATCGATCAACGTTCGCATCGATTACCGTTCGCATCGATTACCGTTCACATCACACTTTTCGTATCATCACACTTATCGTAACATCACACTTTTCGTAACACATCACCACTTTTCGTAACGCATTCACCAGCTTACCCCCTAAGTCGAGCGTGCGTCGAGAAATTTTACTTCAAAAATCTTCCACATGCAGCCGAGTAACCGCCCAATCCCGCAAACCACCTCTAACTATCCAATATAGTGTTTTTACATGAACAAAAAAAATTATCAAAAGTGTCACTGGAGACCAGAATTTCATATACATTTGTTTTACTACGAATAATGTCAAGAATCACTGGTTAAAGTAAGTGGAGTACCTACCTTAAGATCTTTTATTTCAAGAACCTGATTTTTCATTAATAATAATGATCCATTTACGTACTTACCTACCGAAAGATATATTTTTTCAACTTTATCTCTTTATTTTACAACAAAATGCCAAGCGGCTCCGCCACAGTCGCCCCAGTCCCAGCCGTCAAAATAACATTATATATAAAATAAGAAATTAGATTATCTAACTTATCTAAGGTTATATGTTTGTAGTTTCGGAAGAATTTGAAGTGGAAATTGGCCTCAGACAAGGATGCCCTATGTCGCCAATCCTCTTCACTATATTCATGGACCGAATTAGTCGAAATAGTCAAACACCGGATGCAGCACTGGTAGGCAATACTAGAATCAGCTCCCTACTATTTGCTGACGACATCGCGAGATTAATGACAACACAGGAGGGACTACAAGAGTGGATCGATCGATTCAACGAAGAGTGCACGGCGGCGGGAATGAAGATGAGTATCACAAAAACAGAGGTGATGGTTATAGGAAGGGACCAAAGATATTGGAAGGCACCAAACTCAGTGCAGCATACTCGCTAATGGGACTCAGTTGAAACAGGTAGACAGATTCAAATACCTCGGGGTTGAATTCTCCAGCGATGGACGGCAAGACAGAGAAATTGATCGTAGAATTAGTGAAGCGGTGTGTTGCGTCCTCTCTACAGCTCAGTGATAAGGAAAGCCGAAGAGTATCAAGACAAAGATGGCAGTGTTCAAAACTGTGTACCGCCCGATGCTCACTTACGGCCACCAGATCTGGATGCTAAACGAACGAACACGCTCTAGAGTCCAAGCTGCCGAAATGAGGTACTTGAGAGGAGTGGCAGGGGTTACGAAATGGGATCATATAAGAAACTCGACGATCCAAGACGATCTGAACATTGAACCACTACTACTCTTCATAGAAAAATCGCAACTAAGGTGACTTGGGCATATACTAAGAATGTCTGATGACCGAATTCCAAGGAAAATACTGAGTGCGATTCCAGAGGGTAGACGTCCAGTGGGCCGCCCCAGACACAGTTGGGCGAGGCAACTCCAGAAACAGTCTGTGGAGAGGATGGGACTGCCATGGACGGAGGCCGAACAATCAGCACAAGACAGGGACGTATGGAGGAGCCTTGTCGATGAAGTGAGTCATCTTCTTATTCTTCTCCTTATCCTATTCGGGATAAGGAGAAGAAATGATGATATATTAAGGTTGTCCCTACTTTCCGTATGTTTACCGACATTTGTTGTCCAAAATTTACAAAGGTAGGTCCCATTTTAGTTCATTACTAATTTTATTTAATTATTCTCGCACGCTCTTACATAGACATACCTACCTACTAATATAATGTCCGCAGCATCCTGGAATACAGCTCCATTATTTGGGCCCCCTCCGAACAAAACCATATCATAGAAATAGAAAGAGTACAAAAACGGTTTACGCTTTACCTGTATACGAGGGAATGTACATAGGTACTACCCATTCCTGTATCCATCGTTGTTCGTTGAACAGGAATGCTCGATCTACCGGATCTGCCGGATCTGCCCTGATGATGGACACTGCAACGATGTCCGAAACGTTGGCTAAAGAAGGAGGTAGCGCAACACGGCATAACACCCCAAAAACAAATAACGAAAATTACCTATAGAGAGTTCAGTAACTAGGACATACGTCTCAACATATTGAAACTGCCCCCTTAGACATTTTTTCTCTCAAATTTTGTAATCTTCTCCGTAATAATTTGGTGTATAACTGTTTTATGGAGAACCTGAAAAAAAATAATTTATAAACATATTTATGATATCTTCATATATTATAAAATTCAATAACATAAGATAAAATAGTGAAAAATCTTTTAAAAAATTGGCAAACCAAAATTGAGCAACATTAGGAAAATAAGGAAATTGGGCAAAACAGTTAAATTATTGTATCAAATTTATTTCAATATGGCAGGGTGAAATCGGTTCCGATTATAATAAACTAGCTTGTTCCCGGCATGCGTTGCTATGCCATTTAATAAAGAAATTGTTTTACCCTGCGTGTCCTTTCCCATTCGTCCCGTTCCCCTTCCTCTCCCGCGTCCCCTTCCCCTCGCGTTCTCACTCCGATTCCTACACCTTACCTCTCCCCTCTCCACTCCCCCCTTCCCTCGTGCCGCGAAGTTCCCCTTCCCGCATTCCATACATTTAGTCCCAGCACATTCAGTTTTCAAACAGCTCGCGTGCCAACTACTGCAATTTTTTTATACGAATTTCATAATGCCAGAGCTCACCATTAGTTTTATACAAACCTTGTCCTGACAATAACGAACACAAAAATAAAAGAATTATCCAATTTGGTGCAGTCGTTCGGAAGTTATGCGCGTACATACATTTCGGCGATTCATTTTTATTTATAAAAATAATAATAATTTATATTTATAAAGAGAAGAGAAGATAAGTGCGACAAAGCATAAAGTTTTTTTTAAATAAAAAAATTGCGGCGCTCGTTTTGGGAGATAGACAAGTATCTACCATGTTTTTTGTCACACTAATTTGTACATACGAAATCTATCTGAATAAAAAACTGTATCTGAAACAAGTTCGGTGTACACGAGCGAGAGTGCCAAACTGTCTGAATAATTAAAGACCTGACAGAAATCAGAGATTAACTCCTCTCTTCATAAATTCATACACATCCATGGGTGCAGTTGCAAGTTGCAAATCTAATTTACATAACAAAGCTAGCCGGTTAGTATCTTATCTACCCAGTCATTTATATAATATATTAATTATTTCACGCACTAGTACGCAAATATGTCAATCTACTGGTATACTCGTTTAAAAAGCCTGAAACTAAACTCCTTTTTATCATAGTCCGAAACATAAGAACTAAATTGTAACAAAACCATCTTATTATTTCAAGCTTACCTACCCATATTGAAACTTTTCAATCTCGAATACCTACCTTCCCATTCCCGCATCGCTTCGTCCCGCTGGGTTTAGACTCGAGTTTTTTCCTGTAAATCGATCTTGTAAGCGATTTATGGCTAAATTACCAATGTAAACGACATCAAAAGTCACTTCTTTCGGAAGTTTTTTGACAGGTCTAATCGCGCCCGCGCGAATTTCCAGCCTTCTTACAGCTTATAAAATCAGTTTGATAAGCTAAGAGACTTACCGCAAGAAATAGTAACGAAATGCGCCGTTGCGAAATGTCAAAAATTAAAAGACAATAGGTCACTTGCAACACATTTTTTTCCAGTTTAGGCAAATATTCTAAGATATTCTGTATTTTTTTTTTAATCGTATTTTCGAAACCCTGGGGATTTTTTGAAAATTTCAATCCGAAAAATCAGACCATTTTTTATAAACCGGAAAGACGAGACATAATTTTATAGGTGTGAAAAAACGATAATTACATAGCCGAAAATCATTTAAATAAAAATAACGTTTTCCACACGAATGGCACAGGAGAATAACGAGGCATACCAAAAATATTACATCTCATAAATATTTTTTTCCTTGATCCATCTTATTGATCATAAATCATTATAATGTACAGCGTCCATATTACTAAATTCAATGTTGTATACTTGTACTTGTAAATTATAATAATAACAAGAATATTATAAAAGTTTATTTTGTTAAAATCAGCACCATAATCATTATACCTCTAAAACACGTGCCGACATCATCTTCACGTTCTGAAGAGAACCCCGTACATCATTAAATGTACGGGGTTCTCTTCAGAACATCTGTCAAAAAGTGAAACCAAATGATAAGTTCGCAGAGAACAAACAATAAATCTAGTGAACGAATTCAAAAATTCGCCTGAAATCAAAGTGATGCCATATAAAAAATAAATCAGTGTGGAATTTTACAAAATTAATAGGAACATTTTCGGAGACGAGACATTTTCATGTAGTGACGTCACGAGCCCAAATAATGGATTTATTTATTTAAAAATAAAAAAAACTGTACATTTATAAACAATTTTACTAACATTTTCTTAATCTTAGTAAAAAATCCATGCAAGTGGCCTATTGTTTTCATGGGATTTTTTTCCTGCAAAACTAGTATTTATTTCCACTTATTTAAGTTTTCTGGAAAATGAGCATCGTTCTATTCAAGTATTTATAGGTCCAATCCTTTCCAATCTGTTTTTAACATTTACATATTTGAAATTTTGAATTCGAAGTCGGTTGCTGTCCGCAGATGTCAGCTAGCTGTTATTCGGATAAAACGTAATTAATTGCCGCTTTTGACGGCACAAAAGCGCGTGGAGAATTGTTTAATTAAAGCCAAAATCTATTTCAACACTTTATTTGGGCCTTTTCGTCTTTATTAACAAAATCGCGTACATTTGACAGTAGCAGGTCGTTGTTGACAGGAAGCCATCATACCGCAAATAAATTTACAGATATAAACGGTCGCATGAGCATTTAAACAGGTCGAACTTCCGAACAACTTCCGTGATCATTAATTACCACAAGTCGAAAGCATATGTAAAGACTCCTGTGAGTAACCTGTCAAAGTCTTGGTTAGAATCTTCACCCCGCGCGCTGCGCCGCCCACTCAGATGTCACAGCTGGAATGACCGATATTAGATCATGTGGCACCTCGAGAAAGTTAAGTTGCCTTCCGGTTCTACCCGCGCATCTTCAAGGAAAAAAATCCCTGGCAGGTCTGAAATACGTTCAGCTAACCCAGAGTGAATACTCCAACCCAGAGTAAACCTTTTATTAAATTGTTATATATCGTGGGGTAATTACTACAACTAGAGAACTACGTAACTCGAAAATCAGCGTTTTTAAGTTGCACATTAAAAGTGTCACTCTATTTACTCGTTTATGAATACTACAAAAAGAAAAGTCATAATGCATTGGAATCATCAAGTTATTTGAATACTTTTTTTGCGGGTATCACCAAAAAATGTCATCGTTTAGTTCTATAATAAGGCAACTCTAGTATTTTCACGAGTATTTTCCATGTTTCTATTAGAAAACTAGGCTTAGCTGGTTGTTGACTCGAATTTGTGGAATTTCATAAGTTGTTTCGTTGCATTTTTATATGTTACCTAGTAGTTAAATCATTTCGTTTTTGTAAATAAATATATAAAAAATGATTAGCCATTTTCTTATTTCCAAAATATAAGTAGGTATTACCTAAGGTTTTGCAACACATCAGTCTACGATTTAACAATACTTATCAGCAGTATAAATATATAACAGTCGAATTGTCAGATTGATTACCATCTTATAATTCAATTTTCCAACGATATGTAAATGTAAAAAAAATATTATCCATATTTATCTGTTTGATCCTTGCGTTTGTAAAGCATGAGGTGATTTTTCCGATTTGATTTGGTAGGTTTCGAACCTCCGTTCGCTGGATGTCTCTCTGAGCGCCGAGAGTCAGGCGCTTCATACCTCGGCGCTATTGGAGGCCCGTGCGTAGTCGCGAATTTACCGCAATATATTAGAACCGAGGACCGTCAAAAAATTAATTTTTGTGACGCATTTCCGTTTCATTCGAATTTCAAATCGCTAACGGGGTTAAAGTAGTTTCACTTTAAAAGTCCAAATAAAGAAATAAACACGAAGATTTCACATTTAAAAAAATCTTTACTGAACCATTAAAACGGCCACCATCTTAAAATGGAAACGAAAATACAAACAATTTTACAAACAGACGAAATTAAGAACGCTCGAGTTAAAGCAGGACTTCGCCACGCAAAGAAAAAATTCTATATGTAGGTATGTATCTATATGTTTAATACAATCTATTATACAATATCATTATGTATACGGATCTGACCATCTGTTGCATTTTAAATTTGAATAGGTATCGGTGTCTGCGAAGATAAACACTACTTGCAGTTGGTTTTGTAAAAAAAGACTGGCTTCAGGAATCTCTTTATTTTATTTGTAGGTAACTCGTTTTGCTACTAGACTTTCAACTCTTTCTGTTTTCTCATTGCACAATTTTTGATATATTATTTGACTAAATAATGAAGGCGTCTAGTTTTAAAATTGATATTTGTCTCAATATCTGATTACGGGATAGTCTTGCAATGTCCCAATTCATTGCCTAGGTAGGCTGTTAGAATCGGCCCTTCTCGTTCTCAGGTTATAGCTTCTTTGGTTCTGGCCGTTTCTCTGCAGTATTTTGGCGCATTGCTCCAGGAGTTCTATGGTCTTCCTCTGGATGACTGTCGATGAAGCTTCATAGACATTGCCTACTTCACTGTGTAGTCTGGTGGTCTCCGTCTTATGTGCCCATACCATCTCAACAGTCGTTCCTCCAGTTTACTGTTTATGTCCGTGACACCCAGGCTACCACGAAAGCGTGAACTTTTAATCTTATCTTTTAGTGATACTCCTGCCGACCATCTAAGCATTCGCATTTCTGCTATTTGGAGTTTTACATAGTCCAGCATTCGGAGCCATACATTATCGCGGGTCTAAAAATAGTCTGGTATATCTTTCCTTTAAGTTTTATAGGCATTTTCGTGTCACCTAAGATTCCTGTTACAGATCTAAATTGTTATGTCAATACATGAAACATATTTTGTTTTAGGATATGAAGTCAAATTGTGGTGCAAAATGAAAATATTTGTAAGACTGGTCAGTGGTTGAGTGGGCATAGCGCTTGGGTCCCACCCGAGCGTCGCGTGTTCGATTCCTCGGCTGGCTAAGTTCTCCATCACAACACAAGCAACATTTTCGGCTTTCTGTGGTGGTAGTAGGAGATTTTCAAACATTGTTGGGTTATTCGTAACCCGGGAATGTTTGTCTTTCTTTTAAAAAAAAAAAAAGTACTACGAATACGTAAGTAGGGTTTAAAGACATATTTGTACTGTGCCTGTCTCACTAGGAATGTCCTGTGTTGAGACAGGCTAGTTTACAAACATTTTGTTTTAACAATAGGTACATTTTTAATAAGCTTAATATCTTACTAACTGCAAACGAAATTCATTACTCAGAAGGACTATACAGATTTATTATTTATTTTTAAGGCGATCCACTAGTTCACTACTGTGCCGTGGACAGTAGTTCTTCGGTGGACGCCATAGGGGTCACTTTGAATAACCGAATTCGTCGACTAGCGGCCGTATTGTAAAATATCAACGCGAAAATGCATATTTTATTTTATTTTGGGAATATTGGGTGTAAATATCAACTTTTTTTGCGATTATTATAAAATAAACTGAATTTGCCACATTACACAATAAAACCATATCCGAAAAGGGGTTTATAAGTAGGAGAGTTTGGACTTGAAAGTGTGTTTTTTAGACCTCATACTTTATTTTTTTATAGGCTTATTAAAAACACTTCTACACGCAGTATTTAATTGAAGCATCTACAATACTTCTAAGCGATCAAATTTTCAAAACAAAAACATATGATTTTGCATTATTTACTATGACTTCATCTTAATACTATCTATGTTTTCTCGTAACTTCAAATTATATTTATTTAGATGTTTTGTTGGTATTTTAAAATTTAGAGTTAGACTCTACAATTTCTATTTGCACCTGATGTATTTTGAAGTAAGTACCTACCTACTTACCAATTTTTGAAGTGAAAACTTCTTTAGCACCGTTGTGATTTGAAACTCGATGAAACGGAAGCGAGCGATACTAAAAAAAGACAAACACAGAAAAGTGCTCAGGAATAGTACCATTAAAACTAGCAAATCCGCTTTAATTGATTCATAAATGAAGGGAGAAGAAAGTGTAATTAATGCAATAATCAGCTCATCTCTACATATTATAAAGTAAAGTCCTCCGGCGCGTCTGTCTGTTCGCGATGAACTCAAAAACTACTGACAGGAATTTCGAGCGGTTTTCACCAATATGTAGAGTGGTTCATAAGGATGGTTTAGATATATGATTTGTTAAGGTTTGGTTTGGTCAAATTGGTTGAAATATATAATACATAAAGGAGAATGTCAGCATGTGGTGGACGAGCGTGTCCGTGTACGGATTTGATTTGTAATATTCGTATACAAAGAAAGGTCGTTGTCTACATTCGATTTCAAAAACTCTGTGCAAACTCTGTGGGACTTCAGTTAGTGGGCATACATTAATTATGTGAGCAGTTTTTCTTCCAATCTAGACCCCCCCCTTTATGCGATAAATTTGTGCCACTTCGTATATTCTTTTCAAGTAACGTGAGATTTTGCTGGACCCCCACCCCCTTTTGAGCTCACGTAATTAATGTATGTTGTGAAAAGTTGTGAAAAAAACTCTAAAAAAATTGCTCATTGCATCGTAAACTAAACACGAACTAGTTGATTAGAAATTCATCTAAGTGTTGTTCATACATTTTCTCAGGAACGAAGCAACCGCAAGCGACGTTTTGTGCCGTTCGCAGTTCCTTTCCCATAATTCGTGGCTCAGTTCGCGTCTAGGTTAGCTTACGAAAACGCAGCCTTAGATGGCCAATGTAACATCTGTTGCAATTTTAACTTGAATATCATTAATTATATTATTATTTATTATCTTCCAAGATGATTAGCCGATCTTGCAGTTGATGAGGTGCGAATATATATAAAAAAATCATGGCTCCTGAAACTCTTATTCATTATCTCATCACGATTCATTACTCATTCTCATTACTTACCAACTTTATTTGTAATGTTGTTAATTAAAGTAATGAGATTTTCGAAAATCGAATGCAGTTTTAATACAGAACAAATGTCTAGCGAGGCTTGATAAATTGACCTATGAATAATGTATATTCTCTATTTATAAACTCGCATTGGTTCTCAAACGTGTGCTGTAAAGTTTTTAAAATTAAATTTAGTGAATAACATTTGTCGTAGGCATGTAAATTGTATTTATTTTTGTTATTTATTGTAACATTAATTAAATGAAGACAATGTTAGCGAAACTTAATCAAAAATCAGAAAACAGAAAAATCAGAAGAAGTAGAGTTGCGCTCCGGCATGGCGAAGGTATTACGTCGTGAATATTTAAAAAAATATATATATTAACTCCCCACAGGAGGCCTTGAGGAAAATAATTTGCTCAGGGCCTATGTCTTCTGAGATGCTATGTGGAGGGAAGTAGTGATTTTATACAGTTGAAAAACAACCATATCGTATGTGAAAAACTTCTAATAATACAGAAACTGACAAAAAATGGAGGCGTCTACTAATATCTACAGGAATTCAAAAACTGAAAAAATCGAACTAATATCTATGAGAACCAAAGTGTTGACGAATATCTACAGCTCAAACTGTTGACTAATATCTATGAGAACCAAAGTGTTGACGAATATTTACAGCTCAAACTGTTGACTAATATCTATGAGAACCAAAGTGTTGACGAATATCTACAGCACTGGTAGAGGTTGGATTTGCAATTATGTATAGCATATTGGAATAACCTAATATTGCGTATGCAGTTTAAAAACTTAACATATGTAAGTATGTATGTAAAAATCCCTAACATCTGACTATTGGACACATTTAGCTGATTAGTCCAACCTACGCTCTGTAGATATTAGTCAACACTGGTACCGTCATAGATATTCGTCCGACCTTAGCTCTGTAGATATTAGTCAACACTCTGAAGTTCGTACATATTAGTTCAACATATGAGCTGTAGATATTCGTCCGACATACGGGCTGTAGATATTAGTATCGGGAGTCCAAAAAATAGCTAAAAAATAGATGCCGCGAAAAAACACGCGCACGGAGCACGCGCTAGTACGCCAGATTGCAATTTTACCAGTTCTTCCGCTGTGATTCAGACATTTTATTGACATAATAGTGGTCTGGCAATCCGAAGGTCGCGGGTTCAAATCTCGGCGTACGCAAATAAATGATATTTGATTATTTTCTGTTACTTCATAGTTAATTAGTTTAAAATAATATATACTATATGTGCTGCACCTTCCAGGGTGGGAGATACTCTCAGCATCGCCCTGGTTTAAGACAACCATTCAGAATTGAAACGTTGCTTGAAATGGCTTTAGCCGTGTTGACCAGATCTGAATAACCAGGTACTTACCTACCTTTCTCTTTCCCATCTCCTTCCCCTCCCCACTACCTTCAGCCTCACAAACGTACCTCAAGTGACTTATTATTACAACGGCGTTTTACAGTAACAATTTAGATCCGGCGTGTAAGAATCTAATTTAATTGAGAAAACAGATTAAACTTACCACCTTCATAAAATATAGTTTGTTGAGTGATCAACTTCCATAGAACTGCTTTTAAACCAGAATTGAATGAAGGAAAAAAAAACAGTGAAAAAGATCATAAATAGATCTACAATATTTAAATTATATTCAGCATTTTGTCGACATAGCTGTATTTATCTCCTAGAGTTAAATGTCACCGAACGCAACATTCGACGTGTGACGTCATACTTAACCAATATGCAGTCTGGGCAGATGCACTTCAAAATGGGTACAGGTTTCACAAAAATATTCAGATAACAAATAAATAGAAGGCATTTTTTTTACATGAATACCGCACAAGAGTCCCAACTGCTCCCGTCTGGAGCCAGTGAGACTATGACATCCCCAATTGGGGTATGTTGTGAGGCTGAAGGTAGTGGGGAGGGGAAGGAAACAGGGAGGTGGGGAAGTTCCTGGCTATTCAGATCTGGCCACCAAACACGGCAGAAGCCATTTCAAGCAACGTTTCAAATCTGAATGGTGGTCTTACACCAGGGCGATACTGAGAGTATCTTCCACTCTGGAACGTGCCGCAAATATACTATGTATTATTTTAAATGAATAAATTGTGAAACAACACAAATTAATCAAACGAAATTTATTTGCCACGCCGGGATTCGATCCCGCGACCTTCGGAGTCCGAGTCAAGAGCCTTACCACTGGACTACGCCGGCCGTTGTTGGAATAGAACGATAAGGATACGAGTGGAAAGAATTTAATAGATTTTTTACTTTTTTACTGCGGTTACTGATTTGACTTATATCAATGATTAGGTAATTTTGTTAAGAAAACAAAATACTGACAATCACAAGAAAGCTACCTTTTTCATATCTAATAATAAAGGTAGGTAGATAGATACTTTATCGCTTGTCTGAATTCTTCCCGCAACACTGAATATTAAATATTAATTATTGAAAATGACACCTGCGTTCAAAGCAAATTCAAAAGCAAGCGCAGATAACCGAAATTAGTATTTTGGTTACGATGAGTGATACCTTTATGCTTCGTATTAAATATTACAGTTCCCTAATTAAATTAATAAAATAGGTAAGTATTCCGAAAGATTTTTAATGTATCAATCGGATTCGGCTATTCAAGACAACAAATAACTGTCGAAAGGTGGCCAGGCAAACAAATCTCTAATGGTACCAAGTCCGTTCGCTTCGGATAAGCTATTCTGTGCACTATGCCTATAAGCATTAAAGTGGTTTTTTGTGCGTTGGATGCTTCAATGGAATCCGTATTCAGCCTTACCATGGCAGGCTGATATCAAAAACATCACATTCTTTCCTTCGTCATGGACGCGGAATGAACAGAGCATCCACTTTTTGCTGGTGTTGGTGAGTTTATGCGACGTTCGAGCATTGAAAATGTATACATATTATATATTATGTATTTCAACCTAGAACGGTGGCGGTGTTGTTATTGCAGTATCTAGTGCGGTTTGCAGCTAGGAAAAAATTAATCCAAGGCTTTTTATATTATTATTATTAGGCCAATACATAATAAATACTATTATACCTATTTTAAATCTAGAAAAGAAGCGAAGCGCAGCATCCGCAGTATATATGGACGGACCGCACCTGGTAAAAAAATATTCTATCAATCAAATTATCAATATATCTACTCCGAGCATTCACGTATTGGTCGAAGATTCCGAGTCGTAATTTTTTGCCTTTGAATTAAACCAACTGCACTTATTGTTACACAAATACCACGAAACCACTATCCATTATTTCTGACATTTAAAGGTGAAACAAATTGAGAACTTTACATACAAATTCTAAAGTAATCATTTCAATAATACAATAATATATCACTTTTTACCTCTACACGACCACTTTGTAGCAATTTAATGTTTATTTATTCCAATATTTTGTATTTTTACATTCTTTCATGGCACATATTCTCTTGGTTTAGTTTGCTTTTCTTTGCTTTGGTTCTATGAATAGGTTCCGTAGCCAGTGTTCTCGGGGTCAAATGTTTCTCCTATTCTAATCACTCCGCAATCTCTTTTCCGGTTTCGATTGTTTCCTTCGTCCCCTTCTTATTATTCCTTCTCGTTTCTATGGCGGGCAGGGCCGGATTTACCATCGGAGAAACCAACTATTGTAAACTGGGCACGATATATTTTAGAGGACTCCAGATACTAATATCTACAGCCTGTATGTCTGACGAATATCTACAGCTCATATGTTCAACTAATATCTACGAACTTCAGAGTGTTGACTAATATCTACAGAACGTAGGTTGAACTAATATCTACAGAGCGTAGGTTGGACTAATCAGCTAAATGTGTCCAATAGTCCGATATTACGAATTTTTACATACACACTTACATAAATTAAGTTTTTTAAACTGCATACGCAATATTACATTATTCCAATATGCTACACATAATTGCAAATCCAACCTCTGCCAGTGCTGTAGATATTCGTCAACACTTTGATTCTCATAGATATTAGTCAACAGTTTGTGCTGTAGATATTCGTCAACACTTTGGTTTTCATAGATATTAGTTCGATTTTTTCAGTTTTTGGAACTCCTGTAGATATTAGTAGACGCCTCCGTTTAGAGCGCTGTATATCACTAAGCATTTTTAGAAATAAGAGACAACATGCATACATTCTGTATCTCTTAGGTTTGCAAAAGTCATTACCAACATACCAACTATTAAAAACGTTTATTTATTTATACTTTTGAATGTAGCTATAACTTTGTGGTTACCCATTATAGATAAATGAAACAATGTTACTTTGTTTATTTATTTATTTTACACCCAGAGGGCTTTTATATAAATACAGGCGGTATAACTTTAACATTTTATTTTTATTTTTTTTTATTGAAAGAATAGATATACATATTAAAATCAACAAACAAGTCCTGCTAAGCCGATTGAATTGGCTTGTCAGCATGTGCTTATATTTTAGTTACATATAGATTTTTTACATTTAAAATTTACATCTTATATCTACAGATTCAACATTTTTTTTATACATATCAATATCAATATAATTTTTTTTTCTGATAACCAATTTTTCACCATATATTTAACCTTATTCATAGAATTACATTTCTTTATATTGTCAGGTAATAAATTAAATATCTTCGGTATGATGCATTCAAACGTTCTCTGTCCGTACTTATTGTTAAATTTCGGAACTATTAACCCGTCGTTGCGCGTGAATCTAGTGCTAAGGTAGTGAGTGCTGTGAGTGAGGCGGCAACCAAATATTAAGAGGGCCTCCGACTACGAATAATTATGCCGCCACGTAAGGGGCCGAAGACCGAAAGGTCTCCCGGCCAAGGGGAAACATTAAATATCGGGGAACAATTGAAAATATTGTCCCTGAATATTGAGGGAACATCTCTCTCAAAGGTGGACTTTTTAGTAGACCTAGATGTCCCCCTCTGACCCCCCACCATACGAAAGAAGAAGAATCTAGTGCTGTATTTATGATCTAATTTCTCTTTATGCTGCGGGGTAAATATATGCTGAATTATAATTTTGTGCCATAGTATTGCTTTAACAGGTAAAATTTTGGCACTCTGAAACAGCAACGGTGTAGCATGTCTCTGTTTGAAAATATTAGGGACGACTAATAATTTTACAATTGCGTATTCTACAACTTGTACTTGTTTCAGAATGGTTGTAGAAGTATTTCCCCATATTGCTAATCCATATCTTATAATAGATTCTGCCAGTGACATAAATTATTTTAAGTGTTTCAATTGAAAGAAAAAATTTTAATGTGTACATTCTGCTAGCAATTGATCTGAGTCTTTTACAGGTTTTTTAAATATGTTTGTCCCATTTAAAAAAACAATCTACTGTGACACCAAGATACACGTATTCCGTAACTAATTCTAAGCTAATGAGAAATAATTTTGAACATAAGAAAGAAATAATAAAATTGAAATTACGATACATACAAACATTTAAGCAACCTTTTTTTTTTAAATACAGTGATCAGAAAGGTTTAAGAATAGGGTTGAAATAGGTTTTGAACATGACACGAAATTCACCAAAAGAACAATATCACCATAGTATTAATTTAGAAAGGGTTTTGTCGGGAATGGACAATATAGTTGCGCTTATTGTGTAGGTATTGCTGTAGAACAGAGCATTGTATCGTGTTGTTCTTGTGGGTATGTGTAGTTTTATGAGTTATATTAGTTTAGAATAGTCCAATTTGCAGCTTAGTATTTTAATTTATTTTACGTCTGTCTTCTAATGTATAAATTTGTAAAATACTTAATAGGAAAGAATAATGCACCTATAATTACTAGAAATTCTCACTTAAGTTATACACGGTGTTGGGAAACGAATGGTAATATTGGGAAACTGCTGAATCTACATCTCACAGAAAACTTCGTTTTTTTTTTTAAATAAGAAGTCTACGCTTCGATGCATTAAAAAAAAAACCGTGATAGAACCCCGTAGCGAACGAATGTTAGGAATTACAAGAAAAAAGAACTATTTTTAGATATTATCGTACCAAATAAACGGTTTGTATACATCTGAACCACCAAGGACGTGTATAAAGGGGGGGAGGGGGGGTTAAGGGGTATAACCCCCCCCCCCCTATCGGCCTCATAAGAGTAACAGTACCTGTAAATTACATTCCTGGAAAACAACATTATTATTGACGTCATCTCTTTTACCAAAAATAATAAATTGTAAAAGTAACAATTGTAAATACCTCGCATTAAAAAAAAAATGTTTCTAATTTTCTCTTATCTAATAAATCAAAACCAAAATTTTCATGAAATTATAATATTTTTTTGTAACAGATACTTATGTACCTAAATACTTAATTATTACAAACCATTAATTTGTTTCGTAACATTTAAAAAAAAATTAAACAAGGAATTATAAAATTTCCTTTTCAAACTTTCTTCAGGCCGTTTTCCGATTGGATAGCTGGTAGCAGGAACCACGATCGTGTGAACTCTGGCGAGATAAAAAGGAAATAATAGAACAAGGCCACCATCTTTAATCGGAACTGGAACGTACAAATAAATTTAAAGGCCGATGAAATGTCAAACGGTCAAGTTAAAACAGGACTGATAATTCGGTACATTATAATCAAAATGTAAAACAAACCCTTTGGTTCAAAATTTTTTTTTTTTAAATTACTTTGGCGGTCTAATACGGTCCTGAATCCAGTGCAATTTCCAGGAAGCATTAGGACGATAACCTCTAGTTAATTTATCGTGTAGTTTCTAGTGTCATCTGATTTCCCGAAAGTCAGAAGAGTAAGTTCCTAGAATAATATAGGTAATTTATAATATTACTAGCTGGTACCCGGCATGCGTTGCAAGGTCATTCAAAGAAATAAATTGTTTCTCCCTGCATGTCCATTCTCATGCGTCCTCTTCCCCTCCTGCGTTCTCCCTCCACCTTCCCCGCCTTCCCCCTCCCTCATCACCCTTCCCGTGAACCCCTCCTCCTTCGTTACCCTCCCCCTTCTGCCTTCCCTCTCTGCCGATAAAATATACGAAATACACACATTTTCAAACCACTCGTGCACCACCTGTGGTTATTTTTTTAAATACAAATTTCACAACGCCAGAGCTTACCTACCAATATATATAGAAACACTTTTCTGCTAAAATGCAATGTTCTGTAAAAATTTTAAGTCAATACATCGATTACTTTTCGAGATATTATAAACTAGCTGGTTCCCGGCATGCGTTGCTATGCCATTTAATAAATAAATTGTTTATCCCTGCGTATCCTTTCCCATTCATCCCGTTCCCCTTCCGCCTCTCCTTCCTCTCGCATTCTCACTCCACCTCCTCCATCTTCCCTACCCCACTCCACTACCCCCTTCCCTCGTCCGTCGAAACCCCCCTACCAGAGTTCTCCTCCCCCTCCCCCATTCCATACATTCTATCCCGGTACATTCAGTTTTCAAACAGCTCGCGTGCCACCTATTGCAATTTTTTTATACAAATTTCATAATGCCAGAGCTCACCAGTAGTTTTATACAAACCTTGCCCTGACAATAACGAACACAAAAAAAAGAATTATCCAATTTGGTGCAGTCATTCGAAAGATATGCGCGTATGTACATATATTTCGGCAATTCATTTTTATTTATATACTCGTATATGTAGAGAGAGATAGATAAATAAGATTAGGGTATGGAAATCGAATAATAACTATCCTAACCTAAATTATCAAGATAATTCCAGAGAATTTTATGTGTCAACTGTTTATGTACATACCCGGCACCTGTCGCCATACTCCGTATTTCAGAAACTATAATAATGACTAAACTTATTATGTACCTATGTCTGCCTGGTATCATTTTAGATAAGCCGAATCAATATTAGCTAAAACTGTTTAGTATTCCCGAAATTCCCACAAATTATTCATTGGATAACATCAATAATTACGGATGTTTATTTAATGATAAACGCTTAAAGTTTTATGAAAAATTACGTAAGTAGGTTCAAAAATAGTCTAGTAAATAGTTTTGTTAAGAGGGCATTACCAGAGAAAACCAGAAATATGTCATTTTCAAATCAGATTTCAGACGTATTGACTCTTTTCCACTAAAAATTATAAATGGATTTCGAAAGATTGTTCTTTTATCTAGCATTCGCATGTAATAAATTTTGAGAATTTTTTTTAATTTTTAGTATAATAAGATTATTCCACAGGTCGTTGGCAGATTTGTTAAATTTTCAAAAAAGATTTTGTTTTATACGACACCCCTTTCAAATAATATAATCATGCAGTAAAATAAATCAATACATTATCTAGCAAACGCATGTTTTAGAATTTTAATTTTAGTTTCAATAAAATCATTAAAAAATATGTACGTACATGTGTTTCTTGACGAAAATTGGTCCATTTGTGTATTTATTTGCGCACTTACAAACTAATATATTTCAGATTTTTTTAACTTGTAAAATGATAAATACTTATAATCAAAAAATTATTACAAAAAGTACAATATTTTAATAGTTTTATCATCACATTTTTGGATGAAGGTATAAATTAAAGCTAATTTGGATTGAAATAAATTCTATATTGAGTTATAATTTTAAAAAGCTGATACGAAGAATAATTAATCTTTCTCATTGTAACCGCCCTGCACGATCGTAAGAACAACTTTCGTCGAAATGTGGATTTTCGTCCGCTGGCTGGTTAAACGCTCTTAAGCGGGCTTGTTGAAAATTTCTTCCAACAAACTCATTTGTGATTTATATTTTTCAGTTTAGCGAAGACCTGTTTCACTCAACCACTTTGCATTTCAACTGTCTGTAAATTGAAGTCGATTCTGCCAAACGTCACATCGGTGGTAGCCGTGTTTGATACCTCCTTTTGTATTACGCCAGAGCTTATGGGCACTGTTGCGAGCAAGCTGTCGGATTTTCAAGTCGTTTATTTCATATTTCAATATTAGATTGTCGTATCCTGGGTGGCTAGGACATATAGGAAATAATTTTTTCAGTCGATAAAATGATGCAACTATTAATTCGTCGGTAACTTTGCTCTTTTCTTCAATTAATTGTTGCTTCCGGTATTAATTTGCACTTTTATTCGGTAACGCGTGTTTTCATCACGCGACCCGACAAAATATCCTACGGACAAAACATCTCACAACAAAATATCTACTAAAACCTAACCGAATAATTATTTATTTATTGTCTTATTGTATAATTTTTGTCCCATTTTACTATTTTTGAACAATAATTTATTGTCTTTACACGATGTCTGTATTATTTTTGTCCTATTTTTTGTTAGTTAAGGTTAGGTTAGGTTATGTTAGGTTTTAGTAAATATTTTGCTGGGGGATGTTTTGTCCATAGGATATTTTTTCGGGGATATTTTGTCGCGAGATGAAAACCTTTTATTCGATTCCGCCAGGAATTTTATCATCCTGTAAATCCCGTTAGACACAAATTTTCCCGTTTCCTCCAGAAACAACGGGAAATCTGCCAAGAAGGCAATTTTATGATCCTGTAAATCCCGTTAGACACAAATTTTCTCGTTTCCTCCAGAAACGACGGGAAATCAGCCAAAAAGGCAATTTTATCATCCTGTAAATACCGTTAGACACAAATTTTCCCGTTTCCTCCAGAAACGACGGGTAATTAGCCAAGAAGGCAATTTTATCATCCTGTAAATCCCGTCAGACACAAGTTTTCCCGTTTCCTCCAGAAACGACGGGAAATCAGCCAAAAAGGCAATTTTATCATCCTGTAAATCCCGTCAGACACAAGTTTTCCCGTTTCCTCCAGAAACGACGGGAAATCAGCCAAAAAGGCAATTTTATCATCCTGTAAATCCCGTCAGACACAAGTTTTCCCGTTTCCTCCAGAAACGACGGGAAATCAGCCAAAAAGGCAATTTTATCATCCTGCAAATCCCGTTAGATACAAATTTTCCCGTTTCCTCCAGAAACGACGGGAAATTAGCCAAAAAGGCAATTTTATCATCCTGCAAATCCCGTTAGACACAAATTTACCGGTTTCCTCCAGAAAGGACGGGAAATCCGCCAAGATGGCAAATCAGAATTATTAGTAATAAAGTAGTTTTAAAATTCTATTCTTCTAACAGCATTTTTATAACATTATTTTTAATTGCGTCCATAAAATACATATTATTTTCACGTAGTTGTAGTAACCCAATAATACTATACCTTTGTTAGATGCGGACCATAATTTACAAATTATAAGCATGATGTACGAGCTGGGTAACAATTAGCCTCAAGAAGGCTTAAAAAACTCCAGTCTGTTCTTTAGTAGGACCGCCACCACAGAGATCTCTCACTCTCTCCCAGATCTCTCAATCATTTAAAATATATGCACCATTTACAGGAGAACAAACTTTTGCTGATGTTTTAATGTCCATTCAAGATCTAGCTTTTGAGGTGATCCAACCTGTGCGCTTTTCAATCACCGTGACGTTTCACGGCTACCGTAACCAAGGGCGGATTTAGGGGGGGGGGGGGGGGGCACGGGGGCCCTTGCCCCCCCAGACGGTAATTTTGTGTACTGTGGAGATTCGATCAGTAATTATTGATTTTTTTGCCCGTCCGCCCCATGTGCCCCCCCAGAAAAAAATCCTGGATCCGCCCTTGCCCGTAACCGTGACGGCAAAAAAGGCTATAAACATACGTTCCTCAACACAATAATGCTAGGTACAGCTCGTTCAAAAGTTGAGATACGCAATGTACGTAGATCTGTTTCCTCCTGTATGGAATATACTTACAAGGATGATATTGAAGTGTGAGTGAATTCCAAAAATTCAAAAATATACACGTTTTGTTACATATAATGCTGCAGTTCTTTCTTGCACACTAAATAATAACAGTGCAAAATGAGACAAACGGTGAACGTATGTCTGCACCCCCTTAAAGGAAACATACAATCATTATCATACATCTCCCTCCCACGAATATTGATAAACAAACATTTTAACAAAACAAAAAACGACTTCAAAAAATGCACTAAAAAGTAAAAAAAATATTTCGTATTCTTCTACAACTTAATAATCAACTTACTTTTTCTACTCATCAATATGTAGGTACTATTGTTATTTTTGTAGTCGGTGTCAGCCAAGGTAGGTTTTGTAACTACATACATAGTTATAGGTGAGATGTGCTTGTGTCGCACGAGCGACTTGACGAGGCGAGAGGCGGGAGGGGAGCTGTCAAGTGAACACGCCGGGCCGGGTATCTTTGCTGTCACCGACTCCAAATATAACAATCGTACCTACATATTGATGAGTAGAAAAAGTAAGTTGATTATTAAGTTGTAGAAGAATATGAAATTATTTTTTTACTTTTTAGTGCATTTTTTAAAGTCGTTTTTATGTTTTGTTAAAATTTTTGTTTATTTTTTGATTTTTAGTGAATCTGAAGTACACTAACTAATTTGTCTGAATATGGGTAGACCTAGTAAACGTGCTGCTCACATGAGACAGACATAATTTGACCATAACGATGTTACGGTCAAATTAAGCGATTCGGCCTGGTATCGTTAATTTGCTCCTAAGAATTGAAGTGTTCCGTTACTTTGTCATGGATCCCATAATCAGAATCTAACCAAATTCTCATCAAACTACTCTTGAAGTACATCCTTTCCAATAAAAAAAGAATCATCGAAATCGGTTGGCGTGATATTGAGTTATTCGTCCATTTGTCGCACACATATTAATGCAAATTTAAGACTTATAAGGTTTTTTCATAGATGCCATTATCAGAACTAGACCATATTGAAATGGGACCACACGGGAAGCTTTCAAATAAAAAAGAATCATCAATATCGGTTTACCCAGTCGAAAGTTCTGAGGTAACAAACATTAAAAAAAAAAACAAAAAATGCAGTCGAATTGAGAACCTCCTCCTTTTTGAAGTCGTTTAAAAACGAAACGCAATTCCTGCCGCATAAAAGTAGTACTTTGTGGGAAAGAGTCATACGTATTTTGTATGTCTCACCATATTTAATGCGTACGAAAGAGCTGCAGCATTATAGCGATAAGGAACGTATGTTTATTACCTTTTTTGGCCGTCACTGTACCGTAACCGTGAAACGTCACGATAATTATTATAAAAGCGCGCAATCTCTTGAACTTGCTCTATTAGATTCTCTTCAGATTCTCTAACTAAAACCCTAAGAGGAACCTCCTTTAATAACAAGGCTTCTGTTCCTAATTAGCTTGACGACTTCTTCACCCCCAAACCACCGGCGTAGAGTCGTAAAACAGCCATAAGGTTGAGGCAATCGTAAATAATGCAGGAGAACATTGATTATTTTATATATGTTTGTACGTATTTTGATAATTAAAAAAATATATATTATTTCGTAGGAACATTACGAGTATATTATTAAACGCTGAGAACTTATAAATCAAGTCGCAACAAGTTATGAACTTTCTTGAATTGAGAGCTAAATTGAATTGCAATAAAAAGAGACTGTTATAATATAATGTTTTATTTTTATGCCAAAATAATAAGGATGAAATTGTTTTTAATAAAAATATAAGTATCAACATTATTATGAAACCAGAAATTTAAATAGAGTAGATTGCAGCGTATAAGAAAAACTGTCACAGAACTGATACGTTTCAAGATTTTCACGGCCAAAAGCATTTTCGTTTTTGGGGTGTTTTGGGGTCACACATCTACCGGATCTGCCGGATCTGCCCTGATGATGGACACTGCAACGATGTCCGAAACGTTGGCTAAAGAAGGATGTAGCGCAACACGGCATAACACCCCAAAAACAAATAACGAAAATGTCACAGAACTGGTCTAAAAAAGTGTGATAAAATATTTATAAAATATTGTTATGCGTAGGTACCTACTGTGCATAATTACTTTTATTGAGAACAGTGACGGAATGCATTGTCATCGACAACTCACTACAACGAGTCTATCTGCCGAGTTTCAGCTCGATCGGATGTCCACTTTCAAGATTTGCACTAATTTGAAAACGAAATCGAAATTCGAATAGATGTAGGTATTAAAGTTTAAAAAATCAACCCTTAAAATAGAAAGTTTTTTAACTAGGCACATTTATTTTCAAATTTCGTCGTAATTGTGCTATCTCTTGGGCCCGCTAGTAGCCAATTTCGATTAGTTGCCCGGGTTCACGGGGTGAGGTTTGTCTAGGTCTTGGTAGCGGTTGCATCTGCTCACCTTCTGCGTGGCGAGCCGGATCGAGGGAGATTGGTTAAGGGAGGCCTTTCCAGACGGTATCTCTCGACCCATCGTTGAAGGGGTGGATTCATTCGTCCGTCACTCCTGGAAACACTGACGTCCAGATTCCTACCCACCCCTCATGCCTTTTTCCTTCCCAGAATTTCCTCTCCTCCCTTTCCTTAAAAATACCCTCCAAACAGCATTCTCTAAGATTACGTAGGCCCTGAGGGAAATTATTTATCCTCAGGGCCTCCTGTGTAAAGCTAATGTAAAAAAAATTAAGATTATTTGAATTGACAGTGGATTGAACCTTCCTCTCCAGAGGGTCACTAAAATGAGTGAACACCGCTAACACTTAAGCCACGCGCATTCATACATACATACATACATACACACATACCCACATACAAACACACACACCTTCCCACTACATACATCACCCGGTAATTACAAAAAAATATATATATATATACCTACCGTAAATAAGACACTACAATGAAACACATAATAGGTACCCACCATGAAATATACTTATCAACTGTAATTTTTTTTAACAATGTATCTAATGTACTGTTCGTTTCTGTTTATAAATAAATGTAACCTTATTGGATGGATCCGAGATTTATTTCACATCATATTTCCCACCTGTACACCGGTGCCGAAGTGATCAATGACGCTAATTCCTCGGAGTATCTTTCACTGAAATACCGGTAGTAAAAAGACAGCATTTCCACCTGATGACGTAGTACTGTGAAAAGGGAATCGATCATTGGCCAAGTGAGCCATGTTTATCTTCTTCAGACCAGAGGTGTCTGCAAACTCAATAGCGGGGCACATTTCCTACCACCTCCGTGTAATCTTCACCACAGTAATTATTTATTCTAATGATGGGAGCCAATTCTCGATGAATGGTTAAATGAAATGTTGATGATGATTGAATTTTTATCGCCACCGATTCGAAGAGTTATTCGACGATGACGAAACTGCAGTAATTTGATTCCTCAATATATTGTTACCTGCGTTTTTTTTTACCTGTTATAGGAATGAACTATACGCCACATATCTTAATTATACGTGTGGTTATAAATTTTATTACCACACATTTCTAATTCTAATTTTCAGATAAAATTGAGATTATGTACGGCAAACAAAAATTGCTTTGAATATAGTAATTTGGTTTACTAATTCTTATGAATTAGATTTGAAGTTAGGTGCCGCTACCCGAATTTCTACCGATTTCTTACATATCTCCCTCAAACATTTAAAGTTTTTAAGCTCTTAAAAAAATATATGTTATTTTTGAAGATAATATCTAGACGCGTTTCACGCCGAAACGCAAATTATATGAAATACCCTCCATAAAAAAAACCACAAAGTATGCTCCGAAAATTATTATAAACACGTTTGTTTCAGTTATAGTTGTGAAAAAATTCACAATGTTACTTAAGACACCTTCCACGAGATTTTTGCTCTATTTTAAACGAGTCCTGTTTAATTAAACATTTTCACAATTTTCGCATCGATTTTATCGCCTTAAATATTAGCGCGCTCCTCTAACATTCGTTATTACATATCTCTCCATCTTCTTCTTTTTGAGCGCGGTTGCGGCACCTTAAAAAAACAGAGAGTGCAATTCACACGCTTTAGAAGTTAAACCTTCAGAAAACTGAAGTAGATAAGACTGAAGAGGCTACAAAGCATCGCACAAAGATGAGATCGATTATCCTATCTCATTCTCTCGCAGGTTAATTTCTATAGATGTGTGTGTTTGTCTCTTTTTAGTGTCGCTATTTTTTGTTTCATCGAGTTTCAAATCACAATGGTGCAAAATAAGTTTTCACTTTAATAATGCAAAACATTATCATCTTGTAGACTTAAAATACTGAAAAAAAAGATTAAAAACTTTTAACAATACCTATAACGTATTTGACGCATTCCTGCTTCATACCTAGGTGAACAAGGTTTTTAGGGGCACACGTTGTATTGGCATTCATCCTTGCCAAGAAGACCTCGTTTTCTTTCATCATGAGTTTACATTATTTGTTGGTTAAAAAAAGATATTATTGTAGTTTGTTAAAGGGGTAAAGTGTGGGTGGTTTGGTATATTTATGGAAGTGCAGTAAGTGGAGGTGGTTCTACATTATAATGCAAGTAAAAAGGTAAATTATTTTTTTGAAATTCCAACGTTTTAAGGTAGTTTTCAGATAAAAATTTGAATAAATTGTTTATTTACAGGGTGTAACAGCACGTACCCGAAGGATTTCAACCAGTCTTGAGCATATTTGTAGTAAAAAACAACATGTGTGCACTTCACACGCGGTAGAAGCGCAACCTTCAGAAAACTAAAGTAGGCAAGAGTGGGGAGGCTACGAAACACCGCACAAAGAGGAGACCGATTATTCTATTTCATTATCTCGCAGACTAATTTTATGTATTATCTCCTGTTTTGAAGGTCACATTTGCAAAATTTCGTCAACCTCGGCATAAAACTGCAGATGTGCATACTAATTAAATCCACTCTCGCCAGCATGCTCGTCCAGCACATACTTTCTCCTCTGTATATATATCTAAAAATCTAAAAATGTCCGCTAAGCGTTGCTAAACCGTTCATCCGATTGCGATGAAACTTTGGGGATTTAATGTGTGCATGCCCGCGATGATTTCTGAATACAATAGTGAGCTCTGGCATCATGAAATTGTGCATTGCTAAACCGTTCATCCGATTGCGATGAAACTTTGGAGAGTTGTGAGCACGTCAACGAAGGTTTCTATATTTATATTGGTGAGCCCTGACATTATGTAATTTCGTAATTTGTATAAAAAAATTGCAATAGGTAATTGCAATTGCACAGGGACTGAATGTGTGGAATGCGGAAGGCGAAATCGGTAGGGGGGTTCATGGGACGGGGGAAGCGGGAGAGGGAACGGGGAGAGGGAAAGCGTGAGGGGAAGAGGATGCGGAAGAAGAATGGGACAAAGGGAAAGGACACGCAGGGAGAAACAATATCGTTATTCAGTGGCATAGCAACGCATGCCGGGAACTACAAACCCAGAAGCTGGCATATTTTGATTTATATATGTATGTACATATATGTAAAACACTTTTCTCGGTTTACCCGCGTAACGTAGTCCTGAGAAGGACTTTTAACTCCTGACGTTTCGGACAGATCACACTGTCCATCTTCAGAGGCCTTATGTCTTTAGTTTTTGTCTCAAACAGATAGCTTTCGCATGTCTGTTCGGTCCAGAATCCAAGACTTAAGTGAGTGCAAATCAATTCCTATGGCTAGAGCGGAGTACCCGGGTTGATTGTGATTTATGGTGCTGGGGGTAGGAGGTGGGACCGGCAGTCTCAGGCGGTTTACATGTAGAGACCTGATTGGTTAGGCTAATTGTGGGTACTTCTGATAATTTTGGAAATGCCGTTTTTGGGGGATTTTCGTCAATTATTACTTTCCAGGTGTTGGGAAAGTTAAGAAGTCCTTCTCAGGACTACGTTACGCGGGTAAACCGAGAAAAGTGTTTTACATCTTACACCCGTGAAAACCTTAACCATAACATGTACATATATATATATATATATATATATAGATTTCCCCCTAAAACCATGCGAGCGAAGCCGCGGGTAAAACCTAGTTACATTATATATTTATTTACACAAAACCTTTACAAATTATACAGGTGTAACAGGACGAACCCGAGGGATTTTAAGAGGGCATTACCAGAGAAAACCAGAAATATGTCATTTTCAAATCAGATTTTAGACGTATTGACTCTTTTCTACAAAAAATTATAAATGGATTTCGAAAGATTGTTGTTTATCTAGCATTCGCATGTAATAAATTTTGAGAAAATTTTGAATTTTTAGTATAATAATGTTATTCCATAGGTCGTTGGCAGATTTGTTAAATTTTCCAAAATGTATTTGTATTATACCACACCCATTTCAAATAATATAATCATGCAGTAAAATAAATCAATACATTATCTAGCAAACGCATGTTTTAGAATTTTAATTTTAGTTTCAATAAAATCATTAAAAAATATGTACGTAGATGTGTTTAATATATTTCAGATTTTTTTAACATTCTTATTAAATTTAGACATTATTGAAAAATGATAAATACTTATAATCAAAAAATAATTACAAAAAGTACATTATTTTAATAGTTTTATCATCACGCCTTTTAGCATTTTTGGATGAAGGTATAAATTAAAGCTAATTTGGATTGAAATAAATTCGATATTGAGTTATAAATTAAAAAAGCTGGTACGGAGAATAATTAATCTTTCTCATTGTAACCGCCCTACACGATCGTAAGAACAACTTTCGACGAAATGTGGATTTTCGTCCGCTGGCTGGTTAAACGCTCTTAACCATCGATTCCTGACATTATTTGGAGTAAAAAAATGTAAATGATATTTTAGTCTCCGGTGTTATTTTTGATGTTTTTTTTATTTATTTTTCTACAAAAACATTAAAAAATGGTAGGTGTTGTACAGTTGGAGGCGAGGTGAGGTAACCAATGAAAACAAGCGAAAGAATTTGTTTTTTGTTTGATTTTGAAGAAAAAAAATAAATGTCATCAAAAAAGTCACCGGAGACCAAAATTTTAACTAATTTATGGATACGCAGCCGCATTTTTATGGACACATTACGGAAATTATACTTCATTTCAACAATTATTACAAGAAACAACTATTTACGAACAAAAAATAGGTTATTAGGTTCTTAGTTTAGGTAAATTAAGTAATTCATGCGTTTTTAGTTTGAAACGAAACTTCGCAAAAGTCAAATCCATACAAAAAAACATGGCCGTAATGGAGATGGTGATATTTAAACTTTTAATGAAAATCGAATTTTAATGCATATTTTTCCGTCTAACCCGACTGAAATCGATGGTTCTTGTGGTAATTAAGTTTAAAAGTAGTTTACTTTTCAAATTTTATGCCTATTTAAAGTGTAGCGGCATGCGGCGGCTTGTCCATACTTACAAAAATTTTATTTACATTTTTTACTCCAAATATGCTCAGGAATCGCTGGTTAAAATCCCTCAAAATCCCTTAAAATCCTAATATCCTGTTCCACCCTGTATACCTAAACCTTCCTCAGGATTCACTCTATGTAATGGTGAAAACGCATGAAAATCCGTTCAGCAGTTTTTGGGTTTAACGCGAAAAGACAGACAGAAGAGATTTGATGGAATTAGAGTGATGGAATTGTACAGTGTAAAGATGGTTGCAGGAAACAAATTGTAAAATTATGTGAAATACTGTTTTGTAAGTTCTTTCGGTGATATTAAAAATATCTGCTACTTATGCATTTTGGTTACCTAAGATGTGTGCGCGTGGCATAAGGGAATTTATAAACGAATTGGAACGAATTTATTGACATTATTGTTGCAGTAAAAGATATTTTTAGTTATTATTCAGTTATGGGAGGTTCAAGATATTTCCTCGCCCCTTGCAGTGCCTCAATTGACTTGCTAATAATAATGCTCATTACCTCCACAGCCCAGAGTCCTAGAGTCTAGGTCTGACAGGAGTAGTCAACTATTTCAGTTGAAGTGCTAAAAACAACATTAGGTGCAGGCTATGGTCATTGTCATTAATATAAAAATTTATTAAATTTATAATTTTAATTTATTAATATATTAATTTATTATAAATTTATAATTTTAGTATTTGATTTTAGAATATCCCGATGGACCCGACGTTACCTTTCAACTTCAAGGTATGCTCCCCACATCTCTATTGTGTGACATATATTGTGCTTTGATCATAGACATGTGAATATTAGTAGACCTACCCTAAGTGATAAAAGCGTATTATTTCCCCCTCCCCCATACTGGGATTGAGTATGGCTTCTCGTGAATCTAAAAATGGTGACGTCATCATTCATCATTCTTCTGCGAGCCAGCGTCGAGCGTTCATTTTACGAAATAACACCGCAAAAAACATGGTTTTGTGTTTTGAAAACGTGTAAATATATACAGTCACTCGAGATACATGGCGTTTGCTCGTCGATGTTTATTGAGGTAAGTAAATTATGAAACATTTGTAAAAGTGTCTTAACTAAACACGGCAACAAAATATTGGACCCTCAAAATAGGCGAACTTTATTATGCCGTATTTAGGACTTTGCAAATTTGTTCATTACGCGGCGAGCAATTCGCGCTCCCATGTAAAAAGGTCTATTCATTCAAGAGCAGAGTTTACTTTTAAGAACTAAATGGTGATATTATAATGCGAGATGCCTATATACTGTCGATTGAGTTATTGACGAATCACATATCAGTAAAGCCATCGTCCCGCTCTGCGTCCCGCTCTAGTTGGTTTCTCCCCTCACCTTTATGTTCTGGTCTAGTAATATTCATATGTCTATGGCTTTGATCTACTCCATCCAATGAATAGCATCCATGGAATATACACGTCAAAGATATATACGCACAGACCCAAATATTTTCTTTTACGATTCTGCCAAAATATAACATCACAACTGTCATTCTACACATAATTCAACACTCCTCACACACCCACACTAAACCAAAGCTAAATGCAGAAAACCATCTTGAAGTATACTATAATGCCAGCTCTCAGTGGAGTGGAGCTGGCAACACGGTATTGCTTCAGAGTACTTAAGCACACATTTCACCACTAACATTTACACATCTGCCCTGATGATGGACACTGTAAAGCTGGCTAAAGGAGGAGGTAGCGCAACACGGCATAACGCCCCAAAAACATATAACAAAAATTAACTACCTCATTTAAAATAATTATTCACTTGATTCTGAAAAATGGGACAGTGTAGGTACCTATAATTTATTAGTAAACTCAAATTTACACAGTATTAGGAAAAAATTTTAAAACTCTGCCAGTTATAATTTAAAGTTAAGTTGTATTTAATAACTGATGCAATTACAACATCAGTTGCAGTTTTGACCCATAACAAGGTCCGGCATGCGAAAGTATGTAGGTTACCCCTTTCCTTCATACCCTATTTAGGTGCTTATGGTTAGTCTAGCTCTGTGTGGCGTGAATACATGAACCCCAAGTTTAAAAAAGTAAACACATTGAGTGTCTGAACAGTTCTAGAGCCAACATTTATACTTTTCGGTTGACAAGCCCTGGTCTCGAGTTTACAGTCCTATAGAATGAGGTAATGTATATTTGGAAAAGTGACGCTCCATTGTGTCTCGTTCTCCCTCTAAGAGTAAAGGAATGATAGAGATGGGAGTAGTATAATCAGACGACATTAAAACATAAACGGAAATTCGTGTTTCTGTGCTATTGTGGTAATGGGATGTAGTTAAGTAGATACCTAACTCAATCGAGAGCAAAATGTATTATTTTGATCTGTCGAATAAACACAGCTATCACTTTCAAATTATATTATGTAATTTTGGGTTATTGAAAAGGGTTTTTAAAAAATCAGAGTGTGCAATTCACACGCGTAGAAGTGAAAATTTCAGAAAACTAAAGTAGACAAGTGTGGGCAGACTACGAAGACCTTTTTTTTATCAATGTGAAGGATGATTTTTTTCCTTATTTTTGTCCTTATTTGTCGTCTAATTCTAGTGCACCTTTTCCTAGACACTTAGCCATTATTAGTATTTGTTTTCCTCTTCAAAGTAACTACTAGTTGTCGCTTTCTTTTGTGCTTTCTTTGCCTGTTCCTTTTGGAGTGGTTTGAATATTGGATATTGATTTTACAACAAATAAAAACGTTTTTTTTTTATTTCTTACGATTCGATCCTTGGTCCGGTGAATGTCTGGCCGCTAAGGTTTGTCAGGCGCTTTATACCATTGGACCAAAGGAGACTTGCGTGGGACCGTGGATTTATCGTATTTTATTGGAACTGAGTACCCGTGAAATAAATAAACAATTTATTGCTCTCTCATTCTCTCACAGGCTACATCCTGTAGATTAATGTGTTTGTCTCTTTTTAGTGTCGCTCGCTTCCGTTTCATCGAGTTTCAAATCCCAACGATGTTTTGGAAGTTTTCAATTCAAAAATAGAATCAGATGTAATTTTTAAAATTTTCGAAGAAACGTAATGTTTCTGGATGAATATTGTGCATATATTTTCGTTATTTGTTTTTGGGGTGTTATGCGTGTTGCGCTACCTCCTTCTTTAGTCAACTTTTCGGACATCGTTGCGGTGTCCATCATCAGGGCAGATCCGGCAGATCCGGTAGGAAAGGAAGGAGGTAGCGCAACACGGCATAACACCCCAAAAACAAACAACGAAAATACTTTTGGCCGTGAAAATCTTAAAACGTATCATTGTGCAAATAGCTTGAGAAACTAATTTTGACGTCCATGAACGCAAATTATATTAAAAAATTAAATTAGGTCCTACTCTAGAAAATGGGATCTACAGAATTTATTTATTATGTAAAAAAATACACAGAATTATTATACATAACTGAACTGCCTCAGTAATAACATTTTGTGTTTGTTTAGTAATAAATTGACGATGGGACTTGTTATAATTATTTTCCTCAATTAGTGTTCTGGGCAAAGAAAATTTCTGCACAGAACCAATTCCCGACTTCTAGTATGTAGTGGAATCCTAAAGCTTATCGATGGATGCAATTCTGGATAATCAAATGCATAATTTAAAATTTAATTAGAAATACCAAGGCAGTGAAAAGGCTTCTGTCTGACAATTTAAGCTTATTCATATCATTTAAAAGAGTGGCGTAGTTCAACAAATTTGCTGGAATACCCTATTTAAAACTTAGAAAACCCAAGAATTAATTATGTGTTATTTCAATAGCTTGTACATAAATATTATAGTGTGGGTTCCAGACGGGAGAATTGTACTCAAGTTGACTTCTAACAAAGGAAGAATATAACAGTTTAATATACTTAATATTGATAAAAACTCTAGTTAGTCTGGTTATAAATCCGAATATTAAATAATTTAATTAAACTGATCCATGAACTCGAGAAATTCCATTCTGTAGGTCCCAAAGATTGGAAGAGGCTGACCAGTGACCAGATGCGAGAATTTTACTTATTGTTAATTTTTTTCATCAAATTTATAAATCCTCTCTATTGCACATTGCACTATGTTTAAATATGACGCCATTAGCATCACGACTGATCACCATTACCTCATTGAGATTAGAGGAAACATTTGGTTTGAGTTTGCGACATCAAAAATTGGCTTGCATCCTGTCTATCCAATCGCTTACAAGCTTTGAAAGTTGTAAATAAACTCTAACTTCGCAACACATTCTTCGGGGGTACCACAGGGATCCATTTTAGGTCCACTTCTCTTCATCCTTTTTAAAAATGATGTCACCAAAATAATCGAGTCATTTGGTCTCTTGTCTCACCGCTACGCTGATGATCAGTAAATTAATTTTTACTGCACTCCAAATGAAATCAATGGTCTAAAGATCCGTGCAGTTGAATGCTTAGAAGCAATAACTAGTTGGGTGTCTTAAAACAAGCTGAAGCTGAACCCATCTAAGACTGAGTTTCTCTGGGCGGCCACATACAAACACCAACATTTCATAGACAATTCACCTATTTCCATTTCTGGCAGCTATATTATTCAAAAGACAACTGTCAAACTTCTTGGCGTAAATTTAACGGCGTTTATGCTAGCCTTCCAAAATATCAAACTGACAAATCGTGTTAAATGCAGAGGTACGGCTCATAACCGGGGTCTCTAAATATTCGCGCATTGCAGAACACCATCGTAACCTTCACTGGCTCAGTGCCCCGAAAAATCCAGTACAAGATGTGTTGGATGATGTTTAAATCAATCAATGAAATGGCCCCACATTACACATCTGGTCCCGGAAAATACTGATCCGAGGCAGTCAACCCTTAAATCAGCCACATCATCAGCTGTAGGTAGACTGATAGCACCTAAGTTAATTTTTATCAGTGTCGCGTTCACTGGTCAAATGAATTGTACATATGGTTTTGTATCAGTGATCGAGTACGCAATTTTTTAGCCATAAGTTTTTTTAATGGTTTGTCTAGTCTGTAGTTAGGTGTAAGAATGTAGAAATATATTATAAATTTATACAGCGCCATAGAGGTGATTTTTCACAGAATGGCGCAATACAAATCATCCAAATAGGTACTATTATTATTATGTTTCCTGCTACCAATAATAGTTATAAGTAGATTCCTAGAACCCAGACACCCGACACTATGATTGATCCAAGGGGAAGTGTCACATTACTCGTATCATGTCTCATTATAATAATATAATACCTTCTATTTAAAATGTCATCAGCGAGCATAATTAATCGCGTTTGATGTGCTGAAGAAGTGCACTTGCCATATTAAGTGTCATTATTCATTATGCATAGAAACATTATGCCATTTGAAACTAGTTTAATAGGTACATGGTCTACCTGATACCTACGATACAGGTACATTCAGAATAAAGACGTTAGATTTTCATCAAGGATTTGTTTTGTTAGTTTGAAATATAGATCGTATGTCTATTACATACACTTCAAGTATATTTATATTTTGTATATATTATTATTTTATATTTTGATTATAGCACACCTTTATGTACCTTCTTACCAGTGACGTTGCTAGAATAATCACATGGGGGGAGGGAGAGGGAATCAGAGGAGAACATTTTTTAGAAAGCTTTTTGGGACTAATTTAAAACAAACTACTTTTAAAATATACGCGTAATTAGTAATTACAAAATTCAAATTCGTAATTCTTACATTTTCAGAACGTAAATTTAAATACAATTCAGTACATGTCTAATGAAAAATTTTAACCATTCATACAGTAGTCCGTGGTGTAATAATCAATATAGTTGCCTACCAAACAGTTGTATAGGGTTCAATTTACCTACATTATATTATTCAATCGTAAAAACATCTATCAAGAATGTAGCGATTATTGCACGGTTTTATTAAGTACCTAATAACAATAGCATAATAAAAGACCATTGTGGCTGATGCATCTGAAACCGCTTACAGCTTCACACGCACTTGTAAAGTGGACTTTACATATTATTTATACGACACGAGACGAAATGTTATTTGCTGGAATTGAGTGATAGTACGAGTATGTGTATAGGAGATAACGGTTCCATAACTACTCAGAATCATGCAATTTTAACACCCCTTTGAAAAGTCAAAAAGTTATGAAAAAAAACCCATAACCTAACCTAACGTAACCTGTTTAACCAAATTTTCGTACATTTTTTCTTCACTTTTAATGACTTTACCAAAGAAGAAGTTGAAGTTGCATGATTCTGAGTTGTCAGTTGAGAACAAGGTATGGAAGGAAAAAGGGATGACCAATCACTTACTACTTTATCTCTGCGAAGGAGAACACGACACAATCACAATATAATTATATAGTTCCACCGCGATACCTCGAGGGTATTATTCCCACAACAGAACGATATTATGTACTTACAAGATAGCCAAATTCCTTCTTTTGACTTGAGATTATTCACACGAAAAACACCAAAAACTTGCTTCCAAGGTATTCCCAATGCTTCTTATGTTTCCAAACCAAATGCTTCCGAATTTGCACTATATTTCTTGGCATTGTTCCAAATTTCACTTACTTTTCCAGAAAGGTGGTGGTTAGGGAGAGGTACTAACTGGATCCATAATGGGATAATGATATGGATAGTATCCCTGTAGAAACTAAAAATCTTTTCGTTTCAAAACCAAACAGTGGGGTCCATTTTATTTAAAAGGAGTAACCTGATTAAATTAAATGACATGTAGGTTAGAATGGTCTCTACCACTTGCTGAAAGATCACAATTCAGAATCGAAACGTTGGCATTTGAAATGGCGTCAGCCGTTCTGAATACCCAGGGACATCGCAACTTCCCCCACCCCATTTCCTTCCTTCCTACTCCTACTTCCTTTCACCCTAACAATCTCCGCAGTGCCTTCGGCCAGTGGCTTCGGGCAGTTGTGAGTTGGGTGTTGGAATTCTTTATTCTTCACTTCTCGGCCAAGGAGGTCGTAATTTAACAAAATGATGGCAGAATTGGTGTAGAAAAGTGCAAAACCTTGACTTTCTTCAGAAATAAAAATCCTGTTTTATTCGAATATTCCATCAATAACACAGCTTTAGAAAGAGTCACGGAAATGAGAGATCTTGAAATTAATTTGGATGAAAAACTAAGTTTCGCCAATCATATCCACCAAATTGTAAACAAAGGTATGAAAACACTAGGCTTCGTACTAAGAAAAACCAAAAACTTTAATTCCATACAAGTCATTAAATTATTATATGTATCTCTAGTTAGAAGCCTAATGGAATATAACTCAGTAGTTTGGTCTCCATATTACAAAATTCGCATCAATAACATTGAGCGAATACAAAAAAAATTTCTGCGTTTTATAAAATTTAAATTAAATATCCCACTAGAAGACTTGAAATATAATTTATTATTAAATATTCTAAAAACACACACACAGAAGACAGACGTAAAATAAACGACTTAACATTTTTATTCAAAATACTTAACTCTAAATTTGACTGTTGCGAACTTCTGCAACTCATAAACTTAAGAATACCGACAGTAACTAAGTAATACACTATTCTACTGTAGCATTCATAAGCGGAACTACATTGCCCACTCTCTGATACAACGATTTCATACTGTGAGAAATCAGTACTTAGGTGATATTGACATATTTAACATAATCTTGGCGAATTTTGTTGATCTTGTAAAAAAACTTATTCCAAAATATTCCTAAATATATCTGTTTTTCTGAAAACCTATGAAATCGCTGTATTTTTGTATTTTTATGACTTGTGTGCTTTTTTATCAAATTTTATTTTTATTATTTCTGTATATGTTTAAAAATAATCTGTCTAGAATTATTTGTACTATCAAAATATAAAAGCCCTTTGGGCGTTAAATAAATAAATAAATAAAAATAAAATAAAGAATTTCATAATCATCAGGTACCTATTTAGACAATCTTGACAATCCAATCACCAACAAGTACTTAAATCTCGATTTATTTAAATAGTCACAGCAGCATGACTCATAGATGAAAGGGGTTCGCCAGGGAAGCCAAAGTTGAATCACACTTGACTGTTGGTGATTTCATCTCCTTTCACATACCCACCTCGCTCATACCACATTTACATAAATTATTATTCAATTATGAAGACTGAACTGAGTTGAGAGTGGTCCGTTGTTGCTTTTTAATGTGCAACTATGGTGGATAGGATACGGACGGAAGTACAGTTTTCTACCCCCACCCGGCTGATAATAATTTAATCAGTATGAAATTGTGAAAAATTATACCTGATAACTTGACGGATTACGCATTTTTTAACCCGTTTCTCATTATTTTTTTCTGAGGTCTAGTTTGTTGTAGTGTCCTATATCAGATATTTTAATTCATATAGCATTTCACATTTCATCATTTTTCTTTACTCCCATGTATAGCCTCTTTTACCACCTAACTTTATCGTGTATGTCACCTTTCTGCTAAATATTTCTATGCATTTTTCTATGTGGTCATCCGTCAGTTTTCTCTTTAGTGTTTATAAATTCTCAATTTCTCTTGCAACTCATTCTACAAATTGAAACCCTTAGTGCTCAGATTAGAGTCAAACCGCTGTAAACTTGCTATTCATTTGAATAATAAAAAGTTACATTATTTAAGTATTGAACCGCTTACTCGTTAATACGGAATATTTTTTGTTCAAACAGTTAGGTTTAGCTTTATTATTACGAAAAGTGAGTATTTATGTCGGGGGAGACAAAAAAACCATTTTAGTTTTTTTAAAATTAATCCACTTACGCGATACGCCACTTTTAAATTTATCTTTTTTATTGAACGTTTCATAGACAATTAATCAATGCTGCCAGTCATAGAAAAATATTATTGCTATATAAAACAATAATTTATTCACGTCATGAAGTGAATGCATCATTGACAAGTTTGTACCTGTATTTATAACAGAAGAATGTGGAAATAAAGGTATTAGACTAATTACACATATCCGTTGGACAAACCCTGATTTGCCAAACAAACCATTCAAAACCTGGGATGTATATCTAAATGACGAAGGCATTCAGCTTTTGCATCTTGAACCTCAAACCATTAATATCAGGATTAATTCGAAGTAGGTACTTTTGTTTTTATTTTGACGAGAATTTATTTTATAAGATTGGTACTTCCGACAAATGTCATATTTGATTGGCTATTGGTTAAAAAAGGAATATTCCGTATTATTCGTGCGTATCTATGTATCGAACTTCGACAACAAGAACGTTCCATATTATCCGTGAGGTGGACTATATGCGTATTTACCAAAGTTACATCAATATCCAAGTAAAAGTGTTTTTACTTACAAAAAAGGATAACCTCAAAACACATAACCTCTCTCTCTCTCTGTACGGAATCACTTGGTTTGGGGCCATTAATTTATTACGTAAGACGATTTAGGGGGGGAGGGAGGTCGACCATGTCTTATTTTTTCTTACAAGGGGGTGGGAGGGAGTCTCGATAGTTCTTACGTACGATCACAAAAATGCGTAAAGATAAAATTATACTTTGAAAAAGCGCGGGCAACTGCGCGAGTGTCGAGGTTCGCTCGGATGCGTATAGGTAAACGATTTCCATTTCCATGGCAACGGACCCGCGCAAACAAACATTAAAACAAACCAAACGTGTATAAATTTTTCCCCTTTAGATCCTTGAGTAATAAATATTAAACAGGGGCGGAGGGGGTCAGCCTATTCTTATTTTTTCTTATAATAGGGGGGGAGGGGGTCGAAAACTAGCAAAATTCGTCTTACGTAATAAATGAATGGCCCCATTGGAAAACGAACAAGTCTACGAAGCTGCTCGCCTTAAAACTGACAGAAGACTGTCTAGAGACCAGACCCTGGGATTCTACACATACTTAAGTAATAAACATTTTTTCTCCTCTCTTTTTTATAACATAAATACGTAATGTATAACATGGGGAACATAAGAACATGTATATTATATTATTTGCTTCGTGAATGAGGTAGCATTAACACGTACAACCAATTTCATTTTAAACAATTTGATAATGATTGGGTTAGGTTAAGATAGGTTCCAAAATGTACGAGTAATCTCGTATTATCGCTGGGATATCGCATTTTTGTACCGTGCTAAATAGCGGATTTCGATGTTGTTATTTTATTTAATTTTTTAACTCGACTTGAAAGCACATTGACAAGTGTGAACATTCTTTCAATAAAGTTGAACAAGTTTTTTGAACACAGTTGATCAACTAAAACTGAAACGTCAGATCCCGCTAAAAGCACAAGTATACAAGTGTAATCAAATGTCAAGATTAAGGCTTTAAAATATTGGCATGGGCAGCAGGAAAAAACTTAAAACAAGGGATTTAATCTTTTCAATGTTTGAAATATCTCTGTGCAAACAAATTGATCATGTGAACATTTTTAATGACAGCATTATTTGTAATACTTATGTCATAACATATTTTTTAGAATATGTATCTAGGTACCTACCCACCTTATTTGTTAGGTAATTAATAAATAAGAGGAAGCCACAAGCCAAAAAATTATGTATTCTTCGTGTGCCTTATATCGCTACGATCTTAGGTAATAGGCATAAAAATCGCTTGGCAAACGGAGTCTAGAGGTCACGATTTTAAGCGTAAAAATGATTTTTATTTATTTTGTACTTAAATAATTTTATAAGAAAGAAAAAAAGTTGATCAATGGAAACTGTCACCCATAATTTTCGCCATAAAATTATTTCTTTAAAAGTTTATGTTTGTTTCTTGTTCATAAGTTTCTGATGAATTTTTTTTTTTTTTTAGTAGTTAACGCTTATATTTTTTTAAAAGTAATTAACATTTGTATTTTAATTCTACTCAATGGAAACTATGTGAAAAGTTTCAATTTATCTAAAGAATTTTTTTTTTGTATTTACAATATAAACGATTCGTAGTAAAGATTAATCAAAATAGTGATTTAGCATACAGCTTCGCCGTAGTATTAAGTAACTAACTAACTAACCATCACGCCGTTTCCCCGCAGGGGTAGGCAGAGAGGACGGACCGCCAAACTACTCGGTCTTGGCACACAGTCTTTGCCTCACTCACATTCATACATCGTCTCATACATGCTCTTCTGTTATTCTGACTTTTGACAAGTATCTGATTCACTTGATCGTGCCATGTCTTCCTCGGGCGTCCCCTACCTCTTCTACCATTCACATTTGCATCATATATTCTTCTTACACTACTTTCTTCGTCCATTAGCTCTACATGCCCAAACCATCTGAGGGTCCCTTTCTTAATCTTACTCATTACGCTTACATCAGCCTTACATTCTTTTTTATTATAGAGAATAAGTTTAAAATATTAGTGAGGATATTTACCAACTATATTCATTGTAATGTAACCACTAATTACTATCCGGCTTTGCCCGAGATATCAATACAATATTTTACCACACTAAACAAATGCCCCAATTGCATGTAACAACTATTTAATGATATGGTGCATATCAGTGCATATAATTGTGTTATATTTTTAAGCTCACGACGGAAATGGCATTGTGAACTGAAAATGACAGCGTTTCGTCTACAAATTCCAGACCGAAAGGCCGTTCAAATTTTATGACGGCAGAACTGACCGTTCGAGAGATTTTCATGCTTCGTATATAAGAATTTCCTGCGTTTTTTCCTGATTTCGACCAAAGAATTAATCGTTCAGATTTTCTAGATTATAGTTAAGGCACAAGGGGCCTCCTGGGTTTGTTGTCCGGTACAAGTGCGTCATGCGGTGAGGCGGGAACGGTCATCAAAATATCATCATCGTCTGAATCGAGTCATTTCTATATAAAACTCTGTCAGGTTCCTACAAGAAGGTGAGTGTCAGCAAGAGGGGACTTGTGCAGTTGGATGATGTGATGACATACAGCCTAAAGGTATATCGGAGGATGAGGCCAGCATCTCAGAGGTCCGGAATCTTGTTCACGCAAGAACTGAAGTGCTGTGAACTGATTTCCAAAAAAAATTTCACACTAAAAAACTGATCACTAATAGAAAATATACTTTTAATGAAAAGACAAATAACTTTGTTTATATCATTTTTATTTATAACGATATTCACATCATCAGGATCAAATGTACACTAAACTTAAAAATTAAACATAGATCACATATGGGAGGAAAGGGTAGAAGGAAGGGAAAGGGGTAAGAGTAAGGGAAGTTTATTAAAATTAGGGATTTCGAAGTCGTTAGCAGGGAAAGACCGGTTAAGTGGTAAAAGGTTCAAAAGAGGGCTTATAAAAATTTGTTACTTATTAATTATGTCTGCTCTATTATTCACATTTTTCCTAATTTCTAAAATCTCTAAATTATTTATCTGTGATGCCTTATAACCCGTATGTCATATTTTAAGACCATGGTTTTTGTCAAAATTATGATCTTTTTTTAATAAATGATCTGCGAACTCAGATTCGCTATTCGCTATTAAATTTAAGTAGATGATACTAACAAATGTAAACGAAATATGAAAAAGATAACCAGCTCTCGATCCCCGGATCTCTCGTCTTAAGGCATGACCAAACCGGCGCGTTCAGTTTGCGTCCGCGGTGGCGTCCTATGTGCGTGCAGAAACCGTTCACACCAAACTAGCGATCAAATAAACAAAGGAACCTACCACTTATTCCGAGTCTCCATCCTATTTCGTCCCAAACCAGGTCCTTTTTTCTATTATTCTTAAGAGGAATATAAACGCTAGAAATATTTCGAATCTCATGGCTGCAAAATTTTAAAATCGAGCGTCTTTTTGCACGAGGCTGGTAAGCGAAAAAGTGATTTTTATTTATTTTGGGCATAATTTTATAAGAACGAAAAAAGTTAGAACATGGAAAACCTCAAAAATAGTCTTAGCCATAAAGGGGTATTTTTAAAAAATTGTTTCTTGTATTACTTCATAGTTAAGTCATGAAAAAACATTTTTTTTCGTGGTTTACGCTTATATTTTTTGTTACGTAAATAATATCTTTATTGTAATTCCAATACATAGAAAAGCTAGTAAAAGCTTCGATTTATCCGTAGCATATTTTTTGATTTTCATACTGTAAGCCGATTCGTCGTAAAGATTAATCAAAATAGTATCTAAATAGGATTTCACGTACATATTCATCTTAAAATCAAAATGAGACGTATCATACAGCAATGGATATTTGTGAACCTCATTTAAAATTTGTTCCGTTTCCCCCATACTTTACATTTAACACAGTTTTTACACATAGATAATAGCTGCGTGCAGCGTCCGAACGCAACATGCGCGATCTGATCGCCACCGCCGCGTGCAGACGCTGCACAGGACACAGGACGCCGCGATCTGGCCGCGGCCGCCGCGGTTTGAACACGTCGCTACAAGTTCGTACATAACAACTGATCGCCACCGCGCACGCCACCGCGCACGCCACCGCGCACGCCACCGCGGACGCAAACTGAACGCGCCGGTTTGGTCATGCCTTTACCGAAGAACGCCTTAATCAATTCGGCCTCTGAAACCTTTTATTTTTAAGTCATTTTGGTCAACTTCAAATACAGAATTAAAAATATTATCTTCGACTAATTGTTCACTTATTATTCGCAGCTACATTTTTAAATGGAAACAAATGTTCGATGAACTGGTTTGTAACCTAGATAGTGTCTCGGATAAACATATCCGATTTTATTTATATGGGACACCTATCGACCTTTTTCTAAAAGTCCATATCAGTCTTTCTCAAAGTGGGCGATAACGCTCCCTTGTGGGCGCTGGAGGTTTTCATTAAATAAGGGGCGTTAAGGAAATCTGTTCAACGATTTTTGATAGTATTCCCTTCGTCAAATTTGTGTGAACGTGGATTTGGTGCCGTAGCAATGTTGCTGAGAGTACGTATTTACATTACCAGAGGAAACCAGAAATATGTCATTTTTAAATCAGATTTTAGACGTATTGCCTCTTTTCCACAAAAGATTATAAATTAATTTCGAAAGATTGTTCTTTTATCTAGCATTCGCATGTTTTAGATTTTGAGAAAAAATGATTATTTTTAGTATAAGGTTATGTATATAATTACCATAGGTCGTTGGCAGATTTGTCAAATTTTCAAAAAAGATTTTGTACTGTTCCACATCCATTTCAAATCATATAATCATGCAGTAAAATAAATCAATATATTATCTAAGTATCGCATGTCTTAGAATTTTAATCTTATTATAAATAAAATCATTATAAAACATACACGAACATGTGTTTCTTGATGAAAATTAGTCCGTTTGTGTATTTATTCGTGCACTTACAAACTAATATATTTCAAATTTTTTTAACATTCTTATTTAACTTAAACATCACTGAAAAATGGTAAATACTTATACTCAAAAAATAATTACAAAAAGTACATTATTTTAATAGTTTTATTATCACGCATTTCAGCATTTTTGGATGTAGGTATAAATTAAAGCAAATTTGGAATGAAATAAAATCGATATTAATAGGGCATTACCAGAGAAAACCAGAAATATGTCATTTTCAAATCAGATTTTAGACGTACTGACTCTTTTCCACAAAAAATTATAAATGGATTTCGAAAGATTGTTCTTTTATCTAGCATTCGCATGTAATAAATTTTGAGAATTTTTTTTAATATTTAGTATAATAAGGTTATTCCGTAGGTCGTTGGCAGATTTGTTAAATTTTCAAAAAAGATTTTGTATTATACCACACCCATTACAAATAATATAATCATGCAGTAAAATAAATCAATACATTATCTAGCAAACGCACGTTTTAGAATTTTAATTTTAGTTTCAATAAAATCATTAAAAAATATGTACGTACCTACATGTGTTTCTTGACGAAAATTGGTCCATTTGTGTATTTATTTGCGAACTTACAAACTAATATATTTCAGATTTTTTTAACATTCTTATTTAACTTAATTGAAAAATGGTAAATACTTATACTCAAAAAATAATTACAAAAAGTACATTATTTTAATAGTTTTATTATCATGCATTTCAGCATTTTTGGACGTAGGTATAAATTAAAGCAAGTTTGGAATGAAATAAAATCAATATTGCGTTATAATTTAAAATGCGTCTGGTACGGAGAATAATTAATCTTTCTCGTTGTAACCGTCCTGCACGATCGTAAGAACAACTTTCGACGAAATGTGGATTTTCGGCCGCTGGCTGTTTAAACGCTCTTAATAAACTTATTTTTATTTTTCCTCGTCTTGTTGCTCTTATTATTTTTCATATTTTATTTGACTTTATTAATAGCCTAGCGAATGTACGGTTGAAATTCGTGAGCCCGGCTTCGAATACACCTCTGACGCCGCGCCTTATGCAAAACTATCTTCGTACTTGAAGTTTGTTCAAAAGCTACTTTTGTAATGGAACCGAATTCAAATAAGTAGCCAATAATGACAAAAGATGGTGCCACTTACGTTAACAGCTAGCGTGAGGAGCATCACCTGGCAGGCGTAAGCACGATTGGATCTGTAATTTCGTGAATCTCTCCGGGTATGGAGAGATTAATGGTATTATTTTTATTATTAAGGCAGTTGTGAGTAATAAATCCACGCGTCTTACAATAATAATTATTAAGTAAGTATGACGTCATTGTCTGTCGCGGTTACTTTGTCCCGGTGACTAGCTGTCACTGGACCGCCTGAGGTTATTTTTCCGAGGAACCGGCTATTTTTGGAACTAATTCCCATCCGATTTACATAATGGTCACCAATACTTAAACTGGGCGAAGCCGAACCAAAAGACGCCCGCAGGGCCTAGCAGAAAAGACCTGCGCAGCGGGTTTAGAAATATTAGTACTGATTAGTACTATCTCCTTCTACAATGAAATATTACATTAATAATAGAGAATTATTTTAATTAAAAAACTAATAGAAATGTTAACATTGTAAAAACCTCCGTGGAAGAGTGATAAGTTCGTTGACTGCGAACCAAATGAGTTTAGTGACATCTCTGAATAGTTGGTGGGTACTAAAATAAGGAATTTCATAGTACCACCGCTCACCAATGGCTCCGGGCAGGACAGTTGAAAGTCTGGTACTGTAATAACCACCTCCGTGGTCGAGGGATAAGGCTCTGGAATATGAATCTGGAGGTCACGGATTCAAATTCCGATGAGTGCAAGTAAATTTTGTTTAATTAATTTGAGCTGTTTCATTAAAAATAATATTTTTTTGAATCCCTGGAGTACCCGCTCAAAAAGAAGAGGAAGGAGAGATATGTAAATACGAATGTTAGAGGAAGCGCGCTAATATTATAAACGATAATATTTATGCGAAAATTGAGAAAATAAAGCAAAAATCTCATCTGGAGAATGTCTAAAATAGCATTTATTGAAACACTCTGAATTTTTTCAAGATTAACATAATTTTTTTAAGAGCTTTAAAGCTTATAGCGTTTAAGGAAAATATGTAATAAATTGGTAGAAATGCGGGAAGCCGGGCCTTAATATAAAAATTTGGGAGGCGGATATGGGTATCGCCGCCCCGAGAATCATTAATTGGGTAACTAACCCCTCTGTCATAGGGCTCCCCAGGTGGTTTGTATATACTCGTATCACTTTCCTTCCCTGCAGAACCTCCTCTCCTTCATAGACTCCTAGACTCATACCATTTTCCTTCCCAGAATCTCCTTTCCTTCATTTCCTTAAAAAAACCCACAGAGTGCAGCAAATGTACAAAAAAATATTTCTTGACATCAAAATTGATTGCGAGTGCAATTCCAATTAATTGTTTACAGGCTGCCGCCTGCGCCTGTAGGTTGAAGATTTCCCTTAGTATTAGGCTTTCTCCAATGGGAGAGGACTTTAGAAGAAGAAGAAGTAGAAGAAAAATAAAGATTAAAAGAACAAGAACTAGAAAAGGGTGAAGACGAGGATGAAAAAGGAAGAAGGACATCAATTTATCTAATAAGAATAGAATTTTAAGATCAAACAAGAGTTTCAAAAGATCATTTTTATCACATCTCCGTTTGCGGTGGCTCCCGGAGGACTGTATTTGCGGTCACAGGTTCATCAATACTTCCATTCTTAAATACCACTTCTTGCCGGACACTGCCAAAGTGGCAATAATTCATAGTAGGACTCTGTGGTGGGTGGACGTGCGAATGGTTTTAGTCTACCCTAGCGCTGATGTATTGAACATTGGGGGCCTGTGGTCTCGCGGTTAGGCGACGCGGTTCAACGCACGAGAACCCGAGGATGCTGGGATATTGCTTACCTACTCATTTATTTAACTCTAGAATTACTTATTCTCTTGTTAAGCAATATGATTAACTCTTCAAAGCCTTATTTCACTGCATCGTCACTATGTATACACATTTCATGGTGGAGTTTTACCCCTTTATGCTCTTCCCTGGCTGCGGTCTCTAGCCATTCCACATCTTGACCTTTGTTCTATGCAAAGATATGCTTTATTTCAAATGGAAATGCGAAATGGGTACTTGCCATTTTGCATTTTAAATGGTTTTTTGTCATACTTTTTAATTTTAAATACTTTTCTCAATGCATTTTTCATTTTAAATAATTTTTGCAACATTCTTCCTTTTATTACAACGCAAGGTTTCAAGTGCCCCGAGAGAATCCAGTTTAAGCTCTGCTGGATGGTATTCAAGTCCCTTAACAGAATGGCTCCGACTTACTTATCGGAAATGTGTATTCCAGAAAATTCCAATTCTCGACAATCAACCCTCAGGTCAGCAGCAACATCAGCGATCGGAAGGTTGAAGGAACCAAAGCGCCCACCAGATACTAAATTCGGTGAGCGTGCTTTCGGAGTGTCAGGACCTAAAGCCTGGAATGGACTGCCACACGAGTTAAGAATGATCACAGATTCAGCGGAATTTAGAGCCAAACTTAAAACTCACCTTTTCAGACAGTCGTATCCATAAGTTTAAAAATCAAGCAAATTCTTAAAATTCTCCAGACTTTCAAAATAATATTTACTCAACTTTGGCACTTCTAATAAATATAAATGTAAAACCAACAGTGATGAGGGTGGCAAAGGTAAAGTCATGCATTTTCCAGTGTTTTGAATATAATATCCTCCACGTGCAAAGTCGTATGTTCCCCAAACATTAACTTTCTTATAAAGCATGTTTTATCGGAAGTGTCCTGCAGGTAAGTATGTTTCTGTATCTATTTGTAAATAATAAAATTAGATAGAGCTTAAGAATTCATAATAAATTGTAAAGCGCCCTTGAGGTGATTTTTCACAAAAACGGGGCTCTATCCAATTATTATTATTATTATTAAAGTTTGTAGAAAATGTATATTATAAGATAAGCTCTTCGAGAGGGTAGAGCGTTTATTGGCTGGAAAGTCGTGACGTAGTTTGAAGTCCATTTTCCACTGGGAGATTTGAATTTACCGCAATAAAAGTGGCGTCAAGTGATTCTGAATGCATTTGCAATGGTTAGTTTTAAGATTTTCAGGGCATTTTCGTTATTTGTTTTTGGGGTGTTATGCCGTGTTGCGATACCTCCTTCTTTAGCCAACGTTTCGGAAAGCGTTGCAGTGTCCATCATCAGGGCAAATCCGGTAAATGTGTAATTTTTAGTGGTGAAATGTGAAAAAAAAATTGCACATCTACCGGATCTGCCGGATCTGCCCTAATGATGGACCTTGTAGCGCTGTCCGAAACGTTGGTTAAAGAAGGAGGTAGCGCAATACGGCATAACACCCCAAAAACAAATAAAGAAAAAGTATTTGCAATGATTTATTTATAATTTTTTGGTAATATTATACTAATTATTATATTAAAACTCATGTTCGGAATAAAAGGGAAAGATCCACGAATATTTGCAGTGTTACTTATGCATTGATAATGTAGAATCGAGGTTTTTAGCGCTGGTGTCGCGAAACTGCGACTCCACTGTTAATTGGCGGTAAATGCTGCAGAGCAAAGCCCACGCAGCCCTCGAAGGACCAGTCCCGAAACTACGTGAAAACGCTAAGTTATACGGGACGATTGAATAGTATACACTGGCAAAACCTGATGGATAGTCAGTCGATAGTTCAAATCTGGGCTTTTGGAAAATTAGATAAGCCCAGACTGGAATAAGGAAAATAGGACTCACCGTTGCAGATGGGGCCCCGCTGAACTCCAGTTTGGTGTACACTTTTCACTGTTTAATTTTAAAAATCGCAATATTCTTACAGTAAGAGGTTACGACACATGCGCCCTATCTGAGATGTAATTTTGTTCTGAGCAGGAAAGCACACTGTCACCTCTCCAAAGTTGAGTATTTCTTGCAACAATTTTTATGGTGACATTTTGGAAGGAAAGATTAGGTTGGTGGGATAAATTCAGGATTTTGACATATCTACCCACCAAGTCTGCGAATGCAATACCCAATCAATCCCATATAAAAACGCGCGAACAAGCGCCTTGCATGTATTGCCTTTGAAGACTTTCAAAGTCTCAGAGAAAGTCTCATTAAGCAAATTGTCATGACAAATGACAAGGATATGACAAGGAAAGTGTTGAGAATAATTGTATTCATACAAGGAGTCGTACATGGTGGTATATACCTACTCTCAGAATCGCCTTGGTGAAAGTCGTGAAACACCATCATTGACCACAGATATAGAAAAAATAAGTTGTAAATTCTCCAAAATGAGCAATATGAATAATACTTAGACGAAATAGATTTTCAAAAGAAACTAAACTGTTAAAGGAGATAAATTGGCAAATAGTGAAACAAATGCTGACCGTGGACCCGATGATATTCATGTATAAAATAATAAACAACCTCTTACTTAAATATTTTTCAGACAAAATTATATACAGCAAGGTCATCCACAGACATAGCATAAGCGTGCAATGAAATCAGATTGCTTAAGGGACAAAACCAATAAGAAAAATTGTTTACTCTACAAAAGAATTATATATATTACAATATGCTTCCGGAAACCAAAAAGTCTGTACCAATTGGTATATTCAAGATATATTGTAGTAGCCACAAGAAAATAGAGTACCTATGTAATTATAAAAAAATGGTGACCCGACAGAATCACGAGACTTCAACACCTCCTTTGAAAAGTAATTAAAAGTGATATATAAAAAAATGGTTAAATAGGTTATGTTAGGTTAGGTTATAGTCTACTTATCAATTTTATTTTTCATAACTTAATGACTATTCAAAGGGATTGTTGAAGTTGCATGATTCTGAGCTGTCATGGAACCAAAATAATTTTGTTGTACAAATTAGGTACCATGAAATGAATATCTAATTAAGATTATTTTTCGTTTATTTTTGTTCACATGGTAGATGATGATAACATCGACCAAATATCGATGAGTACCTATGTAATATAATTTATTTGTAGATAATTAATGGAACTTAATTGATTCAATTTATTATATAATTATCTAGTAAATAACTGCTTGGTTCCTAAACATAATAGAGTAAAATAAAAATAAATGTTAAAATGTTACCCACAACACAAAAAACCCACAACGTAAAAGAAATAGGAATATATTTATAATACGAGTAGGGTTGCCATCCGTCCGGGTTTCCCCGGATTTGTCCTAGTTTAGAGGGCGTCCGGGGAGCGTCCGGGCGGGGTTTCATTTGATGTCCGGGTTTAAAAAAACTAAGTCTTAAAATTTAAAGTCAAACGAATACGTTTGCCCTGAGGAAGGAATGGTCGTTTTAAAACCGGTCGTTTTTAAACAAATATAAAAATGGTTCGAACTAAGTAACATTGTTTAATTTTTCTTTAATTAAAATTAAATTCAATTTCCAAGAATACAGCTGCATTGATTTTTATAAATTCCTTTTAAAAAGGGAAGATATTCTAAAAGCTATCAGAAACAGTGATAAATACAAAAAAAACTGAAAAGTAAAAAAGGCGAGAGGCTGAGGAAAAAGCTTTAATAGCTAGATAATCAAATAATGTACTTATGAGTGCAATAACTTATTTTAATTTTTGTAGTTAAAGTTATGATTGTTTTATTAGGTAAAAGAAATTTACAATATGGCTGTTGATTAAAACTTTAAGGTGATATAAGTGAGTATAGTTTTTGATTATTTTATGCTTAAAAAAATTAATAATGTAACTTATTAAAGTTATGATTGTTTTATTAGGTAAAAGAAATTTACAATATGGCTGTTGATTAAAACTTTAAGGTGATATAAGTGAGTATAGTTTTTGATTATTTTATGCTTAAAAAAATTAATAATCTAAACTTTAAAAAGATTCAGTTTTGTTGCTTAAGATTTAAGAAGGCTGAATTTAGTTCACATTATGTTAAGAGATATTTTGTTGTTTAAATGGCTGCTGATAAAAATTTAAAGATATAATTATTATGAGTTAAAGAGTCACCTCAAAAATTGTAAGACTGAATACTAAAATGGTCTCAGTACTTTTAAGATTTTTGTTCAAAAATTTAATTGAATTTTGTTAGGCTATTTTAATAAGGTTTTGTTTTCATAACAGAGTAGGTATATTAATAATTTGTGTTTAATTTTAAGAATAAAAAAAATCAACTGATTATTAAAACAATTTGTAACAAACTGTAATAAGATTCTGATTTGTTAGGTACATTTATAATGATGATAAAAGATGACTAAATTTAATTTTAAAATAAATAAAGATGTGATTTATGACATTTTCAACTGTTTTTTATTACACTGACCATGTTTAAAAAAACCTGATGACATGTCCGGGTTCTAGGCCCTAAAATCCGGGGTTTTCACGCGTCTTGTCCTGGTTTCCAAATTTAAGAGATGGCAACCCTAAATACTAGAATAAACGTTATCCGCCGTGGGTGCTACCAGTGGAAGGCTGGAGAGTTCCTGGTCATTCACATATGGCCACCAAACACGGTTAGTGCCTTTTCAAGAAACGATTCAATTCTGGATGGTGATCTTTTACTAGGGCGATACTGAATCTCTGAGGACTTTGAAGATTTCAAGAGCAAAATATTGTTTGTCGTTTTTAAGGGAATATCTTCCGCTGTTTAAAAATAGCTGTTCGGAGATAAATTTTTTGTCTAAATTTTTAGTTGAATTTAGAGAAAATTCGCTGCTGTTGCAGTAAAGAGCTAAGAAATTACAGGTAAGGATTGATACTCGAACTATAAAGTATTGTTTCTTCTCTGTTGGTCACTGCCCACCCTTTCGAGGCACCTCGCGTGCAGGTAAATACCAGATACCTGGCTGAAACCAGAAGAGCGAATAACTTACTGCAAAAACACTAGCTTATTATTCTTTATTCGTGAAACGTGACGACATTAGATATAATTGTGCAATAAAAAATTAAATTGTTATTTTTAAAGAGTACATTGTTTCGTTTCGAGACATTATAAGCTCAAGTTGATTTTGTTAAATTTTAAGACAAGGTTATAGTTGGTCAATTAGTAAATGAAGGATTTAGATTCGCCCAATGCCAAACTCTTTAAAAAAATTGAGATGAACATGAAATGTTTTAGTTTTTGAATATTTATAGAAGTGACGGGCAGTCTGTACCCACTCCCTGAAAAAGAACGGACCATAAAGAGGAATTAAAAAAATTGAAAAATTATATTTTTAAAGTTCTACGAAATGTAGTCAATTGGCCATAACACTCAGCGGAAATGTGTAAATCTAAAGGAAGTGGAGAGGGTAGGAGATGCGAAAAAAAGGAAGGTTGGGAAGAACCTACCTTGCTGGCTATTCAGATCTAGTCACTAATCACGGCTATTGCCATTTCAAGAGAACGATTCGGAAAGATGGTGATTCACCAGGACACGGAGTCAGTTGTTTCACAGAATTTGAACAATTCATCAATTTTCAAAGTTTAATTAAAATTCTGTAAAAGTTCTGTTGTTATTCAAGTTCTGTGAAACCACTTGACCGACATTGGAGGTTATCCCCCATTTACCCGCCCTGGTATAAGTAACAGATGGTTAATCCTTCAAGGTTCTCGCAAGGACTCTAATTTTTTTTAATGAACGAATCTGCATTTAATTTTGAACGAATCTAGATCTCCAGTGTCCCTGCATACGTTGTTAGTAAGCAGTATGCAAGTGCTTAGCGGGAAATAAAGATACAATAAGTATTAGTATGACCATGGACAAGACAATGGGAAAGATTGGTGATAGTACACGAGGAGGCAAGCGCTGGATGTTTGAATCCAGCGTATCCGGCAAGCACCTGTAGGCCGTAGGGAGGAAGACAGAGTACACAAATAATAAGATTATAGCGCTGGAAAACGGGAGGGATTCGTCTCTGATCGATTGGCACTGGACCATCATTTATTTTTAAAAGACAAACAGCTTATACATAAAATAATAAGATATATACGATATATATACAAAGTTAAGTTAAGTCCAGACAAAAGGGTCTCCTATGTTAATGTAACTTGGTGATGGAGTTTTATTTTATCATAAAATTAATTTTAAGTGAGGAGGAGAGGAAGAGGAAAATAGGATTAGGACTAATAGGTTAATGGGATAACAGAACGTGAATATAACTTTAACTTTGAAATTTGATTAATTGTTCAAGTTCCGTGAAACATCAATATCTACTGCTGCGTATACACACCGCTTGCTGCAGCTCCGTTCCTTTCTACATTCGTGGCTCGGCTCGCGCTTATGTATACGCAGCACAACACCTGGAACGTGTCGCAAATATACCTACTATATGTTATTTGATATAAATAATATATGAAACACAAATAAATAAAATAAAATTTATTCGAACTCGTGACCTATGGATTCGTAGCCGAGGATCTTAACCGCCATTTAAAAAAAAAATTAAATCAAGAAATCTACCGAATGATAATAAGCATGCAGAAACGCATGACTATGACTAAAAAAGCAAAGGTGCAGGGTGCAGCCGGAAATTAGTTTCCCCAGCGCACCCTTACCGTCGGTGCGTGACGCGTGACTCTACCCCTGAACGGTTCGTGTACTCTATGGACGTGCGTAGATAATTAGCAATAAAGACTGAAAATCAGTTGAGTTGATTGTTATAGACACGGTTATTAAATTAAATTTCAGGGAAACGTGTGCTTAGTTCATTATTTCGTTACAATTTGTTAACAGGGGTGTAATACAAAATTGCATCCAAAAAAGTACGCTTCTAATTTTCTCCCGCGCTCCCTTCCTAGATAGCTTTATAAATTATGGCCTATATGTTTTTCTGATGTATGAGCTATATTATTGTAAATCTATATTTCATTAAAATCCATTCAGTAGTTTATGCGTGAAAGAGTAACAAGTATACATCCATACAAACTGAACCATTTTATTCGAAAAGGTAATTTCTGGTCGTCTCTGTAAAATTGACAATATTTATTTTCGAAAGGCAATGTTCCTGAGGTAAATATATTTTTTTTATAAATACGATCAGTTTCACAATTCCTAGTATTATATAATCCTGTGATTTTCACGGATCTGTGCTAGTTTCTTAAAAAAATATTAAAAATAACACAATTTAGATAAATAATTTAAAACTGAATTGCCCAGGAAATATCAGCTCCACTGTAAATGAATAATTTAATATGTTTTTTACACAAAGCTTTTTAAAATATTGTTTTTTAAATTAATTTATTTATCTTAAAAATCTTACATATTATAATATTATCTACTTGTCTTCCATTAAAAGAATTTGCTTGTGGATGGAAGAAGAGTTTACATTTAAAATACGAGTCACGTGTTTCACATATATAGGTACAGTTAATACACAGCTAATATACAGTTAATATACAGTTAAGGCTCCGCAACCGGAAAAGAAGAAGATGGAGAGATACGAAATTACGAATGTTAGAGGAGAGAGCTAACATTTTCAGCGACAAAATCGATTCGAAAATTGCGAAAATGTTTAATAAAACACGACTCGTTTAAAATAGAGCAAAAATCTCGCGGGGAGCATCTCAAGTATTATTTAAAGAAACTTTGTGAATTTTTTCACAAATATAATCTATAAGATAATAGAAACAAACTTGTTTTCAATAATTTTTGGAGCATACTTTGCGATTTTTTCTAACGAGGGAATTTCATATAATTTGCGTTTCGGCGAGGGCAGCATCTAGACATTATCTTCAAAAATAACGTATATTTTGTTAAGAGCTTAAAAACTTCAAATGTTTAAGGGAGGTATGTAAGAAATTGGTAGAAATTAAATCACATCGCAATCAAGACCCTTTAACTAAAGACATACAACACCATGTATTCGGTAAGAAGAAAAATATGTTTAATTTTAAGTGTGAAAATAGGGGAAGCAGTTTTCCCGTCGATGATTTCTCTAAAATGCTTTTTGATAGAGTTCAACAATTGTACTTTGTCATTAATGCTTCTGATTATTTGGTTAGTTACCTTCACGTACATAACAATATCATGGTTACCATCCAGACATTGCGTATTCAATACTCTGGTTGTCCTCCATCATTGGATAAGCAACATTTTCAGCTTATAGTGATGGAAATAGGAAGTAGGATTTCTTGTATTATCAGGTTATTCGTAACCCGGGAATGTTTGTCTTTTTTTTCAAAAAAAGGATAAAACATAACCCTTTGCCCACGGGATAAAGTTACGAGTCTCACTCTGACCCGACGGAAACAATTAATACAATGACCACTTGCGTGAGGTTACTCTGAGGTTCCGTGCCGTATTGTGTATTGCAGTGATGAGCAACCCGCGACCGGCGAGCCCATTTCGTGGCCCGCGAGTCTTTTTGTACTTCCCACAAGGCTAAATAGAATATAAAAAAATTGCGGTAAAGAATATTCAACGGCTTCTGTTGTTTTGCAAAAGGGCTTAGCGGTAGACTTCAATTTTTCTTCAAAGTTTTGAATCAACCGCTCAAAATAATAAGATTTTTCTTACATAATTGTAAAGACGAAATTTCTTTGCTTGACCGTAAGTCGAAATCATGTATATTAATAATTTTTCAGTTCAATGTTGCAAAAATCTCCCTTCTAATATTAAACCAGCTTTTTATACAAGAAATGATATCGATAATTTTTTGAGAAATACTAAAGATAAAGACCATAAATTGACTAATTCCGGAATATATAAACTCAAATGCAATGAGTGTTCCTCATTTTATATTGGAAAAACAAATCTTAATTTTGAAATCAGAATCAAAGAACATTTAAGGTGTCTTAATAATAATAATTTTTCTGAGTTCGCTAACCATACCATTGAATATAACCATAGTTTTGAAAAAAATACCGGGATAAATATTCTTCATATTAATCATAAAGGAAAACGTATGGATAACTTAGAAGCCTTGGAAATTAAAAAATCCCTTAAAAATAATGAATCTATTATCAACAAACAAAAAATATTATCTTACAGCCCAATCATGGATTTGTTCCCCAACCCACCCACTCTACATTAATACCTACCCACCCAATCTACATTAATAACTAGCAACAGCTCCACCCCTACATTATAAAACATTGTTCGAAACTGTCAAATTAGTATAAGCTTTCCCTGAAGAAGGAACGTTTGTTCCGAAACTGGTAGGATTTATGCACTATATAAGTGGTTTATACAAAGTTGTATTGTTTCATTTTTCGAAATCATGTGGTTTAGGTTTGAAAATTAGATCTCTTAGAAATATTTTGGATGCTTTAATTAAATACTGCGAATAATAAATTTTGCCTTTGAAATAATAAATAAAAGAAATAGTCTATTTTTTTATTTTTCTTTTTATAAGCCCAGAAAAACATAAAAAATGCCTATAAAAACTGCTTTAGAGTTCAAAACCTCCTACCACGAATCCCTTTTCGGTTATGGTTTTATTCTATAATGTGGAAAATGACCGTAAAACGTTAAATTTTTGAGCCTAAAATAAAATAAAACCGCGCTTTTGGCGATGTTTTTTTTTTCATGAATAAATCAAAACAGGCAGCTGGTGTTAAACAGGAATTTAAACCTTATCGCCATGTACACAAGGAGTGTTATTGTTAGCGGTCTAATCTTGAATTTTACGCGACGCGACGTGGTGATGACATATAATTTTTATCTTAAGTGTAGAAAAAAAAATCGCCTTCACAGCCCAGCGCTTTTCTTGTTGAAATTTATGATTGATGCATTTTAAAGATTTCAAATACCTACCAAAAGTTTTCTTCACAGTTTAACTTTCTGAATGACATAAATCAATATTTGCCCAAAATTGCAAGTGGGTACTTTTTTGGATATTTCAAAATGATAAAAATTTTCAAATATTACAGATAAACAGCATTTGTTGGTTTGACCATAAATATATAAAGTTTTCGCTTGCGGGCTTTTCTTGGGTTCTGTAATTGCTTTATTGAAAATTCACCGTTTTTGCAAATACAAATAAGTTTGCAATACCAACGACTGAAAATTTCGTGACGCCAGCCATGGGTACCCTAAATCCTGCGACTCGCGAATAAATTGAAAACGGATAATTTGGCCCTCCGGTTGAAAAGGTTGATCATCACTGGTGTATTGTGTATTGATTCTATTCTATTCTATTGTAACCCGACGTTATAGCGAAATTACTGTGTAATTGTCCGTGATGATGATGTTGATATTATTGGAAACCAATTTCTGCGGTCAATTACAACGGGCTGCGAGAATTAATTACAATCAAACAATGGGCGGGATCAGCTGTCATGCGTCGGCCATCTTGTATTTATTCATTTTGTGTAATGTTTTTGGCATTTTAGGGGGAAATTACTTTTGATGTTTTTTTTTGTATTTTTGCTGACCATCTGCCTGAAAGATAAACGCCGAAGAAAGAAGGTATACTAAAAATGAGTTGTGACTTGAAGTAAGCTCAATGCGCTGAAGTGACCAGTGACCAAGTATCACTGGCGTCTGGAATGTCGGTGTCCGCAGCTCTCCACGTAATATAGAGGGAGGCGTCTACTAATATCTACAGGAATTCCAAAAACTGAACAAATCGGACTAATATCTATGAGAATCAATATCTACAGCACTGGCAGAGGTTGGATTTGCAATTATGTATAGCATATTGGAATAACGTAATATTGCGTATGCGGTTTAAAAAACTTAATTTATGTACCTATGTATGTATGTAAAAATACCTAATATCGGACTATTGGACACATTTAGCTGATTATTAAGGATTTGGGTTTTTGTTTTAACAGCTTTCTTTATTTCGAGTGCTTCTAAATTATTTAGTCTGTTACCATGACCATTTCTATGTCAGTTAGGTTAGGTTAGGTTGTTAGGTTAGGTTGTTAGGTTGGGTTGATGTACGTACTAATACGTTTAAGCCTTTACGTAATTAGTAATTACGTAATTGAAGTAATTTATGCTTCTCCGTACAACCTCTTGCTCAGCTGCCCTCTGTAGATATTAGTCCAACCTACGCTCCATAGATATTAGTCACCACTGGGACCGTCATAGATATTCGTCCGACCTTAGCTCTGTAGATATTAGTCAACACTCTGAAGTTCGTAGATATTATTCCAATATAATATGAGCTGTAGATATTAGTCCGACATACAGGCTGTAGATATTAGTATCTGGAGTCGTATAGAGCCGCAATGAGTAGAGGAATCTTGTCCTCCATGGACATTGGAATAGAGTTCCAATGAGGTACCGACTTAACCCCCCCGGCTAATTTGTTCGCTTTTGGGAACAAACCATACAGTTCTCATAGAAATAGTTTTGTCTCCCTTACTATCGTAGTGAGAAATATGATTTAAAGTGTGTTAGTTAGGAAGAGAAAATTTCCGACCGCAAGTTGAAAAAAATTATGTAACTTTGAGAATTTCAATTAATTATTTTTACATGAAACGACAAAAAGTGATACGATGGAAGTATTTATAATACACTATCGAGTTCCCGGCAGGCGTTGCTTTGCCAATTAATAAAGAAAAAGTTTCTCCCCGCGTGTCCTTTCCCATTCGCCCATTGCCCTTCCGCCTCCCTTTCCTCTCCCGCGTCCTCACTCCGCCTTCTACGCCTTCCCTCTCCCCACTCCCCTCTCGCGATTCCGTAGTCCGGCGAATCTCCCTAGTGAGTTCCCCTCCCCCCTCCCGCATTCCATACATTCAGTCCTGGTACATCCAGTTTTCAAACAGCTCGCGTGCCACGTATTGCAATTTTTTTCATACAAATTTCATAATGCCAGAACTCACTATTATGTAGGTACATATCAAATCACATCAATCAATGACACATCACATACTCAAAGTTTTATCGCAATCGGATGAACAGATACTTGAATATCTTTGATCGCGGGCATGCGCACTTTCATCTCAATCGGATGAATGGTTTAGCAATGCATAGACATCTCATATATATAGACAGAAGCAAACATATTGTATATATAGGTATATAGATTGGTCTAATAATATGCTTCTCTCGTTTTTCGTTATCAGTAATTTTAGTTGGAAAGAACGGTAAGGTGAGCCATTTTTTAAACTTTTTTTATGTTTGCATTGAAAATTTTCATATATAAAAAGTAACATGTTTACGTCTAATAATAAAATATGAAAGCGTACTTCATCGCCTTTCAAAAACAGTTTTTAGATTTCGGAAATATACAGCAGTATTCCAGTTATTTGGATTTTATTGAAAACCGGAATTATTCTGAATTTCTGACAGAATATGCTCGGGCTTGAGAGGTTAAGATGAAGCCATACTAAATAATGCAAAATCATATGTTTTGTTTTGAAAATTTCATCGCTTAGAAGTATGACAATGTTAAATACTGCTTGTAGAACATACCTTGGCCCTAAAAATATCGGTCATTTTTTTAATAAGTCTTTTAATAAGCCTATAAAAAAATAATGTATAAGGTCTATAAAAAACACTTTCAAGTCCAAACTCTCCTATTTATAAACCACTTTTCGGATATGGTTTTATCGTAACATACTAAATTGAAGGAATGGCGACAGGGAATCAAACTCCGAAAGATTTGTTTTGGCTTTTTCGGACGCATTGGTCATTCCGGACGAGGCTAGGTACTGGCTACAGAGATGGTAAAGAACGGACAGCTAGTATTGATGGTTTGTAATACCTACCTACTAGTACGATTACTAGGTATGGGTATGACTCAACCCCAAACGGTATAACACAAAACACACCCACTTTTATTCCAATTCCAATTGATAAGGTTTGTCTTATGTCCCGGGTTCATGTAAAAATAGAGATGACTGAATTTCGTAATTCCATGATGTCAGCTTTGGCATTTATTTTCTTGCACACTACGGAGCAAAAGTGCAATGATTTTTTTTAATATTAATAGCAGGCACACTGACGACAGTGACGACGTCTGTGGTCGAGCTGTTAATATAATATATCGATCGTCCAGTTGATTAGTCAGACATCACCAATTACTAAGATTTTAGAAAATGGGTAGGCATAAAGCAATATTCGAACGCTCACTATAAACCAAATATTATTTATATGTACCTGTGTTTTACAATTTAAATATGCTATTAAATAACAATGGGAGTCTTAACGGTAATTAGTATGACATTTTGGAATATCCTAGTAGTGACCCAGACAAGATCAACACTTTGTTTAACACTACAAGTTTTGCTGCATTGTAATTGATTTGGTGGTGTTTATAAGTAATCTAAACATTGTTTTATTTTATTTTTATTTTATTTTATTTATTGTAAGAAACAAACAGCAATTTATACACAGGATGAGTTATACAAGAGGTTAAACATGAGGTAAGCCAAAACAGTTTCTTATGCTAATGTTGGTTATTATGATATAATATACAATTGTAATTGGTAATAACCGTTAAATGAAAATGAAAATAACAACAACAAAAAAAAAATATATATATATAAGTATATTAGAAGGAAGAAGGAAGAGGAAAGGGCAAGAGGCAGAGGAAGGTGGGATGGGGACAGGAGATGCTCATGCTGTACCTTTTCTATAGTTGTGCATGTACCGGATAGTGGGTACATTTTTACATATAACTGCTTACTCAACGCAGAGTTTTTCGGAGATGTCTGACTATAATTTGGGAGGCGGTATTAATGGGTACCGCCGCCCCGGGAACCTTTATTGGATAACCAACACTTCTGCCGTAGGTCACCCCAAGTGGTTAACTACGTTTGGTGATTTACCAGGGGTGCCCGGGTTCATGGGGGTGAGGTTTGTCTAGGTCTTGGAGGCGGATGACCAGGACACACTGAACCCCAGATTCCTACCCACCCCTTAAATCCCTTTCCTTCCCAGAACTCTCTTCATCTTCTTTTCCTTAAAAAAAAAACCCTCCACATAGCATCCCCAAAGATGACATAGGCCCTGAGGGAAATTATATTCCTCAGGGCCTCATGTGTGGTGTGTGGAGCTCATGTAAAAAATATTAACATTTAATGTTGGGAAAACCGATTTCAAAGTGCTCACAAAAGTTACTAAGATATTGCAAAAAAAAAATTCTCAGTTAATCGGTTTTAACCGGTAATAAATCATTTTAGGCACCTTAAAAACTGAAATTGGGCGGGGATAAATAGAATCATACAAATAAGTCATCTTAAAGTGGTCTAACTACAGTTTAAAAAATGGCCTTGTAAGCCGAAACGGCTGTCACAATAAAAAAAATCAGAGTGTGCAATTCAAATGCGGTAGAAGTGAAACCTTCAGAAAACTAAAGTAGACAAGAGTGGGGAGACTACGAAGCACTTTTTTTTATCAATGTAAAGGATGATTTTTTTCCATATTTTTGTCGTCAAATGTCGTGCACCTTTTCCTGTACATTTGGTCATCTTATTAGTATTTGTGTTTTCTTTGCCTGTTCATTTTGGAGTGGTTTGAAGATTGGATATTAATTTTATAATTTTTTTTATTTGGATTTCGCAGGATTCGATCCTTGGTACGCTGAATGTCCGACCGCTAAGGTTCTTTAAAATAGACTTGGGTGGTATCGTAAATTTATCGTATTATATTGGAACCGAGTACACGTGAAATAAATAAATATTTTTTTACTGTTTCATTCTCTTGCTGGCTAATTCCTATAGATGTATGTGTTTGTCTCTTTTTAGTGTCACTCGCTTTCGTTCCATCGAGTTTCAGATCACAACGGTGCTAAATAAGTTTTCACTTCAAAAACTAAAATACTTGCAACACTAACATTATTAAATTTAATTTAATTTTTTTTTTTTAAATAAATGAAGTTCTACGAATTAAACGCAAATATAATTAATAGTTTCGTACGTTCCGCTGGCCACGATTATGAACCAAACAATGATAAAACGTATGCCAATGATATTTTAGGCCACGTGCGACAATCGATTAATAGTCCATCAGTTCGCAGGTGTTTTAGCCTCGAGTTGTTTCAGCTTGGCTTTTGTAAGTAATGTGATTTTAATTAGGAACTTTAAACCCGAGCAAATGTATGAAACCTGCACGACTTTACCACGGACTGATGGCTCTACTGAAGGGATACACCGATAGAAATGAGTTGTGAACATGTGTGTGTGGCCGAAGTAAGGTTTAATTTACCTTATTTCGTTACCATTATTGTCATTTTTTCTTGAACAAATAATCAAATTCATCGTCCTCTCTAGGAGTTGAAAACTTCTTTAGCACCGTTGTGATTTGAAACTCGATGAAACGGAAACGAGCGACACTAAGCTCTGTCGCTCTGTCAAGCTATCTTTTATACATATAAAACAACAAGACAAAACATAATCGTCGTAAAAAGCAACGAAAGTTTTACATGTGGGAGTATTCTCCAGTGGTTTTTTATTATAAAATTTTGGGAGTGTTTTTTTAATATTCTTCTTCTTCTTTATGTGCCCTATTAGGTCCCCCCGACGGCGACGTTGGCGATCACTCTTGAAAATATCTCTCTGTCTTGCACTGCTCGGAATAGCTCCTCCACACTTCTAATGCCGGTCCACTCTCGTATATTTCGCAGTCAAGGCATTTGTCTCCTACCAGGCCCTCGGCGACCCTCTATCTTGCCTTTCAAGGTTAAATGGAGCAAGTGATACTTCTCCCCTCGAAGTATATGACCCAGATATGGAATTTGTAAGCAGTTCTCTATCTGCTCTAGCCCGCCTGAGAATTTCTGTGTTGGTGATCATGTCGGTCCATGGGACCTTGAGCATTCTCCGGTGAAGCCACATTTCAAAAGCCTCTAACCAATTTTGAATATTACAAACTATTAATTTTTCTGCATCCCTAACAGAGGTGTTGTGTACAAAGTTCCAAGTGCGCGCATTGGCCGCCTTGATTACGAGCTCACTTTTCAAGTCCCCTATTGGTTGTGATTGTGTTGTGAATTTGTGATACATTTTGTTTACGTATAGAAACTAATTTTTGAAGTGAAAACTTCTTTATCACCATTTTAACTCGATGAAACGAAAAAGCGGCACTAAAAAGAGATAAACACAAACATCCATAGTATAGGATTTCGCCTGCGAGAGAATGAGAAAGAATAATCGGTATCCTCTGTGTGAAGTGCTTTGGTTTACTGAAGTTTCACTTCTATCGCGTGTGAACTGCACACTAATAATTTTTTTTCAAATCGGTATGGATCACATTTCTAGAGATTGTCTGTTCAGTGGATAGCTCAATGATAAATTGGAGTTTAATTGTTGGTGTTTTGATTTCTTCGGTGGGAATTGGAAACTATGTGGCGTTTATCTAAAGTAAGGTTAACTACATAATTGGAAACGATTCTTCGTAACTTGGTCGGGGAAAAAAACAAAGGTTGCCCACATGTTTTTCTTCTTCTTTCGTATGGTGGGGGGTCAGAGGGGGACATCTAGGTCTGCGAGCCAGTCTAGGGCCTCAGGCGTTGCCCTGTGGACCTCATAAATCCCGCCGGGGAATGAATGGAGCGGGCATTCGTTGACCACATGTTCGGTGGTCTGCACCGCACCGCATTCACACGTCGCCGACTCTTTAAGGCCCCATCTATGCATCATGTGAGCACAACGGCTATGGGAGCACCTTATTCTATTGATGTCAGTCCAGAGTTTGCGAGGCAATGAGAACCCAGGCTGTCTCTCAGTGGGGTCTTGCACGAGGTCGGCGTTTTTGACGTTGGCTGATTGCCACTCAAGCTTCCACCTATCTTCTGGGGTGAGAGGTGTTCGAAGGAGTCTTTCTCCTTCCGTCCAGAAGGGTTTTCGAGACTTTAAGCGGCATGCCGGGTGAGAAACGACATCATCGTGCAAGGGTATTTCGCTTTTTTGCAGCGCCTTCTTGTATTCCCTCAGTGTTGCAATCTCTCGCCTGATATTTGGCGGGGTTATATTTGCAAGTACGGGGAGCCAAGGAAGAGGAGTCGATTTTAAGGTTCCGCTGATGGTTCGCATTGTGGCATTAAGCTGAACGTCGACCATGGAAGCCCTGATGGCGTGCAGCCTATAAATGCCGCGGCCAATCCTCCTAGTTCTCCACACTCGAGAATTCTAGAAGATTTTGATGAGAGTCGCTGGTTGCCAATAATTGAGAAAACTGGAGATCTTTTGTGAGGGAGCTACGAGTATATATGTCCACCGTTAGGGCTCTGCAATCGGGCCCGAAAAGAAGAAGATGGAGAGATACGAAATTACGAATGTTAGAGGAGAGCGCTAACATTTACAGCAACAAAATCGATGCGAAAATTGCGAAAATGTTTAATAAAACACGACTCGTTTGAAATAGAGCAAAAATCTCGCGGGCATTATCTTAAACAGCATTTAAAGAAACACTGTGAATTTTTTCATACATATAACTTAAGCAAACGTGTTAATAATAATTTTTGGAGCATACTTTGCGATTTTTTTCTATTGAGGGAATTTTATATAATTTGCGATTTGGCGCGGGCAAAGTCTAGATATTATCTTCAAGAATAACATATATATTTTTAAGAGCTTTAAAACTTAGCGTGTTTAAGGGAAATATGTAATAAATCGGTAGAAATCCGGGTTGCGGGCCCTTAACTAGGTCATACTTATCTTAAGCTGCCGCTACCCGAATTTCTACCGATTTCTTGCATATCTCCCTTAAACATTTGATGTTGTTAAGCTCTTAAAAAAATTATGTTATATTTTAAGATAATATCTATATAATTTGGGAGGCGGAAATGGCTACCGCCGCCCCTGGAACCTTTATTGGATAAACAACAACTCTGCGATATGTCATCCCAAGTGGTTCGCTACGTTTGGTGATTTTGCAGGGGTGCCCGGGTTCATGGGGTGAAGTTAGTCTAGGTCTAGGAGGCGGATGACCAGGACACACTGAACCCCAGATTCTTTCCCGCCCCTTTAACGCTTTTCCTTCCCAGAACTCTCCTCTCCTTGCTTTCCTAAAAAAACCCTTCACACAGCATCCCCAAAGATGATATAGGCCCTGAGGGAAATTATTTTCCTCAGGGCCTCCTGTGTGGAGCTCATGTAAAAAAAAAAATTACCCACGCCGAAACACAAATTATATGAAATTCCATCGATAGAAAAAAATCGCCAAGTATGCTTCGAAATTTTTTATTTTCAAGTCTGTTTCTGTTATTTTACAAGTTATATGTATGAAAAAATTCACAGTGTTTCTTTAAATGCTGTTTAAGATAATGCCCGCGAGATTTTTGCTCTATTTTATACGAGTCGTGTTTTATTAATTTTTCGCAATTTTCGCATCGATTTTGTCGCTGTAAATGTTAGCGCTCTCCTCTAAAATTCGTAATTTCGTATCTCTCCATCTTCTTCTTTTCGGGCCCGATTGCAGAGCCCTAACGGTGGACATATATACTCGTAGCTCCCTCACAAAAGATCTCCAGTTTTCTCAATTATTTGCAACCAGCGACTCTCATCAAAATCTTATGGTATGTGTAAAATTGAAAGAAGTCGGCTGGTGATAGAGCTGCAACAGTTTGCACAACAATACAGCAACTTCATAGCGGCAGAGTCCACTGAGAACTACGGAGACAGATGCAGTGACGAAGAAGACGATTTGGACCCAACGGCAGCGGAAACAAATGCTGACATTTACTGCTCTGAAAATAGGCAATGTTTCCAGTGTTTGACATGTGCTTTATCTGTTCTGTTTGAACTTACTCAATCTGGACTGTTTACCAACCTGTATAAATTTGTTCTTACCATACCTTGTACCCAAGTCACAAGGGAACGAGTTTTTTCTAAACTTAAAATCGTCAAAAATCGACTTCGGTCGTCCTTAGGCCAAGACCTTATGTCCAGTCTGCTTTTTAATGTTGAGAGGGATTTATTTTATAATTTGGACAAAAATAAAATAATAGATGAAGTAGCTTTAACAAGTGAGTTGCTTACAAAGAAACTGTTACTTTAGGGCTAGGGGAGCAAAATATCGAATCATTTCAGTTAAGTTAAGCCCCTTCTATTCTAGTATACAACATTGTAAACTGTTAAACACCCAGGATTTTTTTTAATGTTAGTATTATTTTATAATCCCTAAAATCCGTTTGTCATTATTTTTACTACACAAATAATTTTGACATAATTCATTAATGCTTTGGTGTGAATAAAATTTTGACAGGCAAGTTCTACAGCATGTGTTTAGTAGTGTTGTGGTATCCTAAAAATACTGTGAATTTCTTATTTCAATAAATAATAAAGTCAACAAAAGTCGAAAATCATAATATTCGTATAAAAACCTATCTGAATTTCTTCTTCTTTATAGGTACCAATATAGCGTAGAAACGCGTTTTCATTGTTTTGTGCCCCGTTTTCTGAAGCCCCCCCTCCCCCCCCCACCACACGTTAGGGGCCCCCTTATACTATACCCATTATACTATATACCTTATACTATACCCATTCTATCTTCTAAAACAAGGGTCACGTACAATGTGATAAAATGAAAGTTATTTAGACGTACAGTATTAATCCTTATTAACTTAAATAGGTACGTTAGTTACCTCAAGCATTTCATCCACATTATTATAATCTTTCGCACCATCTATCTCTACGTATTATAAATTAAAGTCCTCCGCGGCGTCTGTCTGTCTGTCTGTCTCTTCGCGATAAACTCAAAGATGGCGGTGGTTATAAAGGTTGGATAACCATCCTGTAGATGGCGGTGTGTTTAGTTAGTCACAGCAACGCGTGGTCGGGTCAGCTAGTTACTAATAAAAGTAAAACGTATTACTTTGAAACTTCGACCAAGTATTGGTCGAAGCTTTGAAGGGAAAGAGAAGAAGCCGTAATGTAGTCAGTGCTAACGTTTTTCTATTTAGAGCGAAAGGTGAAGAAATGCATTGTTCTATTGTATAACGTACAAATAGGTACAATGTATTGTTCCTCTCGTTGGGACAATGCGTAATTTAAATTAGTGTCTACCTGCTTTGAAATGTTTTGTTCCGTAAACGACTGGTTAGGTCGTTTCATTGATTTCTTCAGTGGGTACACGCCAAAAGTTGGGAGAAAACAACTTCAGGAAGTCTAGGACGGTCGACCGATAAAACCCTGTATCAATACGATATTGATTAAATCCGTCATCTATGGTCAGTAAGCGATATTTGTGAGCACGGTTAACATATCTGACAGTCGAACAGACCAAAGCCACTGTTTTTAGCACGACCTCCTGAGTATCAGATAAGCAGTCAATACACAACTTTTTGAAGTGAATATTTCTTTAGCACCGTGAAACTCGATGAAACGAAAAATAGTGACACGAAAAGAGACAAACATGTATAAAATTTAGCCTGCGAGAGAATGAGATGATTCAATCGGACTCCTGTTTGTGCGGTGCTTGTAGCCTATCTGTCTCCTCTTAGTGTAGTGCTTCGTAGCCTCCCCACTCTTGCCTACTTTGATTTTCTGAAGGTTTCACTTCTACCGCGTGTGAATTGCACACTCTGATTTTTTTAATAATGCCGATCGTTATGCGAAATAACTGGCATATTAATGAACTTAGGTGAAATAACGAAATTCTGAATTGAAAGAAATCGTATGTGCGATCCATAGACAATTAATTCATTTAAAACGCGCTCAATTGATTCCGTTCCAGCTTGGAACGGAATGACCGTCCAAATAGGACTAAAGACCCCATTAACTAATTAACTCCCGTTTGAGCCTCGATGACACACGGCGAGTTACAAGCTACTATCTACTAAGTTTTAAAAGCGGGTAAATCGGCGAGTGAGATTGTCATGATGACACACAAAACTGTCCACTCGCTCAGAAGCGTAGGAAACTGAGGCCGCTGCTAGCACCAGTAACAAGAATAACGACGCCTGCGTGAACTAATTCTTCAGATCTTTGACAGTCGAAATCAGCTGTTTATCGGAAGCCATGTTGGAAACATAAATGAACCAATCATAAAGGAACGTAGCAACCACAAATGGCGCGAAACGCCGCTTGCGATAGATTTATTCCATTCCCATAATTCATGGCTCGGCTCGCGCTCTGGTTCGCAAATGTATAAGATACCACTACAACAAAACCATGTTGATTTCAGGATGACAGTTGCGTCTACTGAACACGGAAATGGAATAACACAGAATAAAGCCAATTCAGCCCTGATAGGATTCCACCAAATCATGAAAGATATTGTGGCGCACTTCAGTAACAGCTGGGGGGCAACATAGAGTGATACTAGGTAGTATAATATACATTACAATATACATGTATAATATAAAACAAAATGTGGGCACTTGGGTACCTGCACATTACACAATCACTGTTCAAATTCTACATTGAAAGACAGTAAACGGAAGCATGCGGGTTTATTGCTAAACTGAATAACCGAATTCGCTCTTTGCGAGATCTCGGTGGCCATTGATAAAGCGCATGAGGGTAGTTTAGACCAGGGGTCTCCAAACTTTTTAGCCTAAGGGCTACACTGTACACTAAATCCTCCACAAACTAAAATTGTAGGGAAATCATATTCTTTGAACCTTTCACCAATCTACCGATTGTTTCCATTCTCTATCTAATCTAACCATTGACATTTGATATCCTTGGTCGAAGAATCTAACTATACATTTTTACAGATCACAATTAACTGATGAGCACTTGAAGTCGCTGCTGATAATTTCCACTAGTAAACTTGATCGACATGTTTCGTTATTCTTTTTTTAAATTTTAATACATTTTACTTTTAATTTTGAATTGGTTGATATCTCTTAGGTACTCTTCACCGTTCTATACAGTAGTAATGATTCCTTCAAAAGAGAGGTCTTATGATACAATTTTGCGTGTTTTGAATCATGTTTTTTTTATTATTTGAGTATTTTATTTCTATTTTATTTGAAATATCTATTTCATCATTGAGTTTAATGTAAGTTTTGATTTTTGTTATGGTTTATATATGGTTTATAAGCACCAAAGTCCCTGCTGAACTCAAGACCAATAGGGCGAAGGAGCCTGGGAAGGCCAAGACTAAGATGGAGCGACGACGTCCTCAAAGACATATCTATCTTGGAGCTTCCAAACTGGAGAGAACTGGCACAAAACCGAGATGAGTGGAGGAAGACTCTTGAGGAGGCCAAGACTCATCAGGGGTTGTAGAGCCAATAGTGATGATGATGATATGGTTTATATATATATATATATATCGACTGCGGTTTGGTAAAGTCGTTGGCAGATTTGTTAAATTTTCAAACAAAATTTTGTATTATACAACAAACATTTCAAATCATATAATCATGCAGTAATATAAATCAATAAATTATCTGGGAAAGCTATGTTTCAGAATTTTAATTTTAGTTTAAATAAAATTATTAAAAAAAGATCCGCCACGTGTTTTGTGACGAAAACACTTCAGTTTGTCTATTTATTTACGGTCTTACAAACTAATATATTTAAGATTATTTTTGCATTCTTATTTTGCTTAGACATTATTGAAAAATTATAATTACCTACTTATGTTTAAAAAATAATTACAAAAAGTACATAATTTTAATAGTTTTATTATCACGCCTTTCAGCATTTTTGGATGTAGGTATAAATTAAAGCAAATATTGAATGAAATAAAATCGATATTGGGTTATAATTACATAAAGAATATTTCCTGAAAATGTTTTAAACCATACTCACCTTCATACGTTTGTTTTTTTTTATGTTTTATGTGTATGGATGTCTCTCAGTATTTCTAAAATCTCTATTCTTGACAATGCATTTTTTTCCTTTTCAATATATTATATTTTTTAAACGTGTAATATCTGTGTAAAATGTACTCATATGTTTCTGTCTTTCCCGTAATGAGTTTTTTCTCAACTCATTGGGAATAATGTATTACTTACCTTGTTTTTGTAACACATTATAATTAGATAAGTAAATAAGTAAAATTTAAAAAGCTGGTACGGAGACAATTTCATTATGTTTTATATGTTATTGTGTTTCTTAATCGGTTGTTAAATAAAAACACCTGCTTATTATATATGATTTGCTAACATTGTTAATTTTAAAATATGGCGAGGTGGATTGGCGGTGCTCACGGGCCGGTGTTTGCGCGCGGACCGTAGTTTGGAGGCCCCCGGTTTAGACTAACTTAGACAGTAGGGTAGAGGTGGTCGGAAGCGTATTTTTCATTCAACAGTGATGAGAAGCTGGATTCACGTCACACCTGTCCCGCATGTCGGCCGGCGAAGCAGGAAGTGTACCACCAATACCGCCTGCATAAAAAGCCCACACACTAACAGCTGACAAGATGGCCGTTCAAGATGGTCGCCGGTATGTGTGAGCAGAATTACACCGACTAAGATATTCTCAATTGGGGTATGTTTTGAGGCTAAAATGAGTTGGAGGGGAACTAGAAAGTGAAAAAGGGAGGATGGTAGGTTCCTGGATATACTGATTTAGTTAGTAAACACAACTGTTGCCATTTCAAGCAAAGTTTCGATTCTTAAATAGTTCGATTAATAATAGGTAATAGATTATAATGAGATCCACTCAGGATCGTGTCAGAACTATATAAAAACAGGAAAACATTCTGCGATACATCAAAATTAATTTAACAAGATAAATTAAAAGCGTCAACTTACCTATGGTAATGTGGTAATTATGATAAATGCAGCTAGTTCTTCTTCTTCTTCGAAAATTTTAAATTTATAAATTTAAAACGTATCTCCGCTATGAAAGATCTTGGCATTGAGTATGACTAGAGACACTGATTCATAGCTTTAATTTTTAAGAAATGTAGCATTAATTACTAAAAAATAGCTTTTATAGCTTTAATTTTTAAGAAATGTAGCATTAATTACTAAAAAATAGCTTTTATAGCTTTAATTTTGCGTTTTCATAGCGTTTATAGCTAAATAGGATAACAAGTAATGGGAGTCGGCAAGAGAGGAAAAACAATTAAATTGGCAAAATCACTTGAAACATGTTTATTTTATTAATGGTTGAAACTCAACATGGCACGTGTTTCTACAGTAGAGTGTGTCATGTTCGTTCTACGATCTGTTAATACAAGATTATAGCAACTAAAAAAAATTTCTGCGTCAAAACTATTCACAGGGGTCCACACAGTCATCAGAGCTGCCTCAGCAAATTCTCTGTGAACAATTTTTACAGCTAAGAGTAGCTGAATTATGTCTACAGTGACTCCATCCCTCACTTGCTTTACAAGCTGTCTTTGAAAATACCTGTTACCTTCCAGGAATTTACTGTCATCAACAGATTTAAACGTTGGAGCAAACCTACTTTTACTTACTAAAAGAATAGCGTCTGATCACTGGACATTCTGGCCTACAATTGCAGGATTGAACATTTTATCTGCGTGCTCAAGAAATTGATTAGTGCTGTTGTCTTGACGGTGCAGCATATGAGATGCCAGTTTCACAGAACTCTTCTGACAACTCTCTCTTATTTAAGTTTTTATTTGGGTTAAGTCAACCCGGTTCTTTACCTCGTTCACAGCCTTTAAGGTTTTGGCAGGGAAAACACCATCACTCAATTTTTGTAAAGATAGGCTTAGGGACACCAAGTCCTCTCAAAGCAAATGAGCGTATGGATATTTTGACCCTTCTAATACATTTACCAATTTGTTGAGTTTTGTTGTAAAAATCGCTGCTATTTCGCGTTTTACCGTTTTTATCGCTAAAAACACCATTTATCGCTTTAATTCGCGAATATATCGTTAATGCGATGAATCAGTGTCTCTAAGTATGACAGTAGGCTGAAATTGAACGTACTTATTGAGTGGTTCCCAAAGTACGGACACTCCGTACGGATACTAAGGGATCCCCAGGATCCATTAGGGGGTCCGTGGAAAATAAAAATTGATTTGGGGTCCCTGAATGATGGCAGGGGGTTCGCGGCAAGGTTTAGACAGATTTTTATTCATATGGAAGTGTCGTCGGGGGAAGGGCTTAATCGGATGGGATGGGGCGGGATGTTTCACCCCACCCCATCCTACCCCGAGCCACCCCATCCTACCCCGTTCCACTATATCCTACCCCATTCCACCCCATATTCCATTTAGCCCCCTCCGTTGTGGTAAATTTGCCGTCCCACCCTGTCCCATTCCGCCCCCATCCATTGTGGTAAATATGCCGTCCCACCCTATCCTATTCCACCCCATCCGTTGTGCTATCCGCCACGGGGTCCGTGGGTCAAAACTGTTAGGGAACCACTGTACTAAAAAATGTCCCATCAACGCTGGCGCCAATAATAAATTGTTTGTGAATTTTTTATCCATTCTTGTTTGTTATTTACTTTTGCATATTTGGTGATTATTTTTTATATTATTTCTGTTACTAAAATGTATTTAAATCATCCATGTATGTACATTTTTGGGCATCACGCCTGTTTTATCTACTAAAATAAAATAAAATAATAAATAAATAATATTACCTACTCCCGTTCCAATTTCCGTGGTGAATTAAGCATCTGCACTTCTCACGTTTCTGCGCTACATGGAGAATTGTTTGTACCTATGCAAATTTGAATGGTTGGGTTATTTGAAACAGTAGTTTGTGCATTTGCCGCTAGACGCGCTGCTAATGGGCTGGCCTTGTAACGTGGGGCATTGCTAGCGCAGTGTGCAATGCAGTGCGGTGGAATGAGTGAGTTATGGGAACTGGGTTTGTATTATTATTCAACTGTCACGCTGTGTGGGTGTGACGGTTATTTCCAAGGGCAGCTCGTGAATTTAAAAAAAAAAACATATTTTGGTAACAATCAGGGAACGTTTATTATGTAATTAAATACATATTACAAAAATAATAGTATATTCAGTATTCACTTCTGTACCTACTAGTAGGGGAAAAGAGAAAGAAATGTTAATAAAAATACTCATTTTGAAAATTTTAGCAGTGGACTGTTAGTTTGCTAATATGCGTACACACCTATTCACTTAAAACATAACGCTGTTCTTGGATGACCGGACAACTCAACAATGCGCAACTTCATCACTCCTTTGAAAAGTCGTTAAATGTGAAGAAAAAAAAACTTGGTCAAATAGGTTACGTTAGGTTAGGTTATGGACTATTTTTTCATCAAATGACTTCAAAGGGGAGTTGAAATATCACTTTGTTGAGTTACCATGGAACCCTTTCTATGTATGTAATTACAAGTAAAGTAGATGATAAATACTAACATTATGAAACAGTCGTTATGATATTATGTATTTATTTTTCCGGAATGTATTGAATTTCTTTTTGAAGAACGCAATAATATCGACGGACGGACAAGAACCAAACCTCAAAAAGACCCAGAAAACAAAGAAAAATATTACATTTCTCATAACACTTGCCAATTTCCGGGACAATGAGTTTGATGTATGGGATCATGACCGGCCTTAGGTATGACTAACGGCGCCTGGAGCGAGTTTTTTTTTACAATAGCTCCACACAAAAAGTCCTGAGAAATATAATTCCACCCAAGGCCCCTATCATCTTTTGCGATGCTGCGTGGGTGGTTTTTTTGAGGAAAGGGAGGAGATGATGTTCTGGGAAGAAAAAGGGTGGGTAGGATTCTGGGGATTAATGTCTCCAGGAGTGACGGACGTATGAATCCATCCCTAGGCGATGTTCCGAGAGAGTCCTGCTGGAAGCAAAAGGACGCCCTCAAACAGTTTCTCATGACCCGGTCTGCCATGCAGTTGGTGGGCAGACGCATCCGCCGCCAAGACCCGGAAAAACCTCACCCCATGACCTGGGTACCCCTTAGAAGTCACCAAACGTAGCGAACCACTTGGGATGACCAAGGGCAGAGGTGTTAGTTATTCAATAAATGGTTCTCGGGGCGGCGCTGAAGTACCTACCCATAACTGCCTCCAAAATTGAAAGAGGAAAAATGAAGTGCACTTTGTCAAAACAGTAGACGTTTAGCTAGGTGATCTTTGTAATCAATCACGTTTGGATGATTTGTATGTTTGTGTAGCGCCGTTTTATTAAAAAAAATCTCAAGGGCGATTATTTTATAGGGATGTCCGGACTGCTCCAATTGCGCCCGCTTATGGCCGGCCCTGTTTGGGAGGATGCATGAATGCGAATGAATCAAGGAAGGTACCTACGCCAATACAGAGTTGTGAGGTTGTCCATTTTTGCCTACCTCTCCGGAAAAGCGGTGAGATGGTCAATTAAATAATATTATCATAGACGGTTGATCATAAGATTTTTCAAATAATGTTTAGCATTCTCCGCCCCTGTGCGGTGGCGGGCCGGAACTTGCGGGCATGCGCACTGTGCAGGTCGCAGGTGATGAGAAGTGCTTTATGGTGGTTGAGTGCTCTCAGGAAATGGCGGAAATTCTCCTTACAACCCTACCTAACCGCCAACCGCCGGAACGACAATCCAGGAAAGGGATTCCACCGTTTGGCAATTCTTCTAATTAGTACCTAGATACCTACCTACTTTTTAAACTGATAATCCGAAGATATCCACAACTTTGAGATTGTGAAACCACGGACAGGGGCCGGTTTAGACTTTCGAGAGGCATATTTTCATCACCACTGAACATAATATTTTTAGAAGTGTGATCTATGTATTTATACCCAATCGAAGGACAGCTGATATCGCCAATTTACATAGATAACACTTTTTGACTCCTAGGCAATTTTTTTAAAACCGTGAATACTTCACAAGAATCCTAACAGTCCGGAGTTAGTGAAATTATGATATCCCCTCTCCCTCCGGAGGGGAAGGAGGTGAGGATAATAAAGATGGGAAGTATCTGACTATTCAATCTGGTCACCAAATACACTTCCCATTGGAAGATCATTATCTAAAGTCATTTCAAGCAATGTTTAGATTAAATGGGTTGCCTTTCACAAGGGTGATGCTGAGACTAACTTAATCTACCATTCTGATTTGTATTTGAATTACCTAAGGCAACGTTTTTCCCTTTGGGATGAGGTGCAAATGACTGGCGAGATCCTTTGACCTCTTCAGCCAGACCTTCTCGACCCATCGCCTTGCGCCGCAACAGAAGGGATGGTTATCTACATACGACCATCAATTCTGGAAGTACTGACCCCATGTACCCACCCCTCATACGTTTTTCCTTCCCAGATCCGGTTTAACCAGCCGCCGAAAATCCACATTTCGTCGAAAGTTGTTCTTACGATCGTACAGGGCGGTTCCAATGAGAAAGATTAATTATTCTCCGTATCAGCTTTTTAAAATTATAACTCAATATCGATTTTATTTCATTCCAAATTTGCTTTAATTTATACCTACATCCAAAAATGCTGAAAGGCGTGATGATAAAACTATTAAAATTATATACTTTTTGTAATTATTTTTTGATTATAAGTATTTACCATTTTTTAATAATGTCTAAGTTAAATAAGAATGTAAAAAAAAAATTGAAATATATTACTTTGTAAGTGCGCAAATAAATACACAAACAGACCAATTTTCATCAAGAAACACATGAACGTATATATTTTTTAATGATTTTGATAACATACGTTTGTCAGATAATGTATTGATTTATTTTACTGCATGATTATATGATTTGAAATGGGTGTGGTATAATACAATTTTTTTTTTTGAAAATTTAACAAATCTGCCAACGACCCATGGTATAACTTTACTATACTAAAAATAAACATTTTTATCAAAATTTAAAACACGCGAATGCTAGATAAAAGAACAGTCTTTCGAAATCCATTTATAATTTTTCGTCAATACGTTTAAAATCTGATTTAAAAATGAAACATTTCTGGTTTTCTCTGGTAATACCCTATTAAAATACCCTCCACACAGTATACAGAACCACCAAAAAAGAGGTAGGCCCTTATGAGGAAAATTATTTTCCTCATAGCCCCTTCCGTGAATAATGTAGGTAAACGTGACAAAATATTTCCTCAATACAAAATGTTTAATAAAAAAGTGGGCCAATGTTACCATTTAAGGGGTAAACAAATAGATTATTCCGCCCCTGGGCGGAATAATCTATTTGTCCCATAAACCATGGGCTATGTTTATTGCGTATATACCCGATTTTGTCATACGTTTTTTGAGCTACAATTTTTATTTGAAACGTTTCGTTTGTAGGTAACCTAACATTAATAGGTCTCAAGTTGTTTCACAGAAATTTAAATGTAACATTGTCATCAAATGGCCATTCAGCGCCATTTTGTTTTATTTTTTACGTTTGAAATGGTCCCCGTTAAACGCCGATTTTAGGTGCGTTTCCGCTTTCTATCAAATTTGCAATAAGCTGGCAAGCTTAACAAAATGATAATTGATCTCTTGGATATTACCTGCTGGGTAGGTAATATCCAATACGAAATAATAATGTAAATTTTTTTTAAATAATGGGTTGCCCCGAGACTCAGCATCTTTAATCCGACAGAAAGACATATCAACCAACCTTTCAAATTCTGTCGCTAGATGGCGGCAGTGTCGGACAGCCATCAAGATATTATTTTTCCGGGTGACCGGACAACTCAACAATGTACGTCTACAACTTCATCACTCATTTTTAAAGTTATTAAAAGTGATGAAAAAAAACTTGGTTAAAAAGGTTGTGGGCTATTATAAAAAATATATTTTTTCGTCACTAACTTTTCAAAGGGATGTTCCTGTCATGGAACCATTTTTCCGGTACTGGCATCCATCTTTGTATTTGTAAACAAAGCTCTTTCCCATATTCTCTATTCGAACACTAGATGGCCCCGTGGATAGAATATTTCTTTTTTATTTGAAGTAGGCAGTGGATTAAGTGCCCTTGACTTTTACAAAGTGTAGAAAGTAGACAACAGGGTTGATAAAAATCATGATTTTTTTTTTAAATCGTAAAAATCGGATTTATTTGATTTAAATCAGATTTTTTAGATTTTTTTAGAAGTTGGTCTATGTTAAAAAAAAAACAATGTTATGGTTGTCCATCTTAATTATTAATTACTAGCAGACCCGGCCACACGTTGCTGTGGCTAACGAAACACAACGCCATTCCGCAACCTTTATAAAATCCACACCACCCGCTTGCCAGCTGCCCGCTGCCTGAATTGAATATTTGAATTTGTCGGTTTTTCTCTATTATAATAGGCATGTATTATACATAAACCTTCCTGTTGAATCACTCTATCTATTGGTGAAAACCACATGAAAATCTGTTGAGTAATTTAAAAGATCTATGCGTACATACATTTTGAGCGACTTCATTTTACACTATGCAATGATAAACACAACGTCCAAAATGTCATTATTTTTATTTATTTATTTAACATTTTACTGTAGACTGTAGACAAACATTTTTGAACATTAAAAAATTAAAACAACTTAACAAAAAAAGGGCATAAAAGGTAGGGGTTTCTTCAAACCCACCTGTAATAATAATAATAATATTTGGCTGATTTATAAAGCGCCGTTTTCGTGAAAAATCACCTCAAGGGCGCAGTTTTAAGGGCTTATCAAGTTATAATTGATAAGCCCTTAAAACTGATTGTATGTCAGAGGCTATTGGGAATACAAATAAATGGAAGTTTGTGTACTTAATGGACGGACAGACACTGGTGAACCGATGATAAACACAAGTCCTCCACAACATGTCAACTCCTAGTGCAAAGGACGTAATACGGTAATAGGAAATGTGTTTGGAGAGATTATTTTTTTTAACACTAGCCATAGGATTTGCTTATTCAATAAAAAACCAAGTACTAAAAAAATTTAAAATACTTTAAAAAAGTAAGAATATTAACAGTGAAATTAAACCATTTGGGAATCTTGTTTATAATATTGGTTTTGTGATTTGCCCAAATTTAGTAGAAAGACTAATTTGCCCGCTTTCTCACTGCCTAATACATTTCTTATTTTACTGTGTACCAAATTGAATGCCGAAAATATTCTTTCGATCCCAGCAGAAGAAGTAACTGCACTTAGCAGTTGCTTGATTATTTCCAATTCTTCTTCAGTTATACATTTTTTCATATTATATATTGCTAACCACCAATCAGTAGGTGCACTTTTCTTTACGACTTGTTTATCGACTTTGGCATACAAACGAATAATACTATTCATCAAACTCACACGCGCACACACATGCAATGCTGTTATGCAACTAGCATTGCACATGTGTGCGCGCCATAGTTTATGCCGGGGGAGTCGCTTGGCACATAATTTTTTTTAAAATCATCCGATTTTAATCGCGATTTAAATCACTGATTTAAATCAAGTAATTTAACATTTAAATCATCTCAACCCTGGTAGGCAATATTTTAAATGTAGAAATAACTTATTAAGGTTTCATTGTGATTTACAATTCATCTCTACATATTATAGAACTCAATATATATTACTCAACTCAACCCTCGATGACCAAGGTGCTGTCCCGACGTCGGTTCCTCACTGCGGTTTTCGTATAAAAAAGCTGAGGATCCGGCATCGGGAAGTACTCCATGTTTTACGAGGGCTTGATGTTAATAAAGCTAGTGGGCCTGACAGAATACCTGCCCTGGTACTGCAGAGGTGCGCTGCAGAAATAGCTCCAATTTTGACGAAGCTTTTTAAAATGTACCTGAAGACTGGCTCTGTGACCTCTGGTTGGAAAAAAGCGGTTATCCATCCTATTCCAAAGAAGGGTGACCGCTCCAACCCGGCTAACTACCGCCCCATAGCGATCACATCAGTTCTGTCTAAGGTGGTGGAACGTGTGATCAACGACAAACTGCTCACATACCTCGAGAAGAACAAAATTATCAACGACCGTCAATACGGATTCCGGCGGTGACGCATGTTTGAGGGCGATGCCTGGAACATTTCGGTGAGACCCAAACGGTTGCACTGGACATTTCCAAGGCCTTTGACCGGGTTTGGCACCGAGGACTTGTCAACAAACTGCCTTCTTACGGACTTCCCGCATCCTTGTGCACGTGGATTGCCGACTTCTTGAGGGAGAGGTCGATTCAGACGGTAGCCGATGGTTTCACCTTTTCCTCCCACTCGATAAATGCTGGCGTCCCACAGGGATCGGTTCTGTCTCCGACTTTGTTTTTGTTGCACATCAACGACCTTTTGTCATGTGCACCAATTCACTGTTATGCGGATGACAGCACAGTTCATGATAGCTTTTTGTTTGACAAGCCCCCAAAGGGCTCACAAACTCCAACAGCTCGTAGGGCTTTGAAGCAAAGAATGGACGGTTACCTCGAGAGTGTTTTCTCTTGGGGTAAAGATAATCTCATTGAATTTAATGTTTCAAAGACTCAATCTTGTCTGATTACGTCTAAAAGGGATCGAAATGAAAATCTAGTCTCTTTCAACGGAAGCAATCTTCCGAACAGGCCCTCCATTGATATGCTTAAGTGACCAGCTCAGGTATGGGGGCTCCATCGAAGCCAGAGTAAAGTTAGCCTCCCAGAGACTGGGCGTACTGTATAGGGCCCGCAGATACTTTAATAGTGCACAACTGCTAACCCTGTACAAATTGCAAGTGCGCCCCACGGTTGAATTTGGCAGCCACCTCTGGTCTGGAGCTCCAAAATACCTGAAAAATACCCTCGACTCTGTGCAGAAACGGGCGGTCCGTTTGATAGATTCTCCAATCTTAACAGACGGTTTGCAATCTTTAGAGCACAGGCGTCGGGTGGGAATGCTATCCTTGTTCTACCGGTATTACAATGGAAGATTTTCCGAGAAACTAGCATCATTGATCCCTTCGGCACCGGTGCATAGTCGGGAAACACGCCAAACGCGTGCCCAACATTTGTACACGGTTGACATTTGTCACACGAGAACGGGTCGTTTCTTCGACTCATTCTATGTTCTACAGCTCGGCTGTGGAATGCTTTGCCGGCCTCTGTGTTTCCTCCTTCCTACAATATGGGTCTCTTCAAGACCAATGTGTATTCCTTCCTCTCCTCAAAAAGACCCTCCACACAGCATCTCAGATGACATAGGCCCTGAGGGAAATTATTTTCCCCAAGGCCTCCTGTGTGGAGTTAATGTAAAAAAATATATATATATATTATAAATTAAAGTCCTCCGTCACGTCTGTCTGTCTGTTCGCGATAAACTCAAAAACTACAGAACGGATTTTCATGCGGTTTTCACCAACAGATATAGAGTGATTCATGGGGAAGGTTTAGGTATATAATTTGACAAAGTTTTGTGTAAATTGGTTGAAATACATAAAGGAGAATGTCTGTATGTAGTGGACGAGCAGGCTGGCAAGCGGACGGTGTGGATTTGTTTTGTATGCAAATCTATAGTTTTATGCCGAGGTTGATGAAATTTAGCACATATGACTTTAAAAACAAGAGGAAGGTCACTACTGTCTACATTTGACTTCAAAAACTCTGTGTAAAGCTCGGGCATCGTAATAATAATTTTTAAAAATATTTGATTATTTCCGGAATGCTAATATTTATTGGCCGAATCTCAGCCTTCTCCCTTTACGCTCATATTATATCGCCAGTTCCGAAAAATAATATTGGATGAGCAATTTTGCAGTTTTGCAGCACAGCCGTTTAAAGTTTCGTTTCTCCATTTTTACTGTTTTTGAGATCAAAAAATATAGTCAGATACGTTTTTAGATTTTCAGGGCCAAAAGTATTTTGGTTATTTGTTTTTGGGGTGTTATGCCGTGTTGCGCTACCTCCTTCCTTAGTCAACGTTTCGGACAGCGTTGCAGTTACCATCATCAGGGCAGATGTGTGAAAATTAATTAAAAAAATATAGTGTTGTTTTGATATTTAGCACTAGATTTCATTAAAAATTCCGAAAATACAGACTTTTAAATCATCAAAAGGAAATTAAAATAAGTCAACAAAACGATCTTCTATGTTTAATATGACATATTATGAATACGAACCAAATTCGTAGTACCATATTATGAATACGAACCAAATTCATTTATAGAAAATGAATTTTATAAAATATATTATGATAAAACTATACTAACAGACAGAACAATTAGTCATAATAGACCCGATATAGTTTTACATGACAAAATTAAAAAAAATAACTTATATCATTGATGTAGCTATTCCAAATTCCTGCAATATTCAAAAAACTGTTTCTGAAAAAATTAGAAAATACACAGATTTAGGAAATGAGATTAAAAGAATTTGGCATTCTCAGACTATAAAAATATTACCATTTGTTATTTCGGCCACTGGCATAATACCTAGGAATCTGATTCAAAATTTAAGCATATTAGATTTATCAAAGAATTTGTATATAAAAATGCAAAAATCAGTAATTTTAAATACATGTAGGATTACAAAAGATTTTTTAAATATTTATATTGAGGGATCAGTAGGATTTATAGGTTCAATTAGAAATGCCACAGAGCCGAACCCTCTGATATGAAAATATCTGGAGTCGGTGAATTATATTCCCATTTGGTCTCTAGTAGGTTGACATGTTGTTCTTGTATTATTTTGTATTTATAATACTTATATAGTGCAATTGCATAGCGTGTGTTGACTAGATGATCATTTGGGGAAGTGTGTGAAAGGGTTTAGTTTTTCCTGTGGGGAAAATTTAACCCGGACATTTAAATCTGGTGCGTATAAAAAAAACAGATTCAACATTGTTCTTCGGGTCCATCGATATATTATTAACCTGGGGGCCTAGCACGGCTATGTTGATGTTTTCATGGGGAAGCTTACCTTATATTGTAGAATTTTTTTGTCACATTCCATAAAGAAGTACTTGAAACCCGCTCCCTCATAAGTCGCTATGGAATCAATATCGCCCGTGTACAGCAAGAATGCGGACGGTTATACAGGCGCCAATGGAAACACATGAAAGGGAGCTTTCTCGGTAACACGCTTTCTTACAGCACCTGGTTTATGTTGATTTCTAACCGACATACCAGAGAGTGTCCTAAGTGATACCTTTTGTAAGTCATTTAATACTCTTTTATGTCCCATGAATAAGGCAACCATCCTGAAAACTTGCCTATTCTATCCAAGGGCGGATCCAGCTTTGGCGCCAGGGGGGGGTCATATAGCACGAGGGGGGGGGTCACATAGTCGTGGTCAAGTCACAAGAAGTTATAATTTAATTTTGATAGTAATAGATACAAGTAAAAAGTAGGTCCACCTAGGTCCTGGACCAGCCCAGGGGGGGGGGTCATGACCCCCCCCCTGGATCCACCCTTGATTCTATCGACGAAACCTCAAACTTCTTAAGGTTTGACAGTAATTTATGAAACAAGTATTTTAGTTACATTTAACCAAAAAAGAGCTTTCCGAGGCTAAAATACGGCCCTGTGTTTACAACTTACACGAAATAAGTATAAATAAAGTAATATAAACTTTATTTTACTTAATTATTGCCAAATATTACTGTGCTCATCATTTTTCGATGAGTTTGGAATTCCATGGACAGAGGCAGAGTCCGAAAGCGTATTAATAAAAGAGAGAGTAAGTAATCTGCTTTTGAGGAGGTACAATGAGCCATGTATAAAGCCTCAATTACATTGAGCGAGTTTAGAAGCTACTAGCCGGTAAGTTTAAAAGCAAGTGAATCGGCGAGTGAGATTGTCATGATGACACACAAAACTATCTACTCGCTCAATACCGGCAGTAGCGGCTAAAATAACGACTCCCACGCGAACCAATTCAGTCGACATTTTGTAAAAAATTTTAAGTCGCAGCTAGCGCCACCCGCTAGCCAGTAGCGAGAATAACGGCTCCCGCACGAACTAATTTTGATAATTACGAAATCAGCTGTTGGTAGGCCGCCATCTTGAGCGAGTAGCAAGTGAAGTTGACCACCTTTCAACTTTTTTAGTAGATTGTTCACAATCTGCTAGTTAGCTAGTAATACGATTACACTGAGCGAATTTACTAACAGAGTGATTTTCCCAGATAGTAGCTTGTAAACTCGCTCAATGTCGTCGAGGCTTAAGAGCTTAAAATTAGGTGGCTGGACATTGTGAGGTCAATGTGATGAATTGGAGAAATGAAAGGAGGGTGAATGTGACGAATTGTAGGATAATATAATATGAGGCAGACAAAACTTTTTATATGATTTATTGAAAAAATCAATGAGTTAAATAATTATATTACATTATTACAATGTGTATATACAAAAATATGACACTATGACGGCACTTCTGGTCATAAACAAAATCTGCAGAACACATAATTGAGGTGCTCAGCGGAAGAGTGGCCCAACATTCAACTTTAAAAATTTTGTATACATCCTTAGTACGTAGTCAAGTCGAATATAACTCCTCGATCTGGTCCCCCCATTTTAAAATACATTCAGATTCAATTGAAAAAATTCAACACAAATTCTTAAGACACATTAATTTTAACCTCGGTAAATTATAATTACCTGATGAGAGAATTAAATTTATTAAGACTCTCAGATCGAAGAATTATATCCGACTTAATATTTATGTTCAAAATTGTAAATGGTAGAATAGACAGTCCTGATTTAACTAAGCTCATTGAATTTCATATACCCACGAGAACCACTCGTTCTAAAATCCTTTTTAAATGCAACAATAATCGGACTGAGTATACGAAACACTCACTTTCACCTAGGTTGCATGAAGTTACTAATAGATATGCAGATGTGATAGATCTATTTAACTGCACGGAACATAGGTACAAGAAGGCTATGCTATCATATTTTTTTAATCACTATTAATTTTATTTGTATCATAGATTTTTGCATGTAAATGTATCTCTGGTGTCACTTCCCAATGTAACGTCACAATTAACTGCTATACATACACTGTTTTATCATTACTAATATTTTGAATATGAATTTGTGACATATAATTAGTGTTTATGGCATACTTCTGCCGTTTGTATTAAATAAACTCACATCAGCGAAAACATCATATTGTTATATATTTTTGTCACATCTATAAAGCCACTATGGCTTCATACATATAACAAAAATATATAAAAAATGGTGTTTTCACTGATTACAAATTCTTGTGGGTTGCGACACTCTTCCACTGAGCGCCTCAATTATAAAGGTGCATTTCTTATAATTTGGGATCTGAATCTATACATATTATAGAATTTTGCAGTACAGTACGAATGTCTTTGCCGCATAATAAAGCAGATTGTCTCATCTAGGAGGATTTGCCAGTAAGTGTAAAATTCCCTGTCTATCTTCCAAGGAAAGGTATCCAGAGAAGCAAGTCACCTTCCGAGGCAAGGCATCTTGGAAGCCAAGTCATCTTTCGAGGCAAGTCAACCGGCGAGGCAAATCACCTTCCAAGGAAAGGCATCCGGCAAGAGAATTCACCTTCCGAGGCAAGTCACTTTCCAAGGCAAGGCATCCGTCATAGGAACTTGCCTGGTGAGGTAAGTATTATTCTGAGGCAAGGCACCCAGCAAAGAAAATCACCTTCCGAAGCAATGCACCTGAGAGGCGCATTTCCTACAAATTTATAACATGCTATCTGCTTGCTTATAAAATAAATCAATAAATCAATAAATTAAAAATATGAAAATTAAACTCAGCGTCAACAAAAAAGCGTTGAGTTGCCGTAGTGCAAGGCAAACACTAATAGTAGAAAAATAAACTCACTTAATAGAACAATTTTAGGCATATTATTACTTGTACATACTTTTGTTACAAACACTCCCCACACCCACACTATCTTATAAAAACGCCTAGAAACTGACAGTCAAGATGGTAGCTATTCATTTTCACACTTAATTTCTCACTTGGTTTATTCGTATATTTTATAACAGACCAGTCAAATATGAAAATTTTAAAAATAATACATTAACCCCTCAGACTAATTTGATCACTTTTCGGAACAACTCATATAGGTCTCATAGAAATCGTTGGGTCTCCCTTACTATCATAGTTAGAAATATGATCTAAACTAGAGATGCCACGAATATTCGGCTACTATTCGGTATTCGGCCTATTCGGCTACCTTTTTTACCATTCGGTATTTGGCAGAGTATTGCGAACCATTCGGCCGAATACCGAATACCAAATCATGAAAAAAATGTGTATAAATTTAATATTTATTGTCTTCACTATAAATTTCATAATATTCCCAAATAGGTGATTTTTTATTAAATGGTGCCATTTCGTAAAGCTCTTCACGAATAAACAGACGTATTACACACTATAAGTAACACAATTTGATGTAACAATCAACAAATAATGCATGTTGTGTCATGACATACTCGCAAATGAAACAAATACGTAGTTAACACACGTACTTCAATGATGCAAGTCGGAACCTGTCACCTGCGAAATGTACCTAAGTCGCCGAATATTCGGTATTCGGCCGAGGGCCTAGCCGAATGTTTGGTATTCGGCAAAATCACTATTCGTGGCATCTCTAATCTAAACGGTGTAAGAAAGAAGAAACACCACACTTTATATTCAAATCAAAAAGGACGCAAAATAAATAAAATGTACACCTTGGAATGAAACTACAGGAAATTCTTATGAATTATTTTTTCATTAAAAAAATAAAAGTGAGTTGAGGTCAACATTTATAATACATTTGAAGAAAAACGTAAGTTGAGCCATTTATAAAACTTTTTTATGTTTGCATTCAAGATTTTTATATTTTAAAAATTATGTGTTAATTTTGAATTATAAAATTAAGGGATATTTCAATATCTTTTAAAAACAGTTTTTTTTTTCAGATGCGTTCAGAAATATTACATTCATTTTGATTTTATTGCAAAGTGGAAATATTTTAACCTTCCGACAAAATAGGCCCGAGGCCTGAGGGATTAATACAAAATGCCAAATGTATGAATGTGCATAAGATGTCTACGCACCTGCCGTTTGGGGCACTGTCAGTGTCCAGGGGTTTATATAGAAAGGTGTTGTCAATACACTAATTCATATTTTATTAAGTTAATTATTTATAACACATTTCGTTTTTTGGAAACTTTATTTTCAGCGAACCCGATGGCTTTGTTTCTCCTTATATTATCCTAATTATGTAATATGCTACGTTAAATTAATATTTAATAAATGGCGACAGCCAATTTTCTTTGGCAAATATAGAATTATCCGATTATAGTCTGGCCAATATGAGCACACAAATGAAATTTAAAAATGTATATGTATTAGGTAATTTTTTATACAGATTTCACTAGTCACCTCTGTGGCGGGAATAAACGAATGCTAAATAATAAAGATGACAAAAAAAATTAAGAAAAAGTTTTTTCAAAATGAGTAAACAAAATTTGTAAGATATGTGGACAGATATGTTTTTTCACCTGAAATTAGTATGAACGTAAAAAAGATATTATACAAAAATAAAATATAATATAAAGGCCCATCTCTTGCGAGCTCCGCCATTAACGTTTGCCGTGATAATCCCATTAACATGATAAATATAGACATTTTTTTTTTGTGTTTAGAGTTTTCCATGCTCGATGGAAAACATTCCATAAACATCCCATCCCGGGTGAAGCGGGAAGAGAGGCGGGGCCGGCGGAGGGGGATAATTTATTTTTGACAGGAGCCGCGCGATGCGGTCACGGTGCGGTCACGTATGGAGAATAAACGGAACGGCTTTTTGTGGTTATGTGCAATGAGCGAGCATAATCACAAGTTTAAAATATTATTATACCTAAATATAATAATATTTTAAACTTGTGATTATGCTCGCTCATTGCACATAACCACAAAAAGCCATTCCGTTTAATAATAAAATTATAATATAATATCAAATATTAATATGATTATTCTGTTTTTGACGTAAATATTTACGCACTGGAAATTTTTAAAGGTAACTTTACGTTCTGCAATAATCGATATTAGTCGGAAATCTTTCCTGATAAATAAATATCTCTGTTTTCTCCCTAATGTAGCACAATGGCATTTGGATGTAGCATCTTTTCTTTATCAGAACGCATTTTAACATTTATGTAAATGACAAGTTTTTTGGTGTTATATCAATTGCGCGAACCTAATAAATAATTGAAAATAAAAAATATGATATAAACGGCAGACGTCAAACATCAAGTGTTCATTGCGTACGCGTGGACAGGTCCTTACCCCAGATCACAAGCCAAATTGGGTGGACCGCGCGAACTTCACCCCAAACTTTCAACCGTGTTTCAACAAACGGAGGAGACAGAAAACAAAAAATGTTGATGTGATATTTGAAGGATTATCACGGCAAACGTTAACGGCGGAGCTCGCTGGAGACCCGTCTTGATATGAATTCACTCCTATAGAAATCAGAAGAATAAAAACTCAGTACATAGGTTATTGAAATCAGTAAAAACCCTTGCATTTTTAAAATTTCCTCAAAATGAGTTATTTACCTTTCAATTAAAAAAAACTTTACAAAATTTCTAAAAAAAAAAAAATAATAATAACAAAAAATCCACATTGTTCCCCAATACTAATATTAATTTGATAATTTAACCTTAACCTCTTGTTAGCCAGCGCATTCTTAGGGATACCATTAAAAAATTGTTTCTCCGAATATAGCTAGTTTTTCCGAGGAATCTATTTGTGGTAGATTATATACTATTTTTATAAATATATAAACACATTATCTGGTGAGACTAAAGATATTGAAATATAAGAGATGTGTTATCGGCAGTTTTTACTGGGTGGAACTGTACTTCCTGTTATCAAATCAATTACTTTCCGTATTCAAACTATTCCCATGACAGTCCGCCGACAGTCGGACGGACACCACAGCATATCTCTTGTATTTGAATATTTTTGGGTGAGACGGTACAATTTCCAAAAACACAATTTTGCAAAAAAAAATTATTATGAAAACAGAATCAGATGGTGCACGACCAAAATTTAGCGTCGGATATCGAGAAGTTAAGCTAAATAAAATTAATGTGTAAATTCGAATTCCCCCTATTCATAATTTGCAATGATGGCCTAGAGCGCGCTTGAAAGGTGAAAAAGGCTGACTTACTGAAAAAAAAATCTTAAGCTATCCTTCAATATGAAGGGAACCTATTTCTAATAAGTGACGCACTTTATTCAACTTTTCCATTTGGACAATCCGATTTAAAAAACCACAACTCTTCATACATAATTAGTAGATAGTTGAATCGGAGAAAACTTCATCTGGTGAGGTTCAGATCTATCCATTTTCAGTCCGTTTGTCCTGTAAAGTTGGATCACTTGTCACTGGGTAACTATTGCGTACGCGCTACAGGTTTGCAGCGCTGATAATTTGGATTTGGGAGCCGGAAGTCTTCAATCTTCCCTTCCGCTTCCTGGATCGGAGACCACAGTCAGGTATTCCTATTGTAGGAGAGGCTGGATGCGAATCAGGTTTCGCGTGTGCTCAGCAACCTGGAATGAAAGAGTACAAAATTATTGACTGAGCGCTGGGAAGTCCTGTTTCAACCGTTTTGCATTTCATCAAATTTGTTTGTACATTCCGTTTTCGTTTCAACAACAATGGTTCAGTAAAGATTCATTATTCAAATGTGAAATCATCGTGAATATTTGGACTTTGTTATTCGCATTTTTTGGTACCTACCAGCCTGAAGAAAGTTCGAAAATTCATTCATTCTTCCTCGGCCACTTTCTGCCTCACTGCCATACATCAGGGGTGGTATCAGAACTCCATTATTGTTTGCTAGCCTAAGTTCCTTTGACAGCTCATCATTAGCCATTTTAGATTGTCATTCATTGATTACATAATAAGTAAAAAGTACATGTTTTGTAACTTTGAAAAGGCAAAGAAAAAATGAGTTAGTATTAGAGATGAAACGGATATCCGGTAACTATCCGGTATCCGGCCTAAATTTACTATCCGGCCGGATACCAGAGGGCCGGATACCGGATGTTCAAAAAATAAGACAATTTCCTATAATAAAATGCAATGCATTGATCTTTGTGAGGTAAATATCAATAAAATGGCTTATAATTATGACGGCTTTTATTTAAAGTCGAAAAAGTTACAAAAAAGTCATAAGGCCTTCCAAAAAAATTAATTTTCTCCTGAGATATTCACTAAAAGCTTAGAGAGCGAAAACTTAAGTTAACATTATTTACTAATCACAATCACCATTATAGTAAACTAAAAATCGTAAAAAGACACAGAAATTATTGAAATGATTAAATACTGACATTGAAGCAATGACGTTATATACTGTAGACGCGTGGTAGAAATCTCAAAGTGGGAAGCCAACAACAAGACAATTGTAGAGTACTCGATTTCTAGTACTTTAGTACTAAACTGCCACGCGTCGAGTAAGGTCGTGTCCTACCAGTAAGTAAATTCCATTACACGGTAAACAGTAGTAAAAGTGAAGAAATAACATTTCATTCGTAAATACATGCAAATTACTTATTATTATCGATTATATAAATAATACAATTGCTTTCCGCCCAAAGATTTTATGCGTCATTAGAGAACTCAAGGCCTACTAAAGTACAGGTCTGGATGCGCAACAGCCAAATTACAAAGTCGATGCCATGCCGTCGCTAAGTAAAATTTACTTTTTATAATAATAATCTAATGTTTCTTTAGTTTTAAGTTAGCTAATTAATTACTTTTAATTTCTTTAGTTAGCCTGCGGTAAAACAACATACAAATCAGCAGAAACCACAAATACAATAACAATCGACGCCATTTGCAAACTATCGTTGTTCTTTATAGCTTGAAAATTTGACACCTCAAAATTCGACTGGTGCCCAGGCCTCCTACTTTAGTCGGCCTTGAGACAGTATTTGACGGAACTTTTGAATTTTGAATACGAAAATGCCGCCCGCGTTCTATCTTTTATTTCGTCCATATGCACATATTCTTTAAGCGTCTATCTTTATCATGCATGGATAACTTTTGAATTAAGAAATTATTGAAAATCACTGAAAACAAAAGAATGTTGATTAATTGCCACATTATATCTTGAGTTTGGCAAGTCTATTTATATAACGTCATTGCATTGAAGCACCATAATATACCTCTTGTTCTTCTTCTTATCAAAGAGAATATTTTGAATTAATACTCGAAATGAACAAGTGGTAAATTATGGTGAATAAAGATTAAATTTTCAGCGTTCGCAGGCAACAAGCGATTTATGTAATGGGCCTAATATCCGACCGCAGGATATCCGGTATCCGGCCTCGCAGCTCGCCGGATATCCGGTACCCAGCTAAATAACTATCCGTTTCATCTCTAGTTAGTATAGTTTTGTCAAGTGGGTCTCACCTCAATGCGTTTCTCTTCTGATTTTTCCGGTTTTCTATCCCTGAAAAGAGAAATATTATTGAAAAAATAAGAAACAAAATAAAAAAGGGAGATATTACTAATTAGCACCTTACAAAGATGGTTTAGAACTACATAAATCACACCGGCAACATTTGGCGCAAGTTTACAGCTTAACCCCTTTGAATTTTCGCGAATATTCGCTTGAGATGTCTCAAACGAAATGACATTTTACGAAAACTTTGTGTTATTACCGCTTCACAATTAAAGCTCTATAAATGAAACATTTCTGAACGTAGCCGAATAGTAAAAACTGTTTTAGAAAGGTTGCAAAATAAGCTTTCGAATTATTGTACATATAAAAATATTTAATAAAAATTAACAATGTCGAGCGGGGTCGAGCCGCCTGTCCGAAATTTGGCAGGAAAAATTATGTGTCAGATTGTGCAAATGACAGAATATTCTTGTTATGTATTTCTATGGACAACTTGAATAGGGATGTACAGCTTGTTCCACTATCAACCTTTTACTTTTTGTTTTAGGGATGTCACCAAAAGAATAACGGAGTTAGAACGATTTCTATGGAGACACACGCGTTGACGTATAAACACGCTTATTGTACTTGACTGCTATCGTATTTCTAACACATAGTCCAGTGGGTAAGACTCTTGACTCACAATCCGGAGGTCGCGGGTTCGAACCCGGGATGCGCAAAAAAATTTTATTTGATTAATTTGTGTTATTTCACAATTAATTCATTTAAAATAATATATAGTATATTTGCGGCATGTTCCAGAGTGGAAGATACTATCAGTATCGCCCTGGTGTAAGACCACCATTCAGAATTGAAATGTTGCTTGAAAATGGCTTTAGCCGTGTTTAGTGACCAGATCTGAATAGCCAGGTACTTCCCAACCTTCCTCTTCCCCACCTCCTTCCCCTCCCCACTACCTTCAGCCTCACAACATACCCCAATTGGGGATGCCATAGTCTCACTGGCTAAAAAAAAAAAAAAATATATATCTGCTTAAGTTGGTGACCGCTTAAGGCACTACTGTATTGAAAGTTCACATACTTTGATTTGTCATCGGGGTTGGAGTGGAAGCGTCCTCCTTCACCACGCACTCGGTTCATGGCGTGGCGGTGGCGGGATTCATGCAGGTATTTCTGTAAAGAGAATGATATATTATTAAATGAAACATTATAATTCATTCATCAGTCATCTTTGTTCCTACATACATGGAGACAGTTACAGATAAAGCTACTACAGAGATGCAACCACAAGCAGCCTACCAATATGCTATTTGTAATGCTAGTTTCCGTACACGGTGCTACCCCAAATATACTGAACTTGATCATTGTTTCGTTTTTTCCAATCCCCATCCAATGCTTTCGCCGCTAAATCCTTTCTTAAGTAATCCGGTAAATTATGGTTAAATAAACATATATTCCCACCTCCAAAACAAATTTAACATTTAAATCATGTTCAGAATTCTTTTATGTCAAACGAGTAGTAGATGGGAATGCAACTCGAGTAGCATGCTACCACCACTGTCAGTAGCGTGCAACTGACTTCAAATCTGTAGTTAACACGTAGCGTCGAGAGTAGCGGTGAGTACTCAAGAGCGGCGTGTAAGCTACGCACACGAAACTAGAGTCATTTTTAAGTATCTCCATGTATGAATGGGTTTTCATAATTTATTTCATGATTTATCATCAATATATGGTGTTAGAATTTGAAATTAAAACACTTTTGTACTTTCTTCCACTAATTTATATTTCACCAGGACCGGTTTCATCCTATTAAGGACATTTTCAGACTGGTAGTTGAAATTCTAATGTGTGTACCCCTGCCTAAGAGTGAAGAAATACCATAGCATAAGAATTTCAACTACCAGTCTGAAAATGTCCGTAATAGGATGAAACCGGTCCTGGTGAAATATAAATTAGTGGAAGAAAGTACAAAAGTGTTTTAATTTCAAATTCTAATACAATGGAATTCCACCACGAATTATCAGTGCAAAAACTAGACTCAATATATGGTGTCTTACAACTTGCAGTACAGCAGAATTGTCTATAGCACATAAAGACCTAAATAAACATAAGTTTTTTCAATTTGAGCATTTAGAACTTTTCCAAGGCTGCATATTGACAAATTTTAAATGGGATGTCGTATGTTGACCGCCAAAGTGAGCACATCGAAATAATCATACCCTGCGCAAAAAAGAAAAGTTTGTTAAAGTAAGGCAACGATTTGCAGCGTAGTTCATTGTGGGACTTTTCCGCGCCGGGTCTTAATGTTAGTTTTTAACTGAACATTTACAAATCGGGTTGCAAAAATGAGTAATTATAACACATTTGTAAACACATAGTAACAAAACATTCAATTTTGAAAACAAGTCCAAACTTTTGTTTACCCGATTTGTAGTTAACTTTTTATAGTGGCGCGCAAATCGCTGGCTGACTAGTAATTCTTAAGCAAATTTTATTTTAGAAGAGTAAACAATGAAACCCTCTTCAGAAGTTCCCTTTTAAAAAGTTTTCCTTCTTAAGAAGTTTGGTTTTTTCGGTCCCTTCAAGACTGAATGGCTCAATTTATAACGCAAATAAGGTTTTCCCGCTTAAGAAATTTCTTTTTTCGGTCGCTTGGAAAACTTCTAAAGAGGGTTTCACTGTAGTGATATTACTGTGGTGATATTGTATACTGTCAGATTCATTTATTGATAAATCACAGAAAGGGAAATGGTCACACCACCTCTCCATTCAGCACAAATTGATTTGTTCCCCTTTCCCCGATGGGCTGATCTATCAATTTGGATTCTATGGCTCGTATCAAAGAAAGTTACACTATAAAATTAACTTCAATTGCTCTCGTTCATTCAACTACTCCAATTTTTCACAGCTTTCATGTAAAAAAACCAATGGAAAAATAAATCATAAAACAAAAACAAATAAATATAATGCTCAAGCATCTCATTGAGTTTGCTTAGACATAAAGGTAAAAGTCTCCAAGTATAACAGACAGTTTCAGCACTCACAGGTCTCTCCTTGGGAATCTTGCCGAGGTCCACGAGGCGTGCGCGCGCCTGTCTCCGGCGCAGGATGCGCCGGTACTGGCGCGCGTTGACGTACAGAAGTGGCTCCTCGTCCGTGGTCTCACAGTTCACCGTGGAGGCGGCCGTGGCCACATTGCTCGTCGTGCCCCCAGAATTACTCAGCATCTACATGTAACAAAACGCACATGTCAATTGCTATAGTTACAATTTGTTACTTACTTGAAACAACTCACCAGCACTTCGGCCAAATTTTATGTGTCCGATTAACACAGTTAACAGATCGGCTTCGTAAGGTGCCATAAGAAGATTTCATGCAAGAATTTTGAAGCAAGAGCTCCAATCCACCCATCAATACTTTCGGCCCTATTGCTTTGAGGATGTCTGTGGAAACATAACCTAAAGTGTGCGAACGCAAATAAAGTGATAATCTCTCCGAACAATCACGTTATCGTGCATTAAAACTAAAAAAATCTCATTCCGTGATGAAACTAAATTCTAGAAAGCTCTACAAATAAAGCAATTGAACAAACAATTGTCAATCGCACAGAGAAATGATAATTCCACTGCATCAATGTCACTTGTTTATGGTGCTATGCACTCAATCAAAACACAGTGAAACTCTCTTAACCCCTCCGAAAATCGCCATTTAAGCCCTTAAAATGTCTCAAACGAAATGACATTTTATGAAAACTTTTTGTTATTACCGCTTCACAATTAAAGCTCTATAAATGAAACATTTCTGAACGTAGCCGAATAGTAAAAACTGTTTTAGAAAGGTTACAAAATAAGCTTTCAAATTATTATATTACAAATAAATATTAACATTTGTAAATATTAAAATTTAGAATGCAAACATTAAAAATAGGTAAAAATGACTCACGTGATGTTTTTACGTGAAAACGGTACTAAAATCACAGATTATGTAAACAACAATACTTATTCTATTGTACAAATGTGTAATAAACACTTTTGTCACCTCACTTTTTCATCATTTCATACAAAAATATTTAATAAAAATTAACAATGTGCAGTCGAGCCGCCGGTAGTAAATTTGGGCGGGTAAATATTTGTGTCAACTGCACCACTGACAGCATATTCTTGTTATGTATTTCTATGGACAACTTGATAGGGATGTACAGCTTGATCAACTATCGACCTTTTACTTTTAGGGATGTAACTAAAATAATAACGGAGTTAGAACGATTTCTATGGAGACACACGCGCTGACGTATAAACACGCTTATTTTACTTGACTGCTGTCGTATTTTTAACGCATATATCTGCTTAAGTTGCGGAGGAGTTTTAAAAGAAGTTTTCCAAGGGACCGGAAAAAACTTCTTAACCTGTCAAGGGCCAGGGTTTTTTACCTTACCTTTTTTAAATTACCTTAATAACAAGAATGGAGGAAGCTATTTTAAGCTTTATTTTATGTTATAAATTAATGGAATAAAATTTAAAATCGCATCCAAATTATTTGAATTAATATTCTTTTTTGAAATTCCAGTCTCGCGCGCGGGCGCGTTCCTGGCCTTTGAAAGGTTAAGTGGGAAAACCTTATATGTGGGATAAATTGGGCCATTCAGTTTTCAAGGGACCAAAAAAATCAAAGTTCTTAAGCATGAAAACTTCTTAAGATGGAACTTCTTAAAAGGGTTCACTGTACACATCATCCTCCTGAATGGGAAGTCCCGATAGTCAATCCATTCAATTGCCTCAGTTAATGATCAATTAGCAATTGTCAATCGCATCAAAATCGTAGATTGACGTAACCATTGACAATTGATATTGCCTCCGGGATGCTTAAATAGTTGAGGCACGAATATCACTGTATTTCACAAAAATGACACTGTAAAAATATGTCATTATAAAATCGCCTCAATGGAGTCTCTTGGAAGAATTTGAATAACTTGCTAAAGACATGGTTAATTGATAGAATAGTAAATTACCATAACGATATTTCCCCCATTGATCATGGGCTGCTGGGTGGTCTGTGCCCCGCTCACCTGCACCAGGGATCCATTGATGTTTACATCTGCAACACACAATTTAAATTAATTTGGTAGACCGGAGACAATCAATATCAATTGCCAATGCGCATTGAAGTACAACTGAAGAAACTTCAATCCATTGGTTAATACTTTCACATCAGTCGCTTTGTGGATGTCTGCAGAAACACAACCTAAAGAGTGCGAATACAGTGATAATCTTTGGATTTTTCTTTCCAAATCTCTAGATTATATACTACCTACATTACTGCACAAAATATTTTGGTGACTTATTTCTTTCCGCGATGCAAGGTGGTTCTGAATCTAAAACGCCAGCATCGATGACCAGGTATTGAGTGTTTGTTTGCTTACAGGCATTTCCGGCCAGGTGCTGGCTATCCATCTGCACTGGCTGGTAGAGGTAGGTCTGTCCGTCTGCCCCCTGCACCAGCTGAGCTTGCTGCCCGCCCGTCATCACCGTTGGACTGCCCGCCGTGCCTACGCTGCCTGCAACACAACAAACATTAAACAAATTATAATTATACATATATGTATTACGCAACAAGGAGACATCGCCAAATATCCAATACAACCTTGTTTAATTTTATCCAAGAGATTGGACTGCTCACTAAGGAATGAATTGAAATATGCGAGATGGTAAAAAGTAGATAATTTTCTTATTAATAATAATAATACCTTGCAACGCCGACACAGGAACGACTTGTATTTGCTGGAGTGTTTGTCCATTTGGAGACTGCATCTGAAAATTATAACAATTCCATAGTTATAATAACTTTAATTTTCCACTATTCATATTATGTATATCATTATATTTTACTGGTTAGTATCTGAGTTGGCATCGCGTCTGGTTCGTACCCAGGCCCCGTGAGTTCAATTCCTCGGCTGGCTAAGTCCTCTAACTCAACCAACATTTTTCTTCAAAAACAAAAAATATGTATAAAAGTCATTTTTATTTTAAACTATCTAGGTAACTTATCATTTTTTGTATTTCTTGGGCATTAACTATGTAACAATTTCTAGACATTTTGTTTTGAAAAGTTTTATTTCACTTGCATATTTGTTATTTACTTTTTATTTATCTGCTACGGTTTCGCTTTAGAAACCTTAGAAATAAACAAAAAAAAAATTTGTTAACAAAATAATAGGACCCTGTAAGTCGCCTTTATTGACAATGTTTCTTTGTTATGGTAACTCCTCCCGCCGTTCTCCCCTCCTCCGCCAAAATCACCACTTCCACTACCCCCACCTAATAAAATCTAATCATTTCTGTACATGTATAATTTTAAAGTTAGTTTAAAGATTGCTAATGAATGACATGGACCTATCAAAAGCGGTAGCAGATAAATAAAAATTAAGTAACAAATGTACATGTGAAACAAACTTTTTAATTATATTCACAAAAATTCATAGCGCGGTAATAGTGTCAGAGACCTCCAAATTAAAAATCAAATGTGTAGATCACTATGTTACGGAGTTTGTCCTACATGTATAAGTTAATTTGATTCCATGACAGTTGATCTCCCGACAGTTGGCCCCACGACATACTTATATACAATATGCAGTCGGTTTAGGGAAAATCTATTATACCCGCTTACACAAAATATAAGTTAAGTGTCCTCAAAGGTGTTTGAAAGGAAGGATGTACTAACAAAAGTATAAAACATATTTTCATCCAAATGCATCAAGGGTAAAACTACTTGTCTATATACTATATATATCAGCGTTAGGGTTCATTCTTGGGAATTCTCGAGCCGAGAATTCCCGGGAAATTGTTGGGCTTTGTTCCCGGGAAATCAAGCTCGAGAAAAGTCGAGAACTCGAGAAATCATGTACCTATGTAGAAATTAAATCGCCGTTTTTATTCTAATTAACATGCCATAAATGGTGCTGTGATTGTAATTTAATTCTAATTTACATTTATTTTCTACCTGAATTTAAGATATTAACATTTTCTTTCATGTTATTTTTTTTTTTATAGAAGCTATTTTTGTTTACAAGTTTTAAGTTGGTTTTTTTTCTAAATAACCAGCAAAAATGGTGCTGTGATTGTAATTTAATTATAAGTTAAGATATTAACGTTTTCTTTCATGTTCATTTTTTGTTTAGTTTAATAGAAGCTACTTTTGTTTATAAGTTCTAAATAACCAGCCAAAAATGGTGCTGTCATTATAATTATGAGTCTGAATAATATTATTTCTGTATTTTTTTTAAAGTTAATTAACCTATTCATAAAATTAATGTTTTTGAATATAATCAATAAAAGTTTTATAATTAATTTGATATTTTTAATTGAGAGGAAAACCAATGAATTTGTTGACGTTATTGGAACCAAATAATATGAGAAAACGTACGTACCTAAATGTAAATTTCTCGGCAACCCGAGAAGCCTCGAGAAATTAGCCTCGAGAATTCTCGAGACCCGAGAAATTGAAAAACTTGAGAAATCATGAACCCTAATCAGCGTATGAGTACAAAAATTGACAATGTAAATAAATACGTTTGATGTCCATACAAACTTATTATTAAAGTTAATTAAATTACTTATTATTTTTTAGGTCAATGATTATAGATTTGAAATTGGTAAATAATGCACAAAAAATTAGAAGTTTATAATAATTATAATTTTGGAGGGAGGGCCAATTGTCGGAGATCAACTGACTGGTCGCCAGTTAATTATATATAATATTGCCGTTAAAATAGAAATAAGTACAACTACCTGGATAGCCTGTGTTCCCACCTGAGAGCGTGTACAAAAAGAAAACATTATTTGGATAACAAAATATCAATGCCAAAATTGCCAATCACCGTAAAGAGACTAGTAAAATGAGTAAGAGGTATTTTTTTTTACTATTTTTTTTATAATATACTAGCTGGTACCCGGCATGCGTTGCTATGCCATTTAATAAAGAAATTGTTTCTCAAAAATTTTCCTGCATGTCCTTTCCCATTCGTCCCGTTCCCCTTCCCCTCTCGTGTTCCCACTCCGCTCCACCACCTTTCCTCTTCCCATATCACTCTCCCCCTTCCCCCGTACCGCGAACCTCCTTCCCGAGTTCCCCTCCCCCTCCCTGTTTCCTCCCCCCGAACCCCTACCCGAGTTCCCCTCCCCCTCCCACATTCCATACATTCGTTCCCGGCACATTCAGTTTTCAAACAGCTCGCGTGCCACCTATTCCAATTTTTAATACAAATTTCATAATGCCAGAACTCACCAGCAGTTTTGTACAAACCTTGTCCTGACAATAACGAACACAACAAAAAAAGAATTATCTAATTTGGTGCAGTCGTTCGGAAGTTATGCGCGTACATACATTTTGGCGATTCATTTTTATTTATATAGATAGATAGATAGAAGAAGATATATAGATGAATAAATACCTCACAAGAGTTCCAGCTGTTCCCGTCTGGAGCCAGTGACACTATGGCATCCCCAATTGGGGTATGTTGTGAGACTGAAGGCAGTGGGGAGGGGAAGGAGATGGGAAGAGGAAGGTGGGGAAGTATCTGGCTATTCAGATTTGGTCACCAAACGAGGCTGAAGCCATTTCAAGCAACATTTCAATTCTGAATGGTGGTCTTGCACCAGGGCGATACTGAGAGTATCTTCCAATCTGGGATATATAGATGATAGACTGCATGGAAGAAAATCGGAGCAGGACATGAAGGACGGCAGGAGAATGGCGATGGAGAGCATTTCTGGAAGTGGCCAAATTCCACCCTGGGGTGAGATTACCCAGTGAAACAGTATAAAAATAACTCTAGTCAAGTGGTATAGACCTGTATGGTGGGCTGCGCCTGGGGCACGGCATGTACCATGATCTGCTGGCCGTTCGAGCCCTGCAGCATGTGGGTGGGTTGGTTCATCTGCAGCATCTGCAGTTGCTGCGGAGACAGTACAATCTGCTGCTGCCCATCACCGCTCAAGGTGGTGTGCTCCATCGTACCTCTGAAAAAGAAATATTATATTTAAAATGAAATTAACTTAATGATACCTCGGCAGTAGTCTCACGGAGACTCGTGACCCAGATGTAGAGGTTAGATGCAGAATTAAAGCAGCAAGAACTGCGTTCATTAAAATGAAATCCCTCTTCTGCAATGACAATATCAGCTTAAAACTAAGGCAGAGAATGCTAAAATGTTATGTGTGGTAGGTCTTGCTCTATGGATGTGAAACATGGACCTTGAAAGTAAATACCGTGAACGGGTTAGAGGCTTTTGAAATGTGGCTTCACCGGAGAATGCTCAAAGTCTCATGGACCGAGATTATCACCAACACAGAAATTCTCAGGCGGGCTAGAGCAGAGAGAGAACTGCTTACATTAATAAAAATCAGGAAAATTTCATATCTGGGTCATATACTTCGAGGGGAGAAGTATCACTTGCTCCATTTAATATTGAAAGGCAAGATAGAGGGTCGCCGAGGGCCTGACAGGAGACAAATGTCTTGGCTGCGTAATACACGAGAGTGGACCGGCATTAGAAGTGTAGAGGAGCTATTCCGGGCAGCGCAAGACAGAGAGACATTTTCAAGAGTGATCGCCAACGTCGGGGGGACCTGATACGGCACACAAAGAAGAAGCTTTCATACTTTATTGTAATATTAATTGAGCCCTTACCCAGAATAACGTTGTATCCAGCAAAACTATCAATGTTGAGTTAATGATGGAATAATGTTGAGCATGTTAATATTCATCTTTTAAGGTAGGGATAAACGTGGTTCACTACGTTTGGTGATTTAGCAGGGGTGCCCGGGTTCATGGGGTGAGGTTTGTCTAGGTCTTGGAGGCGGAAGACCAGGACATACTGAACCCCAGATTCCTACCCACCCCTTAAACCCTTTTCCTTCCCAGAACTCTCCTCTCCTTCCTTTCCTTAAAAAAACCCTCCACACAGCATCCCCAAAGATGACATAGGCCCTGAGGGAAATTATTTTCCTCAGGGCCTCCTGTGTGGAGCTCATGAAAAAAAAAAAATGGGAATATGATAATGAAATTTTTTTTAGGCCTGTGGCAGCTTTTTAAAGTTTGGTTTGTGGAAGAATGTTGTATTATGCCATTGATCGAAATCTCGGAGCATGGTTTAATTTGCGGGAATAAATGGAGAAAACGAATGTCTTATGGCTTCAACTAGAAAGTCTTCAAAGCCAAGAAGCTGAAGAATGCAGGAAAGTAGAATTTGTCAAAAAAATATTATTAAGCCAGCTATTAGCCCTTGAAACAGTTTTCTTGGTGCATTTTTGACAGTTCTGTTTGAATAGGGTTGCCATCCGTCCGGGTTTCCCCGGATTTGTCCTAGTTTAGAGGGCGTCCAGGGAGCGTCCGGGCGGGGTTTCATTTGTAGTCCGGGTTTAAAAATTTAAAGTCTTGAGCCAAAAAAAAACACGAAACAAGAGTTTAAAAAATGCATACATGATTTCTACAAGGAAATTCAAACGTACATTGAAGAATGGATGAAACCGTTAAAACAATTTGAGAAATTTGACTGGATGTTTTTGCCGAAAATTAATAACAACACAGAACGGGCTCTTATTGAAGACACTGTGCTTCATTTAAAAGACAATAACATAGATATTGACGACGCAAAATTAATTGACGAGTTGGATGAATTTAAATGCTTTTTGCCAAAACCTACCTGAACAAGGTAACCTTTTAAATTCAAATCAACTTTGGTTACAATTTTTTAAAACAACAAATGCGAATTTATATTCGGAATTGATGAAAATTGCACAGTACTTTTTTTGCATTCCGGCTCAAAATGCCAACGTGGAGTGAATATTCTGGGCACTAAAATCCGGGGTTTTATGCGTCTTGTCCTGGTTGCCAAATTTTAGAGATGGCAACCCTATGTTTGAATAATATTGAAATTTAATTAATGTTATCCTTCGGTTATCTATTTAATTCATAATTTCATCATCTTTATTGAGAAAATACTACCATTGGCATGAGAAGACATTTCTCGACTGTGTAATGATGACTTTATAAAAAACTGCATCAAATTTGTAAATGATAGCCCAGGAGGCACATCAATTTTTTATTTATTTTTATTTATTTTTCAACGACCCAATAAATTATTTAGTTCTGTAATAATCAATGCTTCGGAGCGCTAAATATTTACAGAGCTAATTAGACTCTTTTTGTCAGAAATTGCATCTTGTTCATGGTGTTAATCATAGATTTGTACTTTTTATAAGTTGTAGGTAAGATCCCAGCATCCCTTCTACAAAAAGTCACCGACCGCCCCTGCACCCCATAACTCCATTTTAGCAACCTCTCCTTGCTTCATCCACATTCTATGACATTTGTCATATGAGAATAGGTAGCTACTGTGACTCATTCCTGCGTTCAACAGCTCGACTGTGGAATGATTTGCCGGCCTCAGTGTTTCCTCACTCCTACAAAATGGGTCTCTTGTAGACTCAGGTTCACTTCTTCCTTTCCTCAAAAAGACTCGCCACCAGCTTTCCCAAAGATAAATAGGCCCTGAGGGAAATTATTTCGATCAGGGCCTCCTTGTGTAGTTAATATTAAACAATATATTGTGAGGTAATTAAGTTCACCTCTTCACAAATATAGCGGGTAGCGGCCTTATCGAGCAATTATTGCTGATGTAATCCTACTTATCAAAACAAAAGTTCGACTGCAATTAATTTTAGTTACATTTCCTAATTTTCATAAAGGTTACCCACTGAAACCTGACTTGTTTGATTTCTTGGACTTATGTCAAAATGACAATAGGTAACACATTTAGGTTGTGTCAAACCAGACCAGACCAAACCAAAATTTACAAACTGCTGTATGTAAAGACAAGATATCGAAATTAAAAATGCAAACGAAGATTCTATTTTTATTTGTATTTCAATTGTTTTCCTTGAAGCCTTGAAAGTTATAGGTATGCGTAATGTAATACAACGTAATTCGAGTTATGAAACTAATTAGTTTTATCAACAATGTACGTTTGTTATTGATGCAATTTGCTTAAAACATAATTATAGTTATAGCAAATAAATACCTATAAAAATAATGAAGTATGGAAACATCTCGACGTCAGATGCGCATCACACATCAAGATGGCTTCTTTGCGTTCGAGAGAGTCAAGGTTCGAGGAAAAAAACTTGTCAGCGAATTCAATCAGATTCATTTGCCCGCTCATTTGAGCCATTGACATAATGAATTCGGTAAATCAAAGGATGAACTTACATTGGATATTTCTCGTCTGCTGGATTTCCAATGATTGGTCGACGAACTGTAGACCAATAGTCGCCTTTTGTGAACCGAGAGCAAGTTGAAGATTGGTGCTGTCGGCTACCACTCCCCGGACAGCTATCGATAAAGTACAGGGCAAGGATGTTTACTATTTATTTTATTATGACATCTTGAACAATAACAATAGTCGGGGGACATAATAATTTCCACATTGACAATAATATTTACGAATTTACGTATTTAATTCATAGGTTTTTATAATTTATATTTTTATGACTTTATGTCCGGGTTAAATCTTCCCTACATGAAGATGAATTGTAAATTATTATTATTTCATATACACATTTATTATTTTTTTGCAAAAAACATAAGAAACAGAGCATTGAACGAAAAAGAAGCGATATAATAGGAGATATTAGGCATTTAAACAAAGAGGTCAATATATTGTGTTAAGTAGGTTCGTAAAATATAGATTAAACAAATGAGACTAAATTTAAAAGACAACACACAATACCGAATACATAATTAAATATGATATTTTTTTATGATTTGGTATTATCATCATATTGTACGTTTTTAATAATGAAATTCTTCCCGGAATGAATTTTTTTCTAACTCATTGGGATTAATTTATTACATCCTTTGAAATACTTAATATGCATTAAATTATTTTTTAAATAAAATTTATAAAAAAATTAAATAATTCCCTGTTTCTGATACGAAGTCAAGAGTTTTTTTACATAAGCTGGCTAAAATGAAGGAATAATTATTAATCCATCACAGGCGTCAAAAAAGGTAATTTTTTATAGATGATATTCAGCCGGTACAAAACTCATGTGTCAAATTAAAAATTAACAATTGTCGGTACCAAGCGATATAGTGTAGCATAATAAATATATTTATTATTATTTTTTAATTTTTTTTATAAGCAACAAGCTTTTCGAATCACCTAAAATTTAGATAAAAGCAATAATAAAAAGTTTCAACTTACGAGTATTATAACTAGGTACCGGTGTAATTTCGTCGCTGCCTATTACTTAACTCTAAAAAGTGCTGGCAAAATAGACGCCACGCGGTGACGCCAAATTGGAGGAAATCTGTGCAAAAGTCAAGTTCGTATATTTTTGTAACTTTGATTTTGAGTGACCGGTAAAAGTTGAAAGTGATTAATACTTACTAGTTATAAAATAAAAAGTGACCAATTCATAAAACTGTTCTGTTAATTCCACAATGAGTTTTGCATCCGCGCTACGAATGAAAGTTAAACGAGAAGATTTGGCAACTGACACTGGTCAAAGAATCTGTATGTTTTTGTTTTGTAGTCATGGGGATTACGTTTTGGTGTTGGTTTTAAATAATATCCAGTGTCTTTCATTGATTTATTTTCTGTTTTAGCGACGCTATCGAGCAACAGTGGCAAATTGATGGATTTACATCAAGATCTCCTTCAATCCAACATGACATTGACCACTTACGTAAATGAAAGTCGCAAGATGATTGCTGACCTGAAAATTTCAATTGCCATGACAAAGAAGCACCCTTCAGAAGTTCGTCAGATTTTACAATAAACTGAATAAGCAAACAATTATTATTGGTGAGTTAGTGATTTATTAGAATACACGAAGTTTTATAAGTGCAAACATTTGAAATAAACAAAAAGCGAAGTCATTTGATTTTCATTTTGTAAAATTACTAAATCACCCGAAACAAACGAACATCAGTAAATTTTTTATTAATTTTATACTAAACCGGGACCAGCTCATTTTACACTAAAAAAAATAAATTTTTACCCCAGTAGATAGGTAATAATTAGATGTAATCAATTCCGTGAGCGGAAATTGAAAAAAATGTATATTATCGTTAATTTCTTAAATTTAAAAATACGAAAATGTCATTTTTCAAAGTGCAAAAGCGGTAATATGCACTTTTTCACGAAAAAACACTTTGCAGAAGTTGAATAATTGTTAGAATTACGTATTTCGGAAACTTTTTGCATTGGGGGAGGCGGAAAATGATGCATTTTAAATTTCAATTGCGTAAAATCAAAATTCACTTCGCGTCTTCGAAACTGACATGGCGCGGCCGATCTGTCACACAAGCCCGCTAGACAAACCCTGCGTAGCCAGAAAACCATTTAAAAACGTAGGCTGTTTTTTAAAGTTAAGATAATATTCACAAGCCGCTAGACAAACCCTGCGTAGCCAGACAAACCATTTAAAAACGTAGGCTGTTTTTTAAAGTAAAGATAACAACATGGAAGTCATTGAAAAATGACATTTTCGTATTTTTAAATTTAAGAAATTGACGATAATATACATTATTTTCAATTTCCGCTCACGGAATTAATTACATCTAATTATTACCTTTCTACTGGGGTATATATTTATTTATTTTTGTCCAAAATGAGCTGGTCCCGGCTTTGTATAAATTTACCAATTTTTTAGTAGAAAGTTGTTGCAGTGTCCCAGCGGACAAATATAGGTATCGGGTATAGCGGCCTTGCCTTTACTTCAAAGTTTTTTTAAAGCATTTTCTGGTCAGCAATTTCAAGCCAGGTAACCTAATAAGTTGAGAGGCCACCGTATTTCCTAGCTTTTCCTCTCGAGGTAAGTAACAAAAATGGCTCTGCAAAGAAAATATTCTTATTCCAATGAGATCTGCAAATTCCACTACTTCAAGGGATGACAGAATAATCATGTCTACCATGCATGTAACTCAACCACAAGAGATTACGGTAATTGTTCGGAACAAACGTCAACGGTTTACACCCTTTTTTTTGATAAAACTTTTAGATTCTTCATAATTACCGTAAAAGACAACTATTTGCATTCGGGGAGGTTGAAAATGTTACATTTTTAATTTTATTTACGTAAATTGAAAATGTGCTTTCACACTGTCAAATCACTCTGTTTGCAGTTCGGAACAAACGTCAACGGTTAATACGCACTTTTTTTGATAAACAAGCCCGCTACACAAACCCTGCTTTGCCAGACAAACCATTCAAAAACATAGGCTGTTTTTTAAAGTAAAGATAACATACACAATCCCGTTACATAACCGTTGACGTTTGTTCCGAATATTTACCGAGATTACTTCTACATGGCTGGATAATATTTGTCTTTAATTTTTTTTTGATACAACATTTTATATTATAATCCATTAATGTTGGCGTCACTGTGTTTTGATTGAAGTGTCTATTTAGGACCCTTTCACACGAGTGACTAGTTGCAGCGACTTTAAAAATTCGAAGTCTCCCCTCCTCTGGTTTTTCATTTTGGAAGAATTAATGACACTACGCCTTTGGTTGAATTAGGATCAAGGTGTTTGCTTTTATTGCCCTGTGTGGTTACTTTCGAAAACATGTTATTTAATAACAATACAGGATACAGCATATAATTATAATTGTAAAATAAAAATGGATTTTAAAAGTTTGGAAATGAAATAACAACATAATGCGTGTGGGCATTTTTTTAAATGCAACTGTTGGAAAAAAGGGCACAAACCAAGGTTCGTGATAACATGGGCCTTTTTGGAAAAAAAAAAAAAATCATCGGGCTGCTTTCGAAATTTCGAATGCGTGACGTAGTTTGAAGTAAAACACTGCCACTTGTATTGTAGTTAATTCAAAAAGAATCCCAGTGGAACATGGACTTCAAGTTAGGTTCTGAATTTTTAGCCAATCAATCCCGTTGACAAGCCAACCTTGTTAAAGGCATTTTCTACGAACCTTGAGGGCAAACAGTAGGCATTTAAAAAAAAAAAGTTTGTGCAATTGCTTTAAAAACAAATAACAATAATACCAAAAAATGAGTACCTACTACACACCATTCTACCTATTCATAGACTTAGTTACTCTCAAAGATATTGAAATATAAGTGCTATCGGGAGTTTTTACCGGGTGGGATATGCTTCCTGGTGTCAAATCAACTACTTTTTCAAACTATTCCCATTAGGAAGTAATCCGCCGACAGTCGGGCAGACACCATAGCATATCTCTTGTATTTGAATATCTTTGGTTCCTCTAGTTACATAGTTTACAATAAAGGCAAATACTAATGTATTTATTTTACAGAACTGACAGCTTAAAAAAAACACAGTACAAGAAAATATATCTATTTAACAGGAGGTCAAAATTACGATTTATAAAGTCGATGGCATAGCACAAAAGAGTGAAATTTGATGTAACTAAAATTATTAATTATTATTTTTAACTTTATGAGTAAAACCTCAGGTAAATTTTGGGGATCGCTGGCAACGGTTAATATGCACTTTTTTTTGAAAAATCTTTTGATTCACCTTAATTACATTAAAAGACAACTATTTGCATTGGGGGAGGTGGAAAATATTTTTGTGTAACATGGTTTGTGATACAAAAGAAAGTGCCCCTTTATAACGCCTACTCGCGTCAAGGCAAGAAAAACATCCCAGTTTTCAAGTAGTTTAGCAGCTACGCTAGGTTTGTGTAACATGGTTTGTGATTCTGGCGTACAATCTCACAAGACGAAAGCTAATTTTAATTTTACGTAATGAAATTTAGAATGAAATATTTTCCACTTCCCCCAATGCAAATAGTTGCCTTTTAATGAAATTAAGGTGAATCAAAAGGTTTTTTCAAAAAAAGTGCATATTAACCGTTGCCAGCGATCGCCAAAAATTAATAAACCTCAAATTGTAATATTTAATTAAATGAAGACAATATTAGCGAAACTCAATCGAAAATCTGGAAACAGAAAAATCAGAAGAGTTATTCTCTATCTTTCTGTCAAATTTGTGTGATTTATTTGCTTTTTCCAAGTACCATGTACATTAAATGAATAAATAATCGTGCATACTTGCAGGAATTCGCTTTTAAAACGATCTAAACTAAAATATGTGACAGTAAATATGTAAAAAAAAAGGTAATTGTTCGGAACAAACGTCAACGGTTAATACGCACTATTTTTTGATAAAACTTTTAGAATCTTCTTAATTACCATAAAAGACAACTATTTGCATTGGGGGAGGTTGAAAATGTTACATTTTTAATTTTATTTACGTAAATTGAAAATTTGCTTTCACACTGTCAAATCACTCTGTTTGCAGTTCGGAACAAACGTCAACGGTTAATACGCACTTTTTTTTGATAAAACTTTTAAAATTAAGATAATATACATAAGCCCGCTACACAAACCCTGCGTAGCCAAACAAACCATTCAAAAACGTAGGCTGTTTTTTAAAGTAAAGATGACATACACAATCCCGTTACATAACCGTTGACGTTTGTTCCGAATATTTACCAAAAAAAATCACACAAATCTGACAGGAGATCACGTCCGCTATCTCAATAACAACCCCACAAAAGATAGAGAATACCTCTTCTGATAGGTTCGATTCCCAGAGGTGCCAATATCATTTTCTGTTTCCAGATTTTCAATTGAGTTTCGCTAACATTGTCTTCATTTAATTAAAAATAACCAAAATTACCCTGCAATGGATCTCAAGATGTTTTAAACAATAGTTTATACGCAATTTACTGTCCATCTAGCATAAATTAACCTTATAATGTTAGATTTTCACGGCCAAAAGTATGTTTGTTATTAATTTTTGGGGTGTTTTGCTGTGTTGCACTACCTCATTTCTTTAGCCACGTTTCGGGCACTGTAACGCTGTCCGAAACGTTGGCTAAAGGAGGAGGTAGCGCAACATGGCATAACACCCCAAAAATAATTTAACCCCTCAGAAAATCGCCAAAATGCACTTTTAATGTCTTTAACGAAATGACATTTTACGAAAACTTTGTGTTTCTACCGCCTCACAATTAAAGCTCTATAAATGAAACATTTCTGAACTTAGCCGAATAGTAAAAACTGTTTTAGACAGGTTACAAAATAAGCTTTCGAATTATTGTATTACAAATAAATATTAGTACATATTAAAATTTAGAATGCAAACATTAAAAAAATGTGAAAATGACTCACGTGATGTTTTTATGTGAAAACGGTACTAAAATCACAGATTATGTAAACAACAATACTTATTCTATTGTATAAATGTGTAATAAACACTTTTGTCACCTCACTTTTTTATCATTTCATATAAAAATATTTAATAAAAATTAAATGTCAGGCGTGGTCGACCCGCCCGTAGGAAATTTGGCGGGATAAATTATGTGTCAGACTGCGCGTCTGACAGAATGTTATTTTTATGTATTTCTATGGACAACTTGAATAGAGATGTGCAGCATGATTCACTATCGACCTTCCACTTTTTATTTTAGGGATGTAACTAAAAGAATAACGGTTTCTATGGAGACACGCGCTGACGTGTAAACACGCTTTAACGCATATATCTGCTTACGTTGCGGAGGGGTTAACCTGGTTTATTTAAAAAAGTTGATATTTATATTATGTTTAACAGCCGTCGTCACATAGGTGAATTGCCCATAATTACCAAATATTACTGAAAAGGGGCCTAAATGTAGATTATTTTCTATTTTATTGACATCTTCTGTTGAAATAACCAGTAAATAAATTGATTACATTTCATGTCACATGTAGCGTTGCACGCAATGCCATCGACATAGTATTAAGTTTTATAGAGTCCATTGCCCTAGCTGCTTATTAATATTGCAGATGATGGCGTCGCACTCCCCAAAATGCATCAGGTCGGCGGAGAAGTCGTGCGAGGATAGCAAAGACAGCAAGGAGGCGCGCATGAACGCCATTAACAATAACGTTCTGCGAGTAACCCCCCGCCGCCAGGCCTGCCTCTTTGCCGAATGGTTCCGCAGACTAGTCGACTCGGACCGCAGCAGCCTGAGCCTCTACCTGGCCGATGATGCCATCCTCCAGTGGTTTGGGCGCACCATAAAGATGAAGAAGAAAATCTCCGGGTTCCTAAAGTATGACATGCACTGCACCAGTCATCGCTTCACATCTGTGGAGGTCTGCTCCACATTTCCTGTCAGAGGGGAGAAAGAAGAAGTTGTCTTAGAAAGGTTATTATTTACTTCTTGTTTGTGGTTGTTAACACTTTCAAATTGATACAGTACAATCTCACTAATCCGGCACTATTAAAAACCAGAGGGTGCCGGAATATTGGAATGTTCGGATTACTGGATTATATAGAAAAAATCATAATAAATAAAACAAAGCATTTCATAAAGATAATATACACACTATTCACACTTCAAAACAACAGCGTACGCACATGCACATGAGATAAGTTTTGAGGTTAGACTGCTAGATGACGATGCGGCGATGGAGCGCATAGGTGTAGAGGGGCGAGGGAGGCGCGGGCGGAGGGTGCCGGATTTTTGGACATATCGGTCTATTGAAGTGGCGGATTAGTGAGATTGTACTGTATTGACAAAATCAGCAAATGTTATTTGAGAAAAATTAATGCAAATTGCTTTATTCAATGTTAAAAATATAACTACAGTGGTACCTCGAGATACGAGTGCCCTGACATACGAGATGTTTGAGATGAGCCGTCGAGTTTGAGTGAAATTTTGCTTTGAAATATGAGTAAAAATTCGAGATACGAGGAATGACTGGCTGAACATGTCCCTCGATTTTACTGCATGTGTCTCGCATTATCCCACGCTGGGGGATCTCAGTGTGCTTGTTTACCTCGCTATCGACGCATCTTTGACAAGTTTTTCTAGGGCTTTGTGCTTTTTGTGCATTTACATATTATTCACATTTCTTTTTATAACCATGGGTCTGAAGAAAGTGAGTGGAAATGTCAGTGCTCAGAAGAAGATAGAATTAATGCGTGAAATAATAGAAAAAAATGAGCAAGCTGTGCGAGTAGCTGACTTGGCTAGGCAGTACGGGTGTAATACTTTCAACGATATGTTTCTTTACCCATATAAAACCAGTTTGTTTCTTTACATTCCTTTTTATTACGTTTTCAAACAATATTTGTCATTTAAATATACATTTTTCTTATTCAAAAGTACGTAAGGGGTCGTCCATTAATCACGTGATGTTTTTTAGCAACTTTTTAACCCCCCTCCCCCCGTGGTGATATGTGGTGAGGTTTTAGACTACCCCCCCCCCCCAAAAATAATGTGTATTTTTTTAGTACAAAGTATTTTGAAATTTTCAGAATATTATCACGAAAAATAAATACACGTGATATCTCATTTTACCCCCCCCCCCCCCTGGTGATATTTCGTGATTTTTTCCGAACCCCCCCCCCCTCCTTTTCGAGCCTCACGTGATTAATGGACGACCCCTAACAAGAACAACTGGGGTGGCATTTTGGGGGCTGGAACGGATTAACCCCTCAGAAAATTGCCAATATGCACTTTTAATGTCTTTACGAAATGACATTTTACGAAAACTTTGTATTATTACCGCTTCACAAATAAAGCTCTATAAATGAAACATTTATAGAGCTTTATTTATTTAGTGGAACTCGCTCATCAAGCACAAGAACTAGCTTCTTCTTTGGTGAGATTGCAATGTTTAAATAATTTCTGTACCGCTATGTAATTTCCATAACTCCACTGTACAATTATATGTATAACTATATTAAATAAAAAATAAATAAAAAATATCTATGGAAATCAAAGTGTTGACGAATATCTACAGCTCAAACTGTTGATTAATATCTATGAGAACCAAAGTGTTGACGAATATCTACAGTACTGTCAGAGGTTGGATTTGCAATTATGTATAGCATATTGGAATAACGTAATATTGCGTATGCAGTTTAAAAAACTTAATTTATGTAAGTATGTATGTAAAAATCCCTAATATCGGACTATTGGACACATTTAGCTAATTAGTCCAACCTACGCTCTGTAGATATTAGTTCAACCTACCCTCTGTAGATATTAGTCAACACTCTGAAGTTCGTAGATATTAGTTCAACATATGAGCTGTAGATATTCGTCAAACATACAGGCTGTAGATATTAGTATCTGGAGTCCAAATAAATATTAATATTTGTAAATATTAAAATTTAGAATGCAAACATTAAAAAAATGTGAAAATGACTCTCGTGATGTTTTTATGTGAAAACGGTACTAAAATCACGGATTATGTAAAAAACAATACTTATTCTATTGTATGTGTAATAAACACTTTTGTCACCTCACTTTTTTATCATTTCATATAAAAATATTTAATAAAAATTAACAATGTCGGGCGCCCGTAGGAAATTTGGCGGGATAAATTATGTGTCAGATTGCACGTCTGACAGAATGTTATTTTTATGTATTTCTATGGACAACTTGAATAGAGATGTGTAGCATGATTCACTATCGACCTTTCACTTTTTATTTTACGGATGTAACTAAAACAATAACGGAGTTATAACGGTTTCTATGGAGACACACGCGCTGACGTGTAAACACGCTTATTGTACTTGACTGCTGTCGTATTTTTAATGCATATATCTGCTTACGTTGCGGAGGGGTTAATGGCATTTCAATTGATTTCAATGGGGAAAATTGCTTTGAGATACGAGCAAGGTTACGGAACGAATTAAACTTGTATCTCGAGGTACCACTGTACATGAGTTTAATTACATTCAAATTGAAGGTAATCAATTGGCAAATGGAGCATTTATTTAATAGGTTTTCAACAGTTAGTAAATAAGATAGGTTCTATTAGCTAGGCCGAAGGTGGCATACTTAATAAGCAGCCTTGAAGTGATTTTTCACAAAAACGGTGCTGTACAAATTTGCTAATCATTATTAATAATGCAATTAAGCTTGTAGGTAATTTACATTAATTGTTCTTAGTCAGTAGATAATTAGTAGTTCTGAACAGGAATACAAAGTCGTGTAATGTTGATTTACTCTGACTTGGCTTCTCGCAATAGTCTCAACGCCAATGCGCACAGGTGAAATAAAATAATAGATGACTATTAAGATTTATAAGTTAAATATATCTATTTCAGAATATTTTATTCATAATTACCAATGTACTTTTACAGAAACCCTGTTGTGGAAGAGGAAAAGCATGAGATTCTGGCCACTCCGCTGAACAATGAAACTCCCACCGGCATCCTCAACGCTCGCCTGCAACGCTGCTCCATCCCCAGTGCCTCCGTGAAGAGATCTCGCGCCATCTCCTCCAGTCCCGAGAGCCCCACCAGTACCGGCTGCTGTGCTAAGAAGTCCCGAGTCTCTCAATCCAGTCCTACTTCACCAGTCTCTATGGAGGTAGATGCCAGAACGCTCACCTGCAAGAAACAACTTTTGAAAACAAACGGAGATGTGGAGAAATCAGACGAAACTACCACTGTTTTAGAGGAAGGCCAAGGTGATTGTTTGCCGTCTACGAGTGGTTCCGAGCCTCGTTGGAAACGCGACAAAGAATCCAATGATGATTTCTTCTCGCAATTGCCGCATAGCTTCGTGGAGGCCCGCTGCATCATAGAATTCACCAAGAGCAGAGACAAGAGGGGGGCCAACATCCTCAAGTGGGAGCGCCAGTGCAAGCTGCAGGTGGCGTACACCGAGGACCCCCTCTACTTCGGTGAATACATCATCTGGACCATAGTTTACAGTGATAATAACAAGTGCCGAAGGAATTTGTTGGCCGCCTTTGACGCCGTCAGCAAACAGAACCTTTAACTTTATTTAGTGCAGCAAGTGCGCCAATCTCATAGTTATTACTCTTTTTTACATCAAGTTATCATTATTAAATTTTTATGAATCGTTAGTGATTTCAAATTACGTTACAATACTAATTTGAAGAAAAAAACTTTTATGTACACGTGGAAATATGTACTCATGTTAAAATAACATTGTTTTATGTAAAAACATTTTTTAAAAAGTAGATTTCTTTTATCATTCAAAGAATATCTCAACTACTTAGTCAGTGCATTTATTGTACAAAAACAATTGAAAAATGTACTTTCTCAAACCTCTTAATTACGTACCTAGTTTTTATTTTTTTTAAATGAATAGATTTTTAACTATTATAGTTTTATATTTTTTAGACATTAAAAAGTGAGTTTTAAATGTGATAATCGAATGCATACCTCGAATAATAATAAAAATCTTGTATTTTTAAAGTTAAAACAGCATTTATTTTAAAAATTTAATACGTAGGATTAAAAAAAGGATAGTTCCAGATTTAAAAACCAGAAATTTTTAGATTCCATTAGATTAATATGTACCTAAAAAAAACGTTGTTCAATATGAGCCATATAATACAGACCACAATTGCAAGTCATTTTCAAAAATCAGTTAAACATGGGGACAGATAAAGAATCTTATCTGACAGCATTGTTTTTTTTTTTTTAACAAATCCCATAATAAAAACCCATACCTTTTCCATAAAATTAAACAACAAACCCAAGTTTTGTTTTAAGAAAAAAGCTGCTTTTTTATTTTAATAAAATTAGAATTTGAAACATGGCATTTTGCAAGACAGCAGTTCCATAGAAGTTAAATTTAGCTGAAGCCCCCGGTGTTGCGCGGGCTTTACATAGAATTTTTCGAAACCAGACTTAGACAGTGACCTTCCTCTTGTTTTGAAGGTCAAGTGTGCAAAATTTCATCAATCTCGAAATTAAGCTGTAGATTTGTATTAAAATAAAAAAATGCTGCCTGTCCCGTATCTGCCTACCACAGGCACTCTCCTTTATATATACAAATAGATAAAACTGGCAGTGTAACAATGACGGACATGCGTATTATAAAAAAGCTGTTAGCTTAGTATATAAATCATGCAAAGTAATAAAGTTTGCACAAATTGTTATATAAAATATAGTTTCCAATGAAAACTTATTTTGTTGCTTGGAAACAATAATTGCCTTTGTTTCTTTTAACAAAAAGTAAGTGTCCAGTTGTCTTCCATTGCGAAATTGTCTTAAAATGATGTGGCTGAAAATGTTTTATATGAAGAAGTCAATAATTGAAGTTTTACGAGGTCCTCGAATGCATTGAACAAAGGTGAAGTCCCAATTTTATTTGATAATTGTTACAATAGTATTATTTCATCACCGCTCAGGCAAAAGTCACCAAACCACAACACACATTTTTGAGATACAAACTGCAAAAATGATAGCCAAAATGTGTTACACAATCTTTAAAATACGCCTTTAAAGTTTCATCATCATCATCATCTGTGGCTCTACAACCCAGGTCGGGTCTTGGCCTCCAGCAGAGCCTGCCTCCATGACTGTCGGTGTTGTGCTGCGTTGCGCCAGTTTCGGATGCCGATGGTGCTTGCATCCTTCACCACTCCATCCAGCCATCGAAGCTTTGGTCTTCCAACTCTTCTCCGACCCCCAGGTGCACCATCCATAATTCGCTTTGGAATATCTCCTTCGCTCATTCTCTGGATATGTCCAGCCCACCTGAGTCTTCCAGTTTTGATTTCCTTGGAGATATTAGGGTCCTCGTAAAGATCGTATAGCTCCTGGTTGTATCTGATACGCCATTCTCCATTATCACAGACTGGGCCGTAAATCCTTCGCAGCACCTTCCTTTCAAAACTTTCTAGGGCTCCTTCATCACCCTTACTGATTGTCCAGCATTCCGAACCATACATAAGAACAGGTCGTATAAGGGTCTTGTAAAGCAGGACTTTAGTTCTTCTGGTAAGGTGGCGAGATTTCATATGCTTCTGTAGCCCAAAGTAGTATCGATTTGCAGCTACTATTCTTCTTTTGATTTCGCTGGATACATTGTTGTCATTTGTCACCATAGTACCGAGATATACAAACTCGTTGACAGTTTCAAATGTATAATTATCTATCTGTATGCTTGGTGGTTTCTGGCGTCCATGTACGGGCATATATTTTGTCTTCCCCTCGTTGATGACCAATCCCATGTTCCTTGCCGACGTAGCTAAGCTTTTAAACGCCGATTTTAGTTCATATTCTGAGCGTGCGATGATATCTATATCGTCAGCATAAGCAAGGAGCTGAACAGACTTGTTAAAAATATGGCCTGTGGTTTGTATACCTGCATTTCGGATGGCCTTTTCCAGCGCTAAATTGAAAGTTTATGTAACGCAAATTTCAAAGTTACCTGAGTAAAAGTAGAAAAATATTAAAAGTATCCAAATAAGATTATCATTTTTCTAACATTAAAATTTAGATATGTATTTCAAAACTTATGCATGTGGGTTGATGACTTTTACCTGAACGGCGATGGTTAAATCATTTGTGTTTATTGAGAAATGCACAAAGTTTGATGTTTGTGTTTTATTTTTCCAGATTTTATCGATAGACTTTAAATTTAAATTGCTTTTTGTTGTACATACATATTTGCATTGGGTTTTATTCACAGTGAAGATGCCTAGTTTCATTCAATTGTTTGCATTTCCTCTTTAAATTTAATGTGAAGCATAGTTTATAATTTTGACAATGTCTTTTCTTCTTGGAATAGTTTTGTCAACCAATTAACTACATATTTGTGATATTATAAACAATGCTCAATTCAGAAATGTACCTACAAAGTGTTTTTGTGTAATGAAGGATAAAAGTAGACTGAAATGAGATCCCTGAGGAATAAGTGCGATAAAAATATAAATTATGAATGATGACATCCGAAAAGAATGCATGACCGATATAGCATAATGAATAAAACAAAGAAAGGACGCTAAGGTGGTTTGGATATGAAGAACAGATGAACACAGAAATGAATGTCAGAAGAGTACTAATTGACGCGCAAGTGAATCAAGAACTTGGAGTCGGGTCATATCAAGTCAGAATAAGAGAAGAGCACTGAATGATGAATGAATATGGATGATGTCTGAAGAAAGTGAATCAACTACTTGAGTCGGGTCATATCATCAAGTCAGAATAACAGAAGAGCATGAATGATGTACGAATATGGATGCAGCAGATAGTTGTGTGGCATTATAACCTCTTTGACCACCCATTCAAGGAAAATGGCGAGTTTGTTAACAATCACTGTGCCTTTTAATTAGAAATGTGCACGGATGAGCTGAGGTTGGTGCAATCCCAAAGCAGCGGGGAGAATGATCAAGAAATGATGAGGCATATTTGACTTATCCGCCGAAGCAACGGATTAAAGATTTTGCCCTAATGATATCTACTTATTAAACCATCAATTGAAACTGAAATATTAATTTCACCTAATGATACTGTGTTAGTTTAAGATTTGTGAATTTGAATGTGCATCCATTGCAAACATGACTTCTTGACCATTCTATCACTCGAAAGAGTTTTTATTTTCTTATTTTTTCTTCAATCAAATGCAAGAAAGAGTGCCAAAAGGGTCCATCCTATGAGACTTTGATCTCTGGGTGAACTAGAGATACGTTCCATATTAATTTAGGGTTAGATTTTATACTAGCTTTGAATTTGAATTAGCATCAATTTTGATTCTAATTTTTAATTATGTTGCTTTTATTCTTATGTTTTTCATTTGGCACAAATTTATGCACCTTACCATAATAAATACTTGCAATTGCATTTATAACAAACTAGACCATAGATTCTCAACCTTTTTTGCCTACCGCCCAGTTTGAAAATATTTTTATTTCTAGCGCCTTTAACCTCTCGCCAGGCCGTTTCACGAAAATTCACTAAAAAAGCACCACTTTGAATTTTGAATTGAATGTTTTGTGGATTAATTTTGAGCTATCGTATATTTTATTGACTGAAACACGTTCCTAGAACAATAAACTATCTACCAAAACAACATTACTTGTGTTAATTACGTAAATTAATAGGTTTTACGATGTTTTACATATCAATTTTGACAGCTAAAATTCACAGCAAAAATGACATTTTTATGTCACAGATAAAATCGTTTAAAAATATTCTGGGTTGCAAGGTGAATGATATTTTTACCCAACTTATGGGGTAATGTTGGCGCAAGCGATTCTGACTCTGTTCTTCATACAAATTCTGTACATAGAAGGGCCAAAATCGCAGACCAACATTTTGTGTTCGAATTTTTTTCGAATTATTTTCTCGCGCATGCGCACAATACACGCGCGCCCCCGGCCTGTCAGAGGTTAACTCGTGAATCCGAAACAGCAATTGTCGTCATGATTATATTTACCACGACGGAGGGGGCGTAATGGGATAGGGGAAAATATTTTTGTGGCCCTAATGGGATGGGTTTCTCTGGGTCTCCTACCGCCCCCCGAAACCAATTTTCTCCTGGTATTCTACCGCCCCCCTGAAGGTCTGAAATGCCCCCAAGGGGGCGTTATCGCCCTCGTTGAGAACCTATGAACTAGACGATGCATTAAAATAATGTTTGGTGGGGATACTATTCACAGAATAGATCCATTTTTCACAGTTTTATTGAAAAAATATAATGTAAAATTGTCACTCACCAATAGTTCCTTCAATTTTCTCCCGATAAATGGCATCCAATAATTAGCCATAGCTTTCTCTATTTCTGCTTTTATCTCCTGACCAGCATAATAAACTAAAAATATATGTAAAATAACACACTTATTGTAAATTCTATTAAATAACATGTTGGGAGGGCTCAAACAATAGAAATGTTAGATGGCGACAGTCAGCTTACATAGTAAACAAGTATTCATTTCATTCAACCGTTAAATACATTGTATTTCAAGTTGCATTTATCCGAATTGCTTTGATTAATTTGTGCATAAGCCGCCGCATTTTTAAGCACAGATTATGGAAATCATACTTCATTTCAACAATTATTACAAGAAACAACTATTTACGAACACAAAATAGGTTATTAGGTTCATAGTTTACGTAAATTAAGTAATTCATGCGTGTTTAGTTTGAAACGAAACTTCGTAAATGTCAAATCCATACAAAAAAAAAAACATGGCCGCAATGGAGATGTTTCAAATGGGGATTTTAAACTTTGAATGAAAATCGAATTTTAATGCATATTTTTCAGTCTGTCCCGATTGAAACCGATGGTTCTTGTGGTAATTAAGTTTAAAAGTAGTTTACTTTTAAAAATGTATGCCTATTAAAAGAGTGGCGGCATGCGGCGGCTCTTGCAAAATTTACCTTTTTTGTTACATATTATAATGACATACAATAATTTATTATTGTACATGCATTGTGAAACGTACCATTTTAAAAGTTGAATAAATAAATCATTTTCTTGAATACAAAATTGTCTCAAATCTACAATTGGAAGTGTTTTAAATTTTAAATAATAAAGTTGTTATTTTATAAAATATAAACAAGTTTAATTATTTTTATCCTTGGTATTATCCTCACACCTCCCAAAATTTTATCGAAATAATATATTTATATTATAAAAGAAAGTCGAGTCCCGGTACGATCAAGGGAGATATGGCGTGGTAGATCTCTATCCCCCCTCCAGGATGACGGTTCCCGTTTTAACCTAAAGGGCGTGCTTTTGAAGATATAAGGGCTGGAAGATTCGCCCTCTAGAAATTTCTAGAACAGTCTTCCGGAAAGTTCTGGAAGGAGTGGCAGAGTATGTTGTAGAATGTTCGGGAATAGGGAATCGGAAACACCATTGTGGAACATTCCAAATTATTCTAGAATGTTATCCTGAGCGAAGCCGGGTAACTCAGCTAGTATTATATAATTTTCAATACTTATATTAAGATCGAAAGCTGCATTTTCAAGTTTTTGCAATTTACAGCTTAAGACGGGTACACACTTACGAAATGTGACATGCAATGTAACACGCAATGAAAGAATTTGCCGTCCACATTGTCGCAATGTATCATGCAATGTAACAGAATTCCCATAGTGTGAACCGTGCACACTATGCGCACGAACAGAGCATTTCAACTCGTGCGCGCCGCAATCCGACAAGTGTCAGGTTTTTTCGCCGAACAAAAAGGGGCGCGCAGTGTGCACGGAGCGTCAGTGTGGACGGGTTGCTTGTGCCTATACTGCAGAACGCGCGCAAACAACGAAGGACTTATTCTTGGCGGACTGAGCTATGTTCACCGCGTGCATGCCAGAAATAGATGAGAGTAGGTACATGCTCGGTTCGTGTGTGTGCTGCGTCCACACTTATGAAATGGTCCTTTCATGTTACGCTACAGCAGTCTACCCGACTTTAGATCTTCGATTGAATTTTAAATTTTTTGGCTTCAAGGAGGGCCAATAGATAGCTAATGACAAGGAATATAGTGAAGAAGGAATGGGAGATAGTCATTGACAAATGTAAGTATGTAATAATAATATGTACCTAATATTATATAATATCCTTTGGGAAGGTGCGTGTTGCGAAGTAATCGTGCCGCGAAAGCGACGGGAATAGTAGCCCATGATTGGAACGCCACCAGAGTGTCTACGCTTCGTGGATAATAATATGAAGTTCCTGCATGCCATGTTTAATTTCTTCATATATTGTTCACATTATACTCCGCGTACTCTCAAAAAATACAAAAAATATTTTTTCAAATTTGCCATGTTTTGAATCGATCAACAAATGTTTTGACCAATCACTGCTCCTTTTATACAAAGTTTGGTAACAAAATAACACAATTATAGCACAAAAAAAAGTGCAATGAGTGGCGGGAGAGGGTAGGGGGGAAGGCGGGGGAGGTGGAAAGGGAATGCCAAAAAGGACGGGGATGTGGGATGGGTAGGCGGAAGAGGAAAAATGGGAAAGGACACGCAGGGAATTTATATATTTCTTGCATAAGAACAACGCATATCTCATTATTTCTCAGCCTTTTTGGTTCATTACACTGCGAATGTCATTTAAAATACCTAATGATATATTAGGTCCTTACATATGAAATTGGTGTTTTGCCGTACTGGCAACTTTGATCTCAAATATCTTCTCTTTGGTTAGGAATTCCAAATTCAAACTTATACAGCTCTTTACTCATGTACGTGTTTCGAAAATTATAATTCATTTGTTTTTTCCTTAATTGTTTTTTTTCTTTGCGTCACTTAGTTTACAAAATGGAAAACTTGAAATATCACGTTATTTACGAGTACGAGTTCCACCATGGCACCAGTGCTGCAGAAACAGCTCGAAGGATTAATGATCTGCATGGCGATGTTGCCGTAAAAGAAAACACAGTGCGTTTTTGGTTCCAACGTTTTCGTTCTGGAAATTTCGACATGCAAAACAAGCCCCGTGGACGGCCAGAGACCAAAGTTGATAATGAAGAATTGAAGGCTATTGTGGAAGCGGATCCATCGCAAACCACGTCCGAGTTAGCTGCAGGCTGCGGTGTTAGTGATAAAACTGTTTTAATCCACTTGAAGCAAATTGGGAAGGTGAAAAAGCTTGAAAGGTGGGTACCTCACGAATTGAGTGAAGCAAATCAACAAACGCGCATTAGAATGCTAGACCACACACTGCAGAACAGACGGCTACCAAATTAGAGGAGCTTCAATTGGAATGTCTAAGACATCCACCGTACTCTCCGGACCTTGCCCCAACAGATTACCATTTTTTTCGAAATTTGGATAACTTCTTGCAAGGGAAAAAATTCAACTTCGATCATTCAAAGATTTTATTGATTCCCGTCCCAATGGTTTTTTAGTAAAGGGATCGATGAACTACCTATGAGATGGCAAAAGGGCATAGATAGCAATGGCACATACTTTGATTAAATAAATATATTATATTAAAAAAAATCGACTTTATGTTCCTCCCTTACAAAACGCCAATTTCATATGTAAGGACCTAATATTATGAAAAAAAAAATACTTGTCCAAATAACTGACCCCCAGATATTAGTTGACCCTTTTTTTCCAAAGTTGTGCTATTTTTATGTAATAAACTAAACTTTTTTTTCTCGTTTTAATGTGAGTGACGATATAATGGATTTGTTCACGAGAATTGGAGTGATTTGTCAAGTGTAGATTGGGGAATGATTTGTACGAAGCGCTTCACATGTTAGAGATACATCGCTACGGTTTAATCATAAATTGTAACATTTTATTATTTCAAATAAGGAATTAAACAATTTGTCTGAAGAAATGTCACCATCTCAATGACAATTCTTTTGACCATTTCAAGCTGGTATCATAATACAGCTCGAAGTAGGAACCACAATCAAGCGAAACCTGGTGGGCTAAAAAGAAGGCGTCTACTAATATCTACAGGAATTCCAAAAACAGAACAAATCGGACTAATATCTATGAGAACCAAAGTGAGGATGAATATCTACAGCTCAAACTGCTGACTAATATCTATGAGAACCAAAGTGAGGACAAATATCTACAGCTCAAACTGCTGACTAATATCTATGAGAACCAAAGTGAGGACGAATATCTACAGCTCAAACTGCTGACTAATATCTATGAGAACCAAAGTGTGAACGAATATCTACAGCACTGGCAGAGGTTGGATTTGCAATTATGTATAGCATATTGGAATAAGGTAATATTGCGTATGCAGTTTAAAAAACTTAATTTATGTATGCATGTATGTAAAAATCCTTAATATCCGACTATTGGACACATTTAGCTGATTATTAAGGATTTGGGTTTTGGTTTTAACAGCTTTCTTTATTTCGAGTGCTTATAAATTATTTAGTCTGTTACCATGACCATTTCTATGTCAGTTAGGTTAGGTTAGGTTGTGGTGCCGTGTATTTCGAAATAAATAAATATGTTTGTATTATGACCTCCATGTTTGTTCAATAAATTATTGTCGTGCAAAATACGTAATATTATGCAAAAACTTCATGTACGTACTTTAAACGTTTAAGCCTTTATGTAATTAGTAATTCCGTACAACCTCTTGCTCAGCTGCCCTCTGTAGATATTAGTCCAACCTACGCTCCATAGATATTAGTCACCACTGGGACCGTCATAGATATTCTTCCGACCGAATATAGCTCTGTAGATATTAGTCCTCACTCCGAAGTTCATAGATATTAGTCCAACATATGAGCTGTAGATATTAGTATCTGGAGTCGGCTAAAAAGATAATATCCTACATGGCCACCATCTTGAATCGGAACATAACAAACAAATTTACAGAGAGATGAAATGCCAAATGATCAAAGCTACACTCAGTCAACAAATAGATAAATTAGTGGATTCATTCAAGAAATCAAGAACCTTGGGAATACTATTTAGTTTCCGGCTAACATTGTGACTCATGACACCAGAATGCCAGCACGGTGTTTTCTTTACTAATGTCATTAAAATATGTAGTGACAAGATTACCTGTCCGTCAATAGAAAACTTTGTGGAATGTCCGGGGAAACAACAGGAAAGCCGGCAGATTCAATATCAAAACCACAGCAGGAAGTCCGCTATTGTGGTTGCATTAAACTATTATATTCCCAATGTTTGACGCAAGCATAGAGGTATTAATATTTCTATTTTTAATATGTACAAATCATAGTGGAATTCTATTCTAATTATAAATTGAAACAATTTAGAACTTTTTTTATTTTTGACTATTACTACCAGTTCAGCCTATCATGGCCATCTTCAGATTGGTACAATTATTTCTTAAACTACGTATTACATACACAACATTTGAGGGAGTGGGGTGTAAGGGGTGGTGTAAATATTTATTATTAATCTACAAAACCTTTGTAATTATGCCTTTTAGCTGGTAGTAATCAAAAAACTGGAAATTCAGCTGTGAAATTAAAAATATTTAAAAAAATCGTACACAAAAACCTGCCAGGCTGCTGGTCGACAGATCAAGAAATTCTCCAATGGGATGATCTAGACCAGGTGTCACAAATGGTGGACCGTGATCCGGATCCGGACCGCCGACCTATTTGGTGCGGACCTTGTGTTAACAATACAAAATATTTTTCTCATGTAACTTGAGTTATGTAATTTGATAATTTTTCCCGTGCTCTGTCTTTGCTGCCTTCGATTCGCCAACGGATGGGCGGGCGAGGAGCGCTAGATCATCGAAGAAGTGATGAAAATAATAAACTTTCTTTGTACAAAATCAGCACTGAAACATCGTCAATAGAAAATATTTCTTGACGAAGTGGATGCTCAATATGACGATCTTTTGTCGCATAATAATGTGAGACGGATAAGCAAAGGCTGTGTTTTACAACGATTCCTCACCATTTTAGAAAACTTGAAGACATTTCTTTTCAACATTGACCAGCAAACACCTACAAGTTTTCTTAGCGATAAAGAAAATGTAACTTCCATTGCTTTTTTATTAGATATTTTTAAACACACCAATAATCTGGATCTTAAACTTCCAAGGTAAAGGAAAGCTTGTATGGGAGCCACTGAAAGAAGTAAAAAGCTTAAAACAGATTCGAAGATTTAAAGAAAATTGAGAATGTCGTCGACATCCTCAGTAACATTTACTATCAGAAGTAAAAAGCTAAAAACAGATTTGAAGATTTTAAGAAAATTCAGAATGACGTCGACATCCTCAGTAACGTTTACTCTCTGCATCCTGGTGATGAATGAAGCAATGAAGCTGAAAATATTTTCGGTAGTAATAAAACCGCTCTCCATATGGAAATGATCGATTTCCAAGAAAATTCAGTTTAAAAACACCAAATACAGAAAGTTTCTTGTCAAGAGTTTTGGATAAAATTTGTTTGTGCTAATAAATACCCAGAATTAAAAAAAAATACCCCTTGAAACTTCTCACATTGTTTAGGTCAACATGTTTTTGTGAAGCAGCATTTTCCAAGATGAACTTATTTAAAAATAAATCCCGGAGCAGTCTTACCGATGAACATCTACAAGATTTAATGACAATAGCCTGCACAGACCTTAGTCCAAACTTCGGACGGATAGTCCAAGGCAAAAAATGTAATTTTTCTCAATAATATTGTAAAAACCTTGCTACTTTTTTTATTCATAACATTTGTTTATTATTTAATAAAATAATGTTCCGGAACCCATTCGTTTTATTTGTTCATTGATATTGTATCTACACATACTTAAATGGTGCAATTTATTTTTTCGATTGTTAAGCCGGTGGGGTGGGGGGAGGGGGTTAAGGCTTTTTCCCTTCCGGACCGCGACGGTCATGTTATTGAAAAAAAACAGACCCCTAATGAAAGTAATTGGCGACCCCTGATATAGACTGTTGTTATTTGTTTGCTCGATGACGTAGAGTTTACTAATTTTATCCCACTTTAACACTGGCTGCCTGCGAACGTGCCAGGCTACCGGTTGGCAGTCCTGCTTTTTTCTCACCTACTAATCGACTTTTATTATATGAGACCATTCCCATTCGTGTACTCGATGACGTAATTTTGACAAAAAGAATCGCTCACCATTTCCATGACTGCGGAATCTGCCAAGTGGCTCACCGGCAGACCAGCTTTTTTAAGGCTTACTAAGTGTCCATTATCGCTGCAAAGTGGTTTCATCTGTGTACTCGATGACGTAGGGTTTGGGTACCCAGGCTACTAGTTTTAATTCAACCATCATAAGTCTTAGTCATAAGTCACTAGCCATAAGTCTTAGATATAAGCCACTAGCCACAAGTCTTAGATATAAGTCACTATTATAATTACAAATCTTACACTATTATATTACATTATTATATTATAATTACAAATCTAGTTATACCAATTTTATTATATATTTACTTGTACAGCGCTCTTGAGGTGATTTCTCACAAAAACGGCGCTATATAAATTAGCCAAGTATTATTATTATTATGACAACGAAGATGGGAAAACCCATACAATTTGATAAAATCATTCCGCCTTACTCATAATCGCAGAATAAGATAATACCATGGTAAGACAAACGGATTAGGTGAAATGATTATGAATAAGGCAGATTCTATACCACGCCTTACGCCTCCCCTCCCCCAAATATTGTAAAACATATAAACCATTGGGTGAAAATTAATTGTACCAATCACAAGATGGCCTTAAAATTGATTCAATATAATATCATCATAGAGGTTTTGCAGTCAGAGTTGACATTTTTTCAAGCACGCAGTACTTTTGCATGCTTGAAATTTTTTTTCCGATTTCATTTTTTCGACATCAGAAGAGAAATTTACAGTTAAAATAATATTTTTTTAATTAAAAATACTAATTTCGGCTGTGTCTTTTGTAACATTCAACGAACTCTAGACTTTTGCTTTAGTTTCATTTTCAAAATTGGGATGTACAATATTATATTATCAACAGAAAATTATTTTAATTGCTACGAGAATTTTTAAAATTCGAACTGATTTTGTCGAGAATTCAGACCATCCCTTTTTGTAAAGGCATGAAGCAAAAAAAATGGTTCCACTTTTTAACCTACAAGTAGTTCAATTTGAACGACCGGAAATTACCGGATCCGGTCCCCGCACACTGCTACTCGATTGATAATAGTGGAAAATGTTTCAACGAGATATTAGTATACAAATGAACAGTATGTAAAAATATACATAAAATGTTAGTGTATCAATCCTAGACAATTTTTTTTTCTTCTAATTTTTGGTTACTTTAGGGGTAGAAATGTTAGGTAAACAAAATACTGTAGTTGGGTTTACGCTACGACCAGGGCTGGGCAGTATTTGAAATACTTGTAATTGAAATACGTATTTGAAATACAAATACGTATTTTGTATTTGTATTTCAATTACTTCCTAAAAATGTATTTTGTAATTGGTATTTCAATTACCTGATGCTGAGGTATTTTGTAATTTGTATTTCAAATACTTATGGCTTCAAAATACATTTTCAAATACATTTAGCGACCTTAATAATGATCATGAAAAATAAACTGACATAGATAATTCGTAGACTAAAAACGCTACAATCCAGAACAATACATTATGTATGTTAATATTTAGAGTTGGCAACACGTCCTGTGCTATAATAGCACTGTTATTGTTCATTTTCTGTCATATTTGTATCATATTACATTATAATTGTCATTGGTTTGTATTGTACATTTTTGTATCATAGTATTAGATCAAGCACTAAAGGAATAATTTGACTGAATACTAGATTATTTTTAAGTTAATTACAGATTACAGAAGAGTGCACTTGAAGTGAAATAACACAAAACTGCGCTATACAAATGTCGTGTTATTATAATAATTATTATTATTATCTAACACCTGGGTCCTATACCACAAAACTCTTCAAGTGGAACGGAGACGAGATGTGTCTTTTGAGAAATATGTGTATTTTGGTCAATTTTTGCATGTCTCTGATTCACTCTGCTCAACTTTGGTTCTATGGAAACACACCCTTAGATAAGGGCACTTACGACAATTTATTACAACCAAAGGTTCTACCAAAACCAAATCTATTTTGTAATTTGTATTTGAAATAAAAAAATGATTAAAATACTGTTTTTTGTTTTTCAAATACACGACTTGAAAGTATTTTGTATTTCGTATTTTAAATACATGCTAAAAAGTATTTTGTAATTTGTATTTCAATTACACTAAAGCATGTATTTTGCCCAGCCCTGGCTACGACATATGTTAAAAAATGGGAGTATTAGCTTAATAGGCACTCACATTAATTGGCAAAACTCAGCATACTAACATCATTCGTTCTAAGCACAGTTGGGTCTGTCTGAAGACGGATTCTTTAACCCTTCGAATCTCATCAGAGTTATATTTCATATTGTCGAAGGCATCAATAATACACAATCTTAATGTATCAACTTCAGGACTGTATTGCAGATTTTCTGTTTACATGATCCGATGACTTCACTGACCGTGCCAAGTGTCCAATCTATCAGCCTTGGATTTCCTCTTCAAGGTACTTCAAAGTTGCTGCCCAAAGCGAGGTGAAGCACCATCTTGCTGAAACCACATATTCATTCAGAGATATGTCACAATGAAATTACTTGAACATCAAAATTAGGTAATTTTTTTTCTAGTAGGTATAGTAAATGCCAAACTTTGATGCTGACCAGATGTTGAAACAGAAATCGTTGTAATCGGGGAATCAGAGATTTTGGTAAATATACAGAAAAGTGGGACACAGTTAGTAGGCATATTTTGTTTTAAATTAGGTAATAATGAGAAACAACTATTTCAGCACGTAACTGAAATTGTAAAATATTGATAATTTGACACCTTTTTTTAAACTCCTCAGGCCAATTTGTTAGGTTTTTGGAACGACTGTAACATAGAAATTGTTGTCTCCCTTACTATAATAATTAAAAATATGATCTAAACAGTGTTATAAAAGAAAACACCACGCTTTATATTCAAATCTAAAAGTTAACCACAAAATAATTCAAATGAACACTTTTATGAATACAAAGTTTCCCACAACAATTTAAATTTTATTTTGAAATTTTGGGAATTTTTTATTAAGTAATTATTTTTACACAAAAAAGTGAGTTGACGATAATATTTATTATAAATTTGCCTAGTAAAATATGTGTGCATTTTTATTTTTTTTTGTTACCAGTATTTTTTATCAGAAAAAATGTAAGGTGAGCCATATTACAAACTTTACTATGTTTGCATTTAAAATTATTATATTTGAAAAATTATGATTATTTTGAATTATAAAATTTGAAAGCGTTTTTCATCACCTTTTAAAAATAATTTATAGTTTTCAGATGCATTTAGAAATATTCCATTTATTTGGAATTTATTGCAAAGTCTAAATTCGACCTTCCGACAAAACAGGCTTGAAGCCTGAGTGGTTAAGTAACCTTAACTTTCATATCAATAACAGCAATGGCCGCCAAGTGAACATTCGATTTAAATGAAAAAATTATTCAAATGAATTAGTTTCCATTTCCGAAAACTGAAATACTTCTTATTATTAGCTAAAACTGTTGCAAAGGGTTTTGTAAGTGCGTATTACCGTCTTCCATATTTATTTATATGATACTAGCAGACCCGGCCACACGTTGCTGTGGCTAACGAAACACAACGCCATTACCCAACCTGTATAAAATCCACACCACCTGCTTGCCAGCTGCCCGCTGCCTGAATTGAATATTTGAATTTCTCGGCTTTTGTCTACTATAATAAGCATGCATTATAGATATAAACCTTCCTCTTGAATCAACTATATTATTATTTTTTATTTATAATATAATAATATAGTTAGCGATCGCCACTTTATACAATGGTTGCAATGCAACACTGGATAGTTGAAAAGGGAAAATCAAATACCTACTTACTCTAGGACAGGGGTGTCAAACTGGATTTTCTTAAGGGCCATTTATAAGATTTAGCGTGTGTAAGCGGGCCAGACTCAAAATTAAAACCCATACTCAATTGTTATTTATGTACCTAGTAATTATAAATTTTCATTCAAGTTAAAAAGGAGGGTAAAATGGTAAATTATCTTGAGCCGGACACTCTGACTTCTCTTGTTTTTGATAAGCTCATTGATGTCAGGTGTCATATTCGCGGTAGTTATTTTAAGAATCGATTGAAGATGTTCATCCGTAAGCCTTGAGCGATGTTTGTTTTTATTTATTTTCAAAACAGAAAACATCTGTTCGCATAAAAAGGTACTACCGAACATACATAGGATACGTGCTGTATGCTTTTTATTTTCGGATATAATATATGAACAACACATTTATTGCCATTTTTTAGGTTAACCTTTTGGCAAGGAGTAAACTTCAAACTTCCTTCAAAAAGGTTTTTCTCCACTGTGAGACAGCTTGTGGACTTTTAAATGTTCCTTTTGAGAACATGAAAAGTTGCAATCGGAACGTGAAAATGGTTTATCTCCACTGTGAGATGGCTTGTGGACGTTTAATGTTCCTTTTGAGAACATGAATAGTTGCAGTCGGAACTTAAAAAAGGTTTTCTCCACTATGAGACGGCTTGTGGACTTTTAAATGTTCCTTTTGAGAACATGAGTAGTTACACTTGGAACAAGAAAATGGTTTTTCTCCACTATGAGTAAACTTGTGTAAAATAATTACAATTGGAACATGCAAAAGGTTTTTCTCCTCTCTGAGACGGCTTGTAGACTTGAAAGATGTGTGGCTTTGTCGGCTATCCCTGTGACTAGGCGCATTGAGACACAATTGTTGGAGAGGATTAATTCATCACCGTGGTATGCACTCCAGGTTGACGAATCTACAGATATCGACAACAAGGCAATACTACTTGTTTATGTACGATATCTGTATCATGAGAATGTGAAAATAAATTTGCCAACCAGTACTAAAAATGCAGAACTGTTCAAGTCACTAAAAGGTTATATTTCAGGAAAACTAAAATGGTCGTGGGCCACATTGAGGGCCACATGCGGCCCGCGGGCCGTATCTTTGACACCCCTGCTCTAGGACATCTATTTTCCAATTTCTTCCGTAGAACGAATTTCAAAAGTGACTACAGTACGGCCCGCCAGCCGTTTTAAATTGCACAAAAATATGTTTTATTTGAATTTCTCGGCTTTTCTCTAATATAATTTACATGTATTATACATATAAACATTCCTCTTCAATCACTCTATCCATTGGTGAAAACCTAATGAAAATCCTTTGCGTAGTTTAAAAGATTAATGCGCACATACATTTTGAGCGACTTCATTTTATACTATGTAAGGATAAGGATAAGGATAAGGATAAGGAAGGATAAGGATTTACCGTGATTTTTTTATAAAGGAATTGGTGATATTGTGAAATTTTTTACCTCAAAATGCCCAAAGGAAAGTTTGAGCAGTCACTAGAAAAAAGGTTGCATTATTATATGATAAAATAGGCTGAGCAAGGTGTTTTTCAATTTTTCTTTAATAAATTGATATGTAAAAAAAATTTATATATACATAGTTTATTTGTTCTGCGATAATCTAGTGCAGCGTTTCCCAATTTTTTTTCGCCCCGGAACCCTTATCGATCATACTTTTCTAGGCGGAACCCTATTTTTATAAGATAAAGATCAACTTGTAGATTGAATACTTTCATGTTTACCTTGAAAAGGAAGATCAAAAATTTTGTGTAAAACTTACTTTAATGTGAAGAGTGATATCTTTTTACATTTTTTGTTAAAATAGCTTTGAAATCAGGCTTTATGTCAGACAGCTGAATACGAAGATCTGGAGCTGCATCCAGTCTGTTTCTGTATTTGTTTTTTGTGTAAGCGTAAGCCGAAAAACCAGTTTCACACCGGTAAGTGGTCACAAACGGTAACAAAACTATGATAGCCTTCTCGACGACTTCTGGATATTCATTTTTAAGTTCAATCCAAAACTCATCCAGATTAGTTTTTTTTAAAATTAAACTTTTGTTGTAAAGAAGAAGAACATTTAATATCTATTAAAGTCTCGTACTCTGTTGCTGTAAGAGTCAACGATTTCCTGTGAACTAGGAATGGATTCTGTACCCAGTCAATGTCCTGCAGGTTTTTTTCAGGAAAATACTCTTCCACAAATTTGTTGAGGGTCATCAAATGTTCGTAAATGCATTTTTCAATATCTGAGGTTACTTCCAACTCATTTTTTTCCAGAAACTCGTTTAAAAGAGAAAAATATTGGTACTGTTTCTGTTCAACACATTCTATCCAGAAGACAAGTTTCTTTCTAAGAGAAGAGATTTTGTCGTTACTGTAAAAGTATTTGTGTTTCTTCCTCCCAATGACTTACACATTACATTCAGTTTTTCGAATATGTCTTCCAAATACGCCAGTTTCATTAACCATTGCTCGTCGTGCAACAGTTGAACAAGACCACTCAAAGATGAAGAAAGCGATTCTTTGGAAAAAAATACCACTAGTTCGTTGCGCAATTCAAACAAACTTGATAATACTTTTCCTTTGGAAAGCCATCTTACTTCCGTGTGAAGAATAAGTGATTGCTGCTGACTTCCTATATCTTCAAACACTTTTTTCAAATGTCTCAATTGGAGCGGACGTGATTTAACGTAATTCACAATTTGTACGGCTTGATCGAGAACTTTCTTTACCTCGTGTGGAATTTTTTTTACGACAAGGACATGCCGATATAAAACGCAGTGACTGCTGCTGCATTAAGGTGCAAAATTCTTAATTCTTGTTACAGTACCTTTTATTTTGCCAGTCAAAGCGGCAGCTCCATCGCTACATACATCGACACATTTTCGTTATTTGTTTTTGGGGTGTTATGCCGTGTTGCACTACCTCCTTCTTTAGCCAACGTTTCGGACATCGTTGCAGTGTCCATCATCAGGGCAGATCTGGCAGATCCGGTAGATGTGGTAGATCGACACATTTGTTCCAATGAATGTTATGTACATTCATGTAATTATCAATGACTTTGAAAAATTCTTCTCCAGTGGTGTTGGTCTCCAAAGGAGCACAAATAAACAAATCTTCTTCAATAGATCCTCCGAAAATAAAAAAAAACAAGCAATATTGATAGTCCAGCGACATCTGCACTTTCGTTGAGTTGCATTGCAAACATTTCATTACTTTTCAATCTACAAATCAATTCATCTTCAAGGTGGTCAGATATTTTATGAATTCGATCAGATATGACGTTATTGGAACTCTGAACTGCTGCGACTTTCTTTGCTGAGTCTTTGCCAAGTACACACTTGACAATTTTTGTCATACAGGGTTTGATTAAAGTCTCTGCAATCGTGTGGAGCAATCCTGTAACTTAGCAGGAATGATGCTTCTGTGGCATTCTGGTTATCAGTTTTAACAAATTTATGTAAAGCAGCCACACTTGTTTTATGTGCATCTTTGTATTTTTTGAAAAAAGTCTAAGCTTTTGCCTTTTAATTGCGATGTCGTTTTAGCTTCGCAGGTGCCAGAGAGCAATTACATGTGATTTTGTTGCAGATAACGCATGGACCATCCGGATTCTCAAGCATTCCTACAGAAATAAATCCGAAGGACAAGTAGGATTCGTCATATTTTCTCTTTTTTGAAGTAGTGTTGTACGTTTTGTTTCGTTAAATTCGGATGGCACGCGGAACCCCTGTGATGCTTCTACGGAACCCCAGGGTTCCGCGGAACACCTTTTGGGAAACGCTGATCTAGTGTTTGACTGTACCTGTGCAAAAATGAATCGTATCAACTTCAGGTAAGCATTTAAGTTTGGCGCTTACTGTACGTGTATATTTCTGACACTGATATTAATTAATGTCTCCTTGAAAACAGTGTACAATAGCTGAGAATGAGGAGCAATTGGGTCAAGTATGGATGAGTTTGTGTATTTGGGAACTACATTTACTAGAGACGTAAAGGATATTGAAAGAAGAGCAAATGCAGGAAACTCCATTAATAGGGGACTGAATGTTGTCCAAAGAAACGTAGCTAGCAGTCCACAATGGTGTGCTGATACCAACTCTAATGTATGACAGTGAAGCATGGAATTGGAAGAGGCAGTACGAAAGTAGATTGATTGTATGGCAAAACCACATAAAACCGTGATAAAAATGTGGAGATTTGGAAATAATATAAGTGTAATGGATCTAAAATGTAATGGATGCGAAAAGATCTCAACAAGTGCGCATCACTAGATTGGGCTCTTCTTTAATGTATCAGCCGGTACATACCAAAACATCCTTTGGACAAAGAAGTTTTTCATATAAAGCTCCGTTGCTTTATAATATGCTCAATGAAAAAATAAAAACTATTGGTACATTACATTTATTCAAGAAAATGGTCAAAATATGTATAATAACTGAGAGTGATGGTTTTGGATTACCCATGTTGTCGCTTGTATCATAAATCATTCTGGAATTCAGCTATATTTCATACAATCCAAATTTAATAACTTAACTTATATATTATTATGTACTTTTTAATTTGCTTATTGTTATAGTATCTAATTTGCTTATTGTTATGTTATCTTTAATTTGCTTATTGTTATATTTTTTTTATATGTTTATAATTATATTTTTATTTAGTTCATATGTATGTTTTTTGTTTAAATTACAATGTAAAACTGCATATCTCGATACAGGAATGCCCTAGTGAGATATGCAGCTTATGTTTCTCATGTACTTCTTATTTTTTTTCAATAAATAAATAAATAAATAAATAAATGGATAAATTAAGAAACGGACGCCTAGATGGTTTAGGCATGTAGAGCAGATGAATGAAGAATGGAGTGTAAGAGAAAGATAGGGCACAATCAAGTTGTTCAAATACTGGGTGAAATGCAGAATACGCCAATGTCAGGGAATTTAATAAAAATGCACTTTCTAGATGAGAAAAGTGTGTAGAAACTCATTAAAAAAAGAATTAATGTGCGGAAAGCAAAATTGAGGGAGATACAGCCGATCAAAGTTTTATAAAATTTCACTTCGCGAACTGATACTATGACAGCCCGCCCGCCATCGTTGTCACTGTTAGGTTGGTATCCCGGACCTGATACAAACAAGAGCCTAGATACGATTGTAGCCGACTTCGTGGGGTAAATTATAAGGCGCGTAATTATGAAAAACAGAATTAATAATATAATGTAAATAGGCACTGGAATGGAGAATCCCGCCAGACAAACCATTTAAAAACGTAGGCTGTTTTTTAATGTAAAGATAACATACACAAGCCCGCTAGAAAGGTTAGGTTAGGTTCGGTTAGGTTATGGGGGGGGGGGGGGGGGGGCAGATCCGGCGCTGGGTTAACATACATAAGCCCGCTAGAAAGGTTAGGTTAGGTTCGGTTAGGTTAGGTTAGGTTATGGGGGGGGGGGGGGGGGGGGCAGATCCGGCGCTGGGTTAACATACACAAGCCCGCTAGAAAGGTTAGGTTAGGTTCGGTTAGGTTAGGTTTAGTTTCATAATTACGCGCCTCAAGTATCCCACGAAGTCGGCTACAATCGTATCTAGGCTCTTGTTTGTACAGGTCCGGGATACCAACCTAACAGTGACAAAAGATGGCGGGCGGGCTGTCATAGTATCGGTTCGCGAAGTGAAATTTTATAAAACTTTGATCGGCTGTATCTCCCTCAATTTTGCTTTCCGCACATTAATTCTTTTTTTAATGAGTTTCTACACACTTTTCTCATCTAGAAAGTGCATTTTTATTAAATTCCCTGACATTGGCGTATTCTGCATTCCTCCCCAAATACTTGAGTCGGGTCATGAGAGAAAGACAGAATAACAGAAGGGTACCTTCATATAAGACGGTATGAATGTAAATGAAGCAAGGAGCTTGCCCAAACAGAGTTGTGTGGCGGTCGACCCTCTCTGCCTGCCCCTGTGAGGATTCGGCGTGGTGGTTAGTTATTTAATTAACCTTTAAAATTATTAAAAACACATTTTCGTGCATCAATAGCAAAGCGCAATAAAAAATAGATACCTGCTTACCTTAAACTCTATTGCAACATAATTTAAATAAATGGGAATAAATATTAAACCGTTTCAAACTATATGAAATAAAATTATGCTTTTTACGATATAACTATAAACAAAAAAATAAAAACTCACCCACCTCAACACGAAGAATGTTGTTGACCCGGATCAGATGTTCGCCACGAACCAAGTTCGTTATAATTGGCAATCTTCATTATAATTGGCAAATAACTATGTTGTTAAGAAATTAAAGTTGATATTTAGTTGAGCAAGGGTTGAAATGTTTCTCCGCTTTTAACAAAGAGGTCAGGCATAGTTGTGGTTCGAGGATTTACACATAGATGTCAGGGTTGGCTATAGTCTTCCCTCCCAAATGGACCCTGTTGTAAATTTATAAATAGGATGAATTCATTATTTTCTACCTCTTTCTGCATTAGTTTGCCTTTAAAAGGAAACGTTAGATTATCAGTCCGTTGGGGGGATTTAATAATTTATTTGGATTGGAATTGTTGTACATTATTGCCAATAAATTAATTTTGTATCTACCTTGAATTTCTTGTTGAAGTTTTTGAAGACCTAAAAACTTACATTATTTGATTAATCGAATCAAAACCCTAACATTTGATCCTTCGTGCCGCATTAACGATTGAATCGCGAGTGATAAAAGAACCAGCATCTTCAACATTCATCAAGAGAGATCTTCAGAGAAAAGGGCAAGTGACCAATTCCCATTCCTATATACCTTATTTTCCCAGGCAGGAGAGCATGATTGATGGAGTACATAACCGTATTTCTTTGTTTGTTTTAAATTTATTTAAAAAAAACGGGCTGATTATTGCTGTGGTGTTAAATTGATTTCATACCCAACAGCAACATTGTCGATAAAAATTGTTACATCAATGTAAAAAGAAGTTTTAGAATACTGAGAAAGCATTTTAAATTTCATAAATGATTAATTACGAATGATTATTTGAAAATCCGTAAGTTAAAATTCGAATTTTACCGCGAGGCGGTTGTTTAAACGCAGCCGTAAGCCTAACGCATGCGCGGTAGGAACAAATAACAAATAATATTATTGTTTATTTTGACAGCTAACGGGCTGTGGCATTTTGCGAGATAAGATTCATTTCATGGTTAAAATTCATTGTTTTATCGGTTAATGAGTAAAATTCTGTGATCAAGGGCAGTGCACGTGTAGTGATTAATTACAAGTGATTATAATTTAACTTTTGTGTTCTGTGAGTACCTTATTTTTGATATTTAAAAAATGGATCTCAAAACATTAGTGGCCCAGAGGGGAATCTGTAAAGCTAAATTAACTCGATTCAACGAATACATCCAAGGAAATAATTTGTCGCAATCTGAAATTGAAGTCAGGTTAAAGAAACTCGAACCAATTTTAGATTCTTTCGATATAATCCAAGATCAAATTGAAGCGCTTTCAGCGGACGAATTGGCTAAACCATTGGAAAGGCAAGCATTTGAAAATTCCTACTATAGTCTTGTTGCCAAGGCTAAAGATAAATTGTTAATTAAGGTTCCGAATGCAATTTCACACAATATTAGATTGCCTATTTTAGAGTTGCCTAAATTCGACGGCTCCTATGAAAAGTGGTTAAATTTTAGAGATACTTTTGTAGCTCTGGTTGAAAATAACCCATCCTTAGAAATTATTCAAAAGTTGTATTATCTGCGATCATGCCTGGAAGGTGACGCGGCTAAATTATTGATATCATTGCCAAATCACCAAGACAATTATTACACGGCCTGGGAAATGTTGACCAGCCGATACCAAAATACAAAATTTATTATACATAAGCACGTGGAAGCATTATTCAAATTGCCTGAAATAAAATTTGAAAATTCCACAGCATTAAGGAATCTTATTGATGAATCCGAATTACATTTAAAATCGTTGAATAATTTAAATATACCCACTGAAAATTGGGATATTATTTTAATATATTTATTGTCACATAAACTAGATAGCGAAACTCGAAATCATTGGGAAACATTTGCAACCAAAGATAACCTACCTACATATAAGGAGTTTATAAAATATTTATCAGATCGCGTCCAGATTTTAGAATTTGCCGGGATTACTGAAGCAAAGGTTAATCAAAATAAAACATTCCCTGTCAAGTACAGAAAGGAAGCTATGATTTCATTAACGCCGCAAATGATAAAATGTATTATTTGCAAAGGCGATCATAGGATTTATAATTGTAAAAAATTCTTAATATTAAATGCTAAGGATCGAATTATAAAGATACGTCATTTAGGTGCTTGCTTGAAATGTTTGTGCCTAGGTCATAAACTAAAGGAATGTAAAAGTAAATACAACTGTCGAATATGCGAAAATAATTCGCACAATACATTGTTACATTTAAAAAAGGAAATAGATAATTCATCTCATAATAAGTCTCCTCAGAATAATGATACACAATCAACATCAAATAATGAAGTTTTAGTTACCAATCATTCAGCGAAGGTATCTAATAATTTTATTTTGTTATCTACGGCCGTTATTAAAGTGTTGAATAATAATGGAAACTTAATTAAGGCAAGAGTATTATTGGATAGCGGAGCGCAGTCTAATTTTATCTCAGAGAAATTCGAAGCTAGGTTGCAATTAAAACCCAAAAGTGCAAACATACCGATTACCGGAATACAAAACAGAATATTGAATATTAAGAAAAGTGTAAATTTAAGGATTTTTTCAAGCTATTCACCTTATGAAAGAGACATAGAATGTCTCGTTTTGAAGGAAATAACGAGTAATCTGCCGCAAATTTCTTTTCAGAAAAAGGATGCTAGCGTACCTGATGGTCTACAGTTAGCGGATCCTACCTTCTACGAAACAGGCTCCATAGATATGCTACTCGGAGCGGAAATCTTTTGGGAAATTTTGAAACAAGATCAACTACGAAATGGAGACTCAGGACCTGTACTGCAGAGAACGGAATTCGGGTGGCTGGTGTCAGGACCTATCGTCACAACAAAAACAAAAAGGCCAGTAAAATCTTGTCACCTATCATTAAATATATTACATAAACAAATGGAAAACTTCTGGAAATTAGAAGAATTCCCGCCGGTGAAGCACCGGAGCCATGAGGAGCGAGCGTGCGAGGAAATGTTCAAGGACACGCATAAAAGAAATGACGAAGGTCGTTTTATGGTAAGCTTACCGCAGCGCCCCTGTGTTAAACAGTTAGGCGAAACACTGCCTATGGCAGAAAAGAGACTTTGCAATTTGCAAAGAAAATTTTCTTCAAATCCTGACCTGATGAAAAAATATAAAGAATTTATGCAGGAATACATAGACTTGGGTCATATGACCCGGTGCGAGGCACCTTCTAATGAAAAAAAATATTATTATTTACCACATCATGCAGTAATAAAAGAATCGAGCACTACCACGAATACTCGAGTAGTATTTGACGGTTCTGCAAAATCATCCACTGGTATATCCTTAAACGATGCGCTCATGATAGGACCTGTTTTACAGAAAGATTTAGCTGCACAATTGATATGTTTCAGAAAGCACCAGTACGTGATAACAGCAGATATAGAGAAAATGTACAGACAAATATTGGTGCGACCCGAAGACAGGGATCTACAGCGTATAATATGGAAAAATTTCCCGGAGGAGGAAATTCAGCATTATCAACTTAACACCGTTACCTACGGTCTGGGGCCGTCTTCATTTTTGGCAACTAGATGCCTTGAGCAGTTGGGAAATGAAAATATGTCATCAAATCACAAGGTCAGTCAGATTATAAAGAATAATTTTTACATGGATGATTTGCTTACTGGTGATGAAACAGAAGAAAGCTGTTTATTAATTAAAGAGCAATTAATATCTATCATGGCATCCGCTGGAATGAACTTGAGAAAATGGCGATCAAATTTGCCCTCGTTATGTTCAAAGCAAGAAAGCATGTCGGATATGATTATTAGTACAGATTCAAATGACAGCAAAATATTAGGCTTGTCATGGAATAACCAACAGGATAATTTCTTATACACGGTGAAGTTAATAAAAAATCCAATTGTTAGCAAACGACAAATGCTATCAAGCATTGCGTCCATATTTGACCCTTTAGGATTAATAGGTCCTGTCACTGTTGTTGCTAAATTGTTGATGCAAAAATTGTGGCAGACGAAGGTTCAGTGGGATGAGCCTATTCCACATGACATGTTGAAGACATGGGAAGCTTTTATGAGTGAACTGCCTCAATTAAATAATTTAAGAATAGGTAGAAAGATTCAATGTCAAGATCATGTAAATTTACAGCTACATGGATTTTGTGATGCCTCAGAGAAGGCATATTCGGCCTGTGTCTACCTGATATCTACTGATAAATTGGGTAAGAGATACTCCAATTTGATAATGTCCAAGTCACGGGTAGCACCTTTGAAAAGCGTGTCTCTACCCAAATTAGAATTATGTGGAGCTGTATTATTGACAAAGTTAGTGAATTATATTAAAGAAGCCATATGTACACCGGATATACATACAACATACTGGTGCGATTCTCAAATAGTACTGTGCTGGGTCAGGGAGCAGCCTGCAAGATGGAACACTTTCGTTGCGAATCGGGTGGCGGAAATCCAGGAAACCAGTCAGCCGGAGCAATGGAAACATGTAAGGTCGGAAGACAATGCAGCAGATGTGCTCTCCAGAGGAACCGGTGTTTCACAATTGTTAATTTCCAGCATTTGGTGGCATGGTCCAGCTTGGCTGATACTGGATTCAGCGTGCTGGCCGAATGCCGACACATTTTGTATTGATCCACCAGAGATCAAGACAAGCTCGGTTCTGTTGTCTGCAGTGAAACAGGACTGGGACATTTTTAATAGATATTCTAGTTTTTCCAAATTACAAAGAGTAACGGCATACATTATTAGATTTCAGTTTAATTGTAAAAACCCTTTGCAGCGCCGCTATGGTAAATTAACAGTTAGTGAGTTGGAAAATTCAGTAAATAAATTAATATCTCGGGCGCAATCATACTGTTTCAGCGTCGAAATTCGAGCTTTAAATAATGGCGGTAATATACCTAGAAATAGTTTTTTAAAATCATTAGATCCTTTTATTGAAAGGGATCTAATTCGAGTGGGGGGAAGACTCTCCAAAGGTAAAATGGTAGATGAAAACCAGCAGCACCCAATTATATTACCTTCACATCATAAAATAACAGAGCTAATTGTAAGACACTATCATTACTTGAACTTACACTCGGGAACGCAGTCATTATTGGCGTTGATTAGAATGAAATTTTGGCCGATTAAGGGAAAGAATGTAGTAAAAAGGATAATTAAAAAATGTATAATTTGTTATAGATGCAATCCCAAACCAGAACAGCAGTTGATGGCCGACCTACCAGCTGAAAGAATAACTGAATGCCGGGCATTTCAAAATACGGCAGTCGATTATTCCGGTCCAATACTGATAAAATCGGGTATTCACAGAAAAACCCATAGCGTTAAATCATATATTTGCTTATTTGTATGCATGGCATCTAAGGCAGTGCACTTAGAAGTTGTGCTGTCTTTGAGCGCAGAAAGCTTTTTAAACGCTTTGAAACGATTTATCTCGCGTCGTGGTAGACCAAGTAAAATGTTCTCAGACAATGCAACCAATTTTAAAGCGGCTAATAATGAATTAAAGGAAATTTATAATTTTTTAAATATGTCCAATGATAAAATTGATAAATATTTATCCACATTAGGTATTCAGTGGAGATTTATACCGCCTCGTGCCCCGAACTTCGGGGGGCTATGGGAAGCCGGGATAAAATCAGTTAAACATCACTTAAAAAGAATAACAAGTATCGCTTCATTAACGTACGAAGAAATTAGTACGGTGTTATGTCAAATTGAATCTTGCTTAAACTCCAGGCCACTGACTCCCTTATCAAATGACCCTTATGACCTTAATCCCTTGACCCCTGGTCACTTTCTCATAGGAACTAGTATGGCAGCGATTCCAGAGCAAAATTTGGAACATATCACGTTCAATCGATTAAATAATTACCAAAAACTAATACAAATTGTTCAAATGTTTTGGTCGAGGTGGCGGAAGGAGTACCTGGCAGAGCTACAAACCAGGAACAAATGGACTAACAGGAGTCAAGGACAGTTACAGCCTGGCGACATGGTAATACTGAAGGAGGACAACGTCCCTTCTTGCTACTGGAGGCTGGGACGGGTGAGCGCCGTACATCCTGGCGCTGATGGACGAGTTCGCGTGGCGACCATCATCACTTCGAAGGGCATAATCCAGAGGGCTATTTCAAAATTATGTCTACTACCAATAGAAGACAACGGACCCGACGCAAATGATGTTCATACAAAAACTGATGAAGAAAATAATTGAAGTTTTCACACAAGAAAAACCGATGAAGAAAATAATTGAAGGTTCCACAAGAAAAAACTCGACGCAGAAATCTAATAAACTTCCCGCAAGTAAAACCAAGTGGCAGTGAAAAGTTATTTTCTAAAAAAGTTATTTTTAAAAAAAACAATGTTTCAAGATATAAATCAAGATTTAAATAATTAATTTAAAGCAAAACTACAAATTTAATTTAAATCAAAAACAGCAAGAGGTTTAAAATTCAAATTTAAATATCAATTTTTCTACACACTTCAAGATTCAAGATGGAACCATATCCGAACATTCAAACCTAGAAGGAAGACCAAGGAGCTTCGCACGTCAAGATCTCAAGATTGCTATTTATTTATTTTTTATTGTTAAAATTATAAATTTTTGTTTTTAAATGAAGTTATAATGTTTATTAATAATTAGATTATTATTAATAGTTCTTAGAAATAGGATAGTTTTTATTTGGAAATTTTTATGGTTTAGTTAAAGTTAAATTATTATTATTTTTTGTTTCTTCCAAATTGATTTTAGCATATGTTTATATTTAGGTGTTTGATTTTTTATCCTTATTTTTTTTTTGATATTTTAGAAAAAGTGACCTCCGTTCCTTTTTTCGGGGGGAGTATATGTTAAGAAATTAAAGTTGATATTTAGTTGAGCAAGGGTTGAAATGTTTCTCCGCTTTTAACAAAGAGGTCAGGCATAGTTGTGGTTCGAGGATTTACACATAGATGTCAGGGTTGGCTATAGTCTTCCCTCCCAAATGGACCCTGTTGTAAATTTATAAATAGGATGAATTCATTATTTTCTACCTCTTTCTGCATTAGTTTGCCTTTAAAAGGAAACGTTAGATTATCAGTCCGTTGGGGGGATTTAATAATTTATTTGGATTGGAATTGTTGTACATTATTGCCAATAAATTAATTTTGTATCTACCTTGAATTTCTTGTTGAAGTTTTTGAAGACCTAAAAACTTACATTATTTGATTAATCGAATCAAAACCCTAACAATGTAAAAAGTACAACCACTTTGTCGAGAGAATTATAGACCTAGTTAAAAATACTCAGGGCAAGGGAGAGTGGTTTAATTGATTAAATAAAAGTTATGAAACGTCAGAACTCACCGGCCGCTAGATGAACCTACAAGCATTTTTCAAATGTCAGATCAGATGTCAATGCCCGAGAAAAAGTGGCGCGAAAATTTTCAGACCGTGGCACTAGACGACATCAGCTGTAGTGTTGTGTAGGCTTGATTTGGTCAATAAGTAAGAACTTTTCACCCATTTGAGAATTTACATTAAATTGAATTTGAATTGTTTACAAGTCATTTTATTTTGTTATTATAGATATACAGAACCAATGGCTTGAAAATATGCGATATTTACATTATTTTAAAATTTATTTCATTTACAAATTCTTAAACATGAATTTACATATGAAGCGCAGGGTGCGAGGGTAGGTACTCCAAAATATAACAATTAAAAACGGAGGCGTCTACTAATATCTACAGGAATTCCAAAAACTGCAAAAATCGAACTAATATCTATGAGAACCAAAGTGTTGACGAATATCTATAGCTCAAACTGTTGACTAATATCTATGAGAACCAAAGTGTTGACGAATATCTACAGTTCAAACTGCTGACTAATATCTATGAGAACCAAAGTGTTGACGAATATCTACAGCACTGGCAGAGGTTGGATTTGCAATTATGTTTAGCGTATTGGAATAACGTAATATTGCGTATGCAGTTTAAAAAACTTAATTTATAAAGTATGTATGTAAAAATCCCTAATATCGGACTATTGGACACATTTAGCTGATTAGTCCAACCTACGCTCTGTAGATATTAGTTCAACCTACGCTCTGTAGATATTAGTCAACACTGGGACCGTCATAGATATTCGTCCGACCTTAGCTCTGTAGATATTAGTCAACACTCTGAATTTCGTAGATATTAGTTCAACATATGAGCTGTAGATATTCGTCCGACATACAGGCTGTAGATATTAGTATCTGGAGTCTTAAAAACCAATGAAAAAACACCACACTACGCGGTAGTCTTTTTTTTATTTCGCACAGCGTTAAATTCCAAAAATATTGAACATCAATTACAATCTGGGAGGCGAGTTTGGGTTCCGCCGCCCCGGGAACCATTTATTGGATAACCAACACCTCTGCCATAGGTCACCCCAAGCGGTTCGCTACGTCTGGTGACTTAGCAGGGGTGCCCAGGTTCATGGGGTGAGGTTTGTTCGGATCTTGGTGGCGGATGCATCTGTCCACCAAATGCGTGGTAGGTCGGATCGGGAGACTGGTGAAGGGAGACCTTTTGACCTCTCCACCAGGAGTTTCCCGGAACATCGTCTTGCACTGCAGTGGTGGGATAGATTCGTTCGTCACTTCTGGACACACTAATCCCCAGATTCCTACCCACTCCTCACACCTTTTTCCTTCCCAGAACTTCCTTTCCTTCCTTTCCCAAAAAGACCCCCACACAGCACCCCCAAAGTTGACATAGACATTTTGAGTTCCTTTTAGAATTGGAAATTATTTATGACATCAAGGGATCAACGCAGTGGCGGACTAAGCCCATCAGAGGCCCGGGGCGGCAAAGCTGAATAAGCCCCCCCCCCTAGTTTGAAAGTTGGTGTATTTTTAGGCCTCCTGGTCCTGAGGGGCCTCCAAATGTGTTCATGTTCCCTTGATCAAATCCTAAACAAGGCAAGGTACCAGGACACTGTAAATTTTTTTTTCATTTATTTTATTTAATTTTCTGAAAGATGCATAATGCTCTCACCAAATGTTTTAAGAAAATTCTTAAAATTGACGGAGATACAGCATTTTATGTGAAACCGTTTTAAACAGTTTATATGTCGAATGATCTGTCAGCAAAATTTTGAACGCGCTTTTCTCGAAATTACGTTTTTCAATCTGAGAAGAAAAAAGTATCGAGAAAAACCCATTCAAAGTTTTGCTGAAGGATGGTTCAACATACAATCAAACGGTTTCACACAAAATGCTGTATCTCCGTCAATTTTTCGAATTTCTTTTTAAAAAAATTGGTGAGAGCATTCTTAACAAGTGCATCATAAAAATGATAATTTTTTTACAGTGTCCGGAGGCGTTTGGGGGGGCCTCAGGACCAGGGGCCCAGGGCGGGCCGCCCCCACCGCCCCCCCTTGGTCCGCAACTGGATCAACGGCTGATCACAACGAAAATTACGCCAGTTCTACAGCTAAGTGGAAGCTGAAGTGGACATTCTCAGGGGGCGGAAAATTCAGTGATTTTGTAATTCTCATTCTTATTAATCATTACAACATTAGGGGACCTGTTTTACTAACTCAGCTCCATTAAAACTACATTTGGCTCTAAATCGAGATCATCAGTTTCAAATCAACTGCCTCAGTTTCTTTAGCTTTTTTAAAATAATTAAACTCCATTTTATACCAAACCCTATCACCTAAAATGACATAATATTAGTGTTGAAATAATGTTTTTTAAATTTCAGAATTCACCCCTCCCCCTGAATAAGAAAATATTCAGGGTAGCGGCGGCCTGTCGTCGAATGTGCATTCTAAATCAATAATAATAATTTCATTATTCCGGAATGTGGGGAGGTTAACTCAATCCATAAAAATCACAAAACGTATTTTAACTTAATTAAGAACACAGGCAACATAAGTGAGAGCGTCTCATAATATTAAAAGAGGACCTCAATTGCTAAGAAATGTCATTTTCAATCCTCACCGGTTAAGAGAGAGAGTGAAAGACTGTGTCCTCAGTGTCATCACTGTCTCCTAGATCTAGAACCATTTGGGAGGCGGGAATGGATACCTTCGCCCCGGGAACCTTTATTGGATAACCAACATCTCTGACATGGATCAACCCAAGTGGTTTGCTACGTTTGGTGATTTAGCAGGGGTGCCCGGGTTCATGGGGTGAGGTTTGTCAAGGTCTTGGAGGTGGATGACCAGGACATACTGAACCCCAGATTCCTACCCACCCCTTAAACCCTTTTCCTTCCCAGAACTCTCCCCTTCTTCCTTTCCTTAAAAAAACTCCATACAGCATCCCTAAAGATAACATAGGCCCTGAGGGAAATTATTTATTTTCCCCAGGGCCTCCTGTGTGGAGCTCATGTAAAAAAAAAACCATTTACAAAGGTTAAATACACAAATCTACAATAGGTACGGACGTGCAGTGACGTAGCTAGCATGGGTGGCACCCGGGGCGGATAACATGGGGTGTAGGGGGGAGGGGGGCTAAAGAATTGTGCTCTTGGGAGGTGACACCCGGGGCGGGCCGCCCCCCTAGATACGTCACTGCGGACGTGTGATTTAAATAAATAAAAGCATATTTATGTCATTTTGTCGAAAATTATTAATCGACCAATAGGTATCTTTATTGTCAATACGCATTTTCAACATGTCACTACTCAATATAAACAAATAATACAGATCAAAAAATACGAACTTAATATAATAACTTACACAATACACACATATAATATAAACATAGATAATAGCAATAAATAACAGTTTTTCCTTACTGCGGAATAGTAGGTAGAAATATAAAATACAATTATGAACTTCAGAAGATAAATATTGCAAGTGGATATAATCTTAAAAATATCATGTCAAATATCCTTATGAGTTCCTTCTTCCTCCTAAGGGTGCATACATTAATTACGAGAGCAGTTTTTCTTCCAATCTAGACCCCCCCCCCCCGTGGTGAGATAAATTTGGGTCACTTCGTATATTATTTTCAAGTAGCGTGAGATTTTGCTGGACACCCCCTCCCCTCTTTTGAGCTCACGTAATTAATTTACGCCCCCTAATAACTAACTCTAAATCGTTGAGACTCCCCAACAGTGCAAGGAGCACGCCTTTGGAATCAGTTACCCTCTAATTTTAATTATACGGGGTAGGTACCCTCAACATCAGCTTTCAAGGCAAAATAAAATAGGCATTTTTTTGTTTCTGGTTTCACGCTCCTAAATTCCCCACTGTTCATATTATGCCCACGCATTCCCACTTATAACAAAATATAATAAAAAAAAACAAACTGAAAGAAAGGGTCAACAGGCAATAAGAGTTCAACTTTTAAAAATTTGTTAACTAAATTGAGTATCTTTATTCATTGTTGTATTTTGAAATGAAGGTCTAAGGAATATTTGAAGCAGGCAATGTCAAGGCTGAATTTATTATGTAGGTAGGAAGAGGAATAGAAGTTGCTAGCTCTTGGCCAATATTCATTAACCTTACAGGTTAATAAAACAAATTACAGGTTAATGAATATTGGCCAAGACAGGTAGATAGAGTCCATTATGTACTTAAGGTGTTTTTAGGGTTATGTTTGTAATTGGCAATACCTACCTAACTTGCGCGATTTGTATCGTCGATTTCATCGTGATTTGATTGCTTGAACGAATGGCACTAGGTACCTACTTATATGTTATGAACAGGAAAATAATTACACTACCCGATCTAACATAGATACTCCATATACATTGCGAGTACCTACCCATTACGCTTTGCCAAAATGCAAGATAAGTAAACAGTCTCGTAAAGGCATACCGTTCAAAGCTCGGTTGTAATCTCTCTTAAGTCAGAAAGTAGGTTATAACGTTATAAGTTATAACGGATCTAACAGTGGAAGGACCATTCATAAATGATAACAGGGGCACAAGATAGCAAGGGGGTAGGTTTATCATCTCCTTTGACAGCGGCAAGACACCTCGTCAAAGTAGGCTCCCGTGGAACACTCAGTGGGCTCGTTGGCGCACTCGCAGCGGCACTTTGTGGGGTTCCAGGAGCGCCCGTTCATGATGCAGTCCATCTCGTCAGTGTACGCATTCAGGCAAATGCACGCGCAGCTTCCCTCGTTGTAGATCTGATTCTCCCGGCAATCCTGGAAACAATCACGACAATCTCAAAAACAGGCCATTCGACAGATTCTCACACGTAACTGAAGGGTGGGAGTGATACAGTCAAATCTTGTACCTACATTTAATTTTAAAGAGATTTGGTAAGCCGCAAGATACTTTTGCCTGATTTGGCGCCTGGGTGCTTCTTCTTTTATCTGTTCCCTAGTTACGACACTGGAATTTCGTGTTTTCTACTGGTTTTAGAATGCAAGGTGCTACGAAGAACTGTGGTACCTATGGTGCACAGTCCGGGGGTACTTTGGCTCGACTAAAGAATGATGGCTTTTGTGTTTTCTCGCTTGGGGGCCCCTTGTCCCAAGAAATGGACCCCTCAAAAGTGGAGAATAAAGATAACTTAATCATAAACAATGTAACGTACTGTTGAGGAACTTACGCTTGCTTTCTTGGTACAGTCACATTTGCATTCAATGTGCTCTTCAAGAGTGACGTTCACGTATCTTTTGTATTGCCGACCGGAGATCTCGTATACCTGAAAATAAGTCTGTAAAATCAATACATGCTGAGATGGCCAGGTAATCTGCAATCAGTTTGAAAAGTTGTTAGAAATAAATGAAGGAGGAAGATAATATATTTTTGATGAAAAACATTCACAAAAAGGTGTCAATCGCAGAGAGGTTTTAGATATAGTGTGTTAGGTTTGGTTGAGTTAGCCCAGTGTGGAATTTTTGAAAATAACATCATTTAACTCCTCCAATGGGTTTCACTGTCCTTCGAGTTTAATTTGCTGGGGTGTGGTTGGGATTGCGGAAAGTTTGTTGGTTTGTTGAATCGGCATGAGTGGAGGCATGTCAAAGAAGATAACGATGATGATAACGTCGATAACCATAGAATAAAAAAAGAACAAGACAATGACGTTGATGATAATCGTGACAAATAAGGTGACAACTACGACGACGACGTAATATTGAAGCATTTGCATGGACTGCCAAGGCGAGCAGATGGTGATTGTAAGGTTAGGTTAGTCATGTCTTTAGGATTAGTTCTATCAATTTCTTGTTGTCACTGTCCGTTGTGTCAAATTCGCTGAAGGTGTGGTTGGGTTTTTGGAAAGTCAAATTGATTTTTTAGAGATCAGATTTTAGGGCATGTTTCTGAATTTGAAGGCGGGTATGGGTACTGCCACCCCGAGAACCATTCATTGAATAACCAACACTTCTGCACCTTAAGTTGTTCGCGTTTGGTGACTTAGCAGGTTGCACGGAGGTTTGTCCAGGTCTTGGTGACGGATGCCCATCATCTGCTTGGTGAGCCGGATCGTCCGAGGCCGGATGAGGGACACCTTTGACCTCTCCAGTCGGACTCTCTCGACCTCAACGCCTTGCGTCGCAGTGGGGAGATGAATTGATACTCTGGATACTCTGACCTCCAGATTCCGACCCGTCCTGTCATACCTTTCCATCCTAGAATTTCCTCTCCTTCCTTTCCTCTAAAAGAGCCTTCGCACAGCGCCCCCAAAGATGGCGTAGGCCTCGAGGGAAAACACTTTCCTCAGGGCCACCCGTGTAATAAAGGGCATGTTGTGGATCATAATGCAACTAGGAGGAGTGAAACGTTGGTTGAATTTTTAATTTGGGAGGCGGGAATGGGTACCGCCGCCCCGGGAACCTTTATTGGATAACCAACACCTCTGCCATAGGTCACCCCAAGTGGTTCGCTACGTTTGGTGATTTAGCAGGAGTGCCCGGGTTCATGGGGTAAGGTTTGTCTAGGTCTTGGAGGCAGATGACCAGGACATACTGAACCCAAGATTCTTACCCACCCCTAAACCCTTTTCCTTCCCAGAACTCTCCTCTCCTTCCTTTCCTTAAAAAAACCCTCCACACAGCATCATAGGTGAGCATAAAGATGACATAGGCCCTGAGGGAAATTATGTTCCTCAGGGCCTCCTGTGCGGAGCTCAGGTAAAAAAAAAAAATTGAATTTGAATTCGAGGTGGGCGCCGATGGCGGTGGCGGCGATGATGCTGATAAAGACGACGATTAAAACGACTATTACAACGACGATGAAAACGACGAACGATGTTGACAACGACGATGATAACGACGATGACAATGATGGTAACGATAATGACAACACCGATGACAACTAAGATGATAACGCCGATGACAACGAAGATGACATTGACGATGATAGCAACGATGACAACGACGAATGATATTAACAACGAAGATGACAACGAAGACGACAACGTCGATGTAAACGAAGATGACAACGACTTTGACAACATCGATAACAACGAATACGAATACGAAAAAGACGACGACAACCAAGATGACAACGACGATGACAACGAAGATGACAACGACGATGACAATGAAGATAATTACGACTACGATAACGATGGTGACAACAGTGAAGATAACAAGGATAAATATTAGAATGATGCATACCTTCAGCGTTTTCATCTTGATTTGCGTGGGCTGGCAGGAGAGCAGGTGGTGGATGCAGCAGCCCCCGCAGCGGGGTAGACGCGTGCAGGAGGGCACGCGGGTCACGCTGGGATCCGTGGACGACAGCGACACCACGGTAGGGTCGGGCAAGCAGCCAGCGGGCTTGGCAACCAACACGGATACTTTCTGTGACTGCTTAGCGGCCCCTGTGTCATATGTATTGTAATAATATCTGTACTGAAAGGGCACAAATTTAATCATAATAAAAAAACCGCTCTGATTTGCATCTTGGTTACACTCGTCTGGGTACACACGATTAGTATCTACCTAATAATAGTTGTATACTCATTGTGACCTAGAAGTGGAAACTATACTCGGTGGACGGTCCGTAAACTCTTAACACAATTGGGAAACTGGCGAATCTACATCACATAGAGATTACATTTTCCGATATGAGCGTTAGATTTAAAAATATTTTTTTTTCAACATTTTTCGGCAGTTTCAAGGTTAAAAATCTTTTTGTAGCCGAGTCTACGTTTAGTAACGTTTAGAAGAATTTTAAAATACATAAAATAGATGATATTTAACAGAATTCTAAAATACAGATTAAACAGCTGATATTAATCAGGTAGCGACCTATGTACATATAAAAATTGATCTAACAATTCCAACATGGTTTAAAACTCTAAACTGAAAGTTCAAATAAAAGAAAAAGAGACTAAATAATCTACTGAAATATGATGCAGTTTCTACGCATTTCCGGACACCATGTACAGATCTTCTAATGTTTGGTTGTACGACTCTACTAATTGTTTCGCAGAATATGATCGATTCATCAAATTTCAAAGTTAATAGGTACTCAAGTTCTATGAAAGTCCCATCCAAGTACCTAATGTGAAAGAACTGGCCCGCCATGAATTAATAACAGAACCTAAGTAGAACTGGAACAGAACTTGAATATCAACGTTGAAATCTGATGAATCGTTCAAATTCTATGAAACTACCCGTCCTAAGCAAACATTATTTTTTCTGTCAAACCGTATATAGAATGCCCTCCAAATCTTTTGACATTCCCCACCCACTAGAATAGTTTAAAAAAATAATTCGCCTTGCCTTTCAGCAAAGGAGCGGTGCACCCGCTCAAAAAGAAGATGGTGAGACGTGTAAATACGAGTGTTAGAGAGAGTGCGCTAATATTAAAAACGATAATATTTAAGCGAAAATTGTGAAAATGTTTAATAAAACACGACTTGTTTAAAATATAACAAAATTCTCGTTGAGATTGTCTAAAATAGCACAGGTATAACTTGTAAAATAATTGAAAAAAGTGTTTATAATAATTTTCACAGCATAGCTTTAGCTTTAAAACATACGGAATTTAAGGAAAATATGTAATAAATCGGTAGAAATGCGGGAAGCTGGACGTCAAACAAACCAAATAAAACGTTGCTTCGGTCAGAGGAGTGTTCAAGAGACCGCTCCATGCACCGAAGATATGGGACATTATGTGAAATAACAGAAATGGTTATAAAATCATACGACTTCATAGGGGACTTGATGATATTTTTTCTATTACTTGGAACAAATGTTGCACAAATACCAAGGTGCCTTGTATGTTCTATTGGGAAAACTGCATAAAAAATCAAAATGAAATCATCAACATTGAAATCCACGTTCGTTCTTGTGATATTTTACGAAAGTGATTATCTTTTATATCTTATCTCTAAGTAAAGTTGTTTGATTATTGTAAACTAATATCGAGAGATGCAGAGGTACTTACCGTATTTTGTTACGGTTAAATCAACTCCAAATCTTGATGCAAGTCCAAGTCCATCTATAGAAAAAATAAATTGTTAGAGACTTAATATTTAGAGTACGATTGACGTACTTACCTATACAAAATGATCTTGTTCATTTTTCTAGGAGTGACATTTTATTATTCAATGAATTATATACAGCGATTAAATTAGTGTATGTGTTTGTATTTGTAGTCTTGCAATAAGTGCGCGGTGATATTTATGGATATTAGAAGAGCAATCACATGTAAACTAATTGAAAAACGTCTAAAAATAAACAACAAAGAAAAACCTGTCCAAAAGGTGAAAAAAATATCCGAATAAACAGTCTCTTAAATAATCAATTTTGCGATCAAGAAACATCGGATTTCGGTATCCCACAGGGCACAGTCCCGAGATCACCATTAAAATTTATTTATTTATTTATTTATTAACGCCCTTTTTCGGGGCTTTTACATATGAATAGTAAGAAATACACAGTATTTATTGTACATAACTGAACTGCCTTCGTAACAATATTTTATATTTGTTTAAAGATAAATTGAAGATGTCCACTGACTTGGTATAATTGTTTCCCTCCATTAGTATTCTGGGCAAAGAGGAATACATATGGTAGTTAGTTCCAGAATTACTGCACTGAAATAAATCCTGACTTCTAGTATTACGTATTGGAATCCGGAAGCTTATCAATTCGAGCAATATCGGACCAGTGGCGGCGTAGGGTAGATTGGCACCCGGGGCGGTTTTGTATTGAACACCCTACATAAAATAAAACACCAAATACTAAACATGGTTACGAGACTTCATTTTACTAAAATATACGAACACAATATCAAAAAAAATTTCCCTGTCTCTGTCAATTGATAACATAGACAAATTAGTTATTCGCGCTTGGTTCATTGTGGACCTTAAATAAGATTTTATTAAGGAGACAGAAAAAGATATTGGCACCTCTAGGACTCGAACGCAAGACCTTCTGTTTAAATGGAAACAGCTCAACCAACTGAGCTAAGATGTTAGAAATAAACTTAAGTATCATATTTCAAGTTTATTTCTACAAGTTCAAGTATGTATAGGAAGGTTTATGAAAGTGTCAAAACAATCGAAAAATTTAATGTTTAAAAAGACAGTTTTAGCTTCTAAGTATGTACTGTGATGGAATCTCCACAGTACGCAAAAATACCGTCTGAAGGGGCACTCCTTGGCTCTCTAAATAGTGTCTGGATAAATCATTAATTAGCTCAGTTAGTAGAGCTGTTGCCATGTAAGCAGAAGGTCCTGGGTTCAAGCCCCAGAGGTGCCGATAACTTTTTCTGACTCCAGATTTTCGATCGAGTTTCGCTAATTTCTTCTTTCAACGCCTTCTTTGCCGGTGTTGGGATCACACATCTCTTCGAGTGTTGATACAAGCTTCTCAAAATGATTCTTCAGTTTTAGAAAGGGAATTAAAAATTATATTCTAAAAAAAAATAAAACAAAATATAGTTGCGACGCATTTCAAAATATGATAATGTAAGTAGCTAGATACAAGAGTACGTAGTTATTTATTCAAATGTCTTTACAGCGGGAGATTTTGTGCGCATTCTTTGTCTGTACGAGTGGGTTGTCGGTGTCACCCCTTGGTGCTTGGCACCCGGGGCGGACCGCCCCCTCCGCCCCCCCCCCCCCCCCCCCCCCCCCTTACGCCGCCACTGTATCGGACTGTCAACTAAATCATTTAGAATATTGAAGTGATTATGATTTTTCGTAGAGTGATTGTGAGTTTATGTGATGTTTTATAAATGTGAGCGTAAAACTTCACGATGATAACGTAATTTTAATAACAAATATTTGGTGTATTTCAAGTAAAAAATATTGCGTTGTGATATTCCTGTGGAATGCAGGATCTTTGTGAAGTAAAGCTAAGTATTCATTTTTATATCGCTTTTACCGTGATTCACCTTATTCAGCTCCCATTGTGTTTGTTTATTTATATCTTTCTAATTTTATAAAAATAAGAAACAGCGTGTAAATAAATAATGAACGTATTAAATTACTTATCCAATCTTTGCAAAATCACTTTGTGGCATCATTTTTAATTAAATGAAAACAAATCACTTTGTAAAACACCATTTATTTAATCAAAATTATCCACTTGTTTTTGATCAAGAAACATCGAATTTTGGTATCCCACAGGGCACAGTCCTGGGATCATCATTAGATTAAATTTTGTTGAAGTGATTATGATTTTTTGTCTACTGATTGTGAGTTTATGTGATATTTTATAAATGCTTGTTTATATCTATCTAATCTTATAAAAATAAGAAACAGCGAAATAATGAATGTATCAATTGACTTATACAATCTTTGCAAATTCACTTTTTGGCGTCATTTTTAATTAAATGAAAACAAATCAGTTTGTAAAAGACCATTTATTTAATCAAAATTATCTACACGTTTCAAAACCGAAGGTTTCGTCGTCGGGATAAGATCAACATTAATATATTTTCCTGATGAAGAAACCTTTGGTTTTGAAACATCTAAATAAATGTTATTAATAAAGTGGTGTTTTACAAAGTGATTTGTTTTCATTTAACATACTAAAATATCTGTTTTTACTTCCACAATCTGAATAGAACCGTTAAGAACATTTTTCATGTATTTAATATATATATATATATATATATATATATATTATATGTAGATTCGACAAATATATTTACAGAATAATATATCTATGTAGATAATAAATAAGAGAAATCTATTTTGTGAAAACAGATAAAATAGCAAATAGTGGTTATTGGTTAACTCACCCCTCGGTAAAATTATGTCATCACTGTTCTCGGAGCGGAAAAGTTCCTTGTTTTCCACAATATTCTCCATGAAGGAATCTAGATCCTCCAGATCGTCGTTGAACCTCCGAGCCAGTTCCAGAGGTATCTGTTGACAAGGTTATATTACGATGACAAATTTCTAAGCAGAAGGAACATACTTCAATTGATGGGCCAGAAATAATAAAAAAGAAAAATAATTAGCAATCTTCGAAAGCAAAAAAACTTTGGTCCTATAGTTAGAAAATTAAAATGAACCATTCGAAAATCTTTTTGAGCATTAAGACCAGTGGAAGCAATCCAAAGACAGATCGAGGAAGAGGTGGATATACTCGTAGATGTATAATGTGATTAGATGAACAAAAAATATTAAGTGCTAATGTTGATTTATAATTTAGAGATTTTCAACTAAGAGTTACAATTGCTCCCTACCGTCTGGAGCCAGGGAGACTATGGTATCCTTAATTTGGGCTATATTCTAAGAATGAATAAAGTAGGGATGGGTATTCAGATGTGGTCAGCAAACATGGCTAAAGCGATATCAAGCAACATTTCAATTCTGAATTGTGGTCTTTCATCACCAGGGCGCTACTGGAAGCATCTTCCACTATGGAATGTGCCGCGAAAAATACTGTATTATAGATTATAATTTTAAGAATTGATAGTGAAATGAAACATTTATTAAAGAAAATTTACTCGCACTCGCCCGGATTTGAATCAGGGACCTCCAGATTCGTAGTCGAGAGCCTAATGGAGGCCAAATTTATTTATATTTTTTATAAATAATACTCGATTCATATATTTAATGAATACCCTTAGGGTAAAGTACCCTAAAAATCTCAAATGTAAAAACCGCGATGTTAAAACCTATAACGAAAATCTTTTTAATAAAAATACAAAAATAAAATTGATTATAAATGGACCTTCCAGGTACCTTCCAGGTACCAGGGACCTTTAAGGTGTGGTGTATTTTGAGAAGTTCATTTTACATTAGCTAAAGCTTTATCAATTTTTTAGCTACCTTTTAGTGAGGACGATATTTTGTGTCGAGCCGCACCATTTTCATAAATTTCCTAAACGCGTCTTGTACTACAATGTTCTTACCTGATCTTCCATTCCCTTTGGCTTCATCATGTGGTCGGGGAAGATCACGGAATCAGGGTCTCGATTCCTCATATTGTTTATCCTGGCTCTTTGGGCTTTCCTTGGACCATTACCAACTGCTGCCACCAGGGGCAGAACAATCATCAGTATCATGCAGATCTTCGACATCTTGCGGATTTATTATTTATACAAACGCTGCTATTTTTACACCAGCGATGTCTTGGAGATTCTAGGAAATAATTTAAACTGCATTTTATAGCCATATTTTCTTAGAAATCATCCATACATATAAGTTATTTTAGTTAAATACCGGTTTAGTACGTAGTACTATTTTAGCTGAATTACCGCAACCGGTTTTAAACCCAAGTAAATTGCCTGGAAATTTTCTGCTGAGTCCTGGCTAAATTTAAATTAATAATTATAAATACTCAGGTACTCAGTACTAGAATTCTTTGCGAAATCATAATCGCTTTAAATTCTACGCCTCTAGTGTTCTACCGCAAGGTAGTCATTTGGGACGTTTACTCTCCTTACTATTTATTAATGACGTAACATCCTGCTTCAATAATGTTAAATTTACAATCTTGGCATAAAAATTTAGAAAAGAAATTGCCCATATGACTGTGAAAGGTGTGTAAGTAATTAACAATTTATTTCTAAATATAACAAATGTAAATCAACAACTTTCTATCGAAAAAAAACCCCAAACACTTTTTAATTATGTGATAGACAATGCACAATAATTCTAACTAAAATTAGAATCAAGTTACAAACAATATTACGAAAGCGTTAGGATTTTTGTTGAGAATCATTTAATTTACTTCCTATTAAGAAAATTTTATTTGCCTCATTAGTTCGTAGATGATTAGAGCATAATTCTGTTGTTTGGTCACCTTAAAAATGTTGAAAGAATTCAACGAAAGTTTTTACGATTTATTAATTTAAAGTTTTTTATTCTTATTGCATAAAAAAGTGTTTGTATTAATATACACTTAAGGATCGACAATGGATAAGCGACTTTTTCTTTTTTTTTTTTTTTAAATTGTAAATTCGGAACTCGATTCTTGCGAACTCCCGAGTCTGGTTAATTTAAGTGTATCTACTCGTCGCGCTATGACCTATCCTATTTCATTGTCATTCACAAATTATGTAGCAAACTCGCCATACATTTCGCTAACGAATACGCGACATTTTTAAACGACTTCGAAAAGGAGGAGGTTCTCAATTACTTAATTAAAATTTCCGTTTAGTATACTTACACATTTTTAGTATACATTTTAATTAAATCACATTCTTAGTATACACATCTAAACAAATCTTTTTTCTCAAAATATATTTTCCGAAATGTTAAACCAAATGCAACTTTTTTAAATGACTTTTTAGTCTTATTACTTATTACTAACCCTTGAGTAAAAGATGTAATCATATGTACCTACTCAACGAAAAAGCACCACGGATGTGTAAAAAAGAAAGAAATAAACCCAATAAAATAAAATAAAAATTATAAATGCACCTGATACTCTGATACTCAACTGACCTCACTTTCCGAAAACTTGTTTTTAGCAGAAATTTTGGAAAGTTAACTGTTGCTGATGCGAAATTATCACTCGGATAAAGTGTTTTAAAAGGTCAATGTGGGAATTAATATTCGAAATTCTACTTTCAATTTTATCGAGAATTATTTTAAAAAAAGTATTGGACGTTAGTAAATAAGTGTGCAGAATTTTTGTCATAAAATAGTGCTGTAACCTAAATCAATCGGTGAATAACGACTAAACCAGGAAAATTAAAAAAAAACGTAACTAAAAACAAACAGATTGTTTGACTGCAGATGCGGTTTGCTAGATTCCAAAGGAGATAGCATATTCATCAAAGGCTTACAAACAATTATTCACCTGTCAATTATTGGTTCATACGTATATAATCATTGATTACCTATTCAAAAAACTGTATGCCGGAGATACGTACACACGATAGTAAAACAAACATATGATCTAATATAGGTACTCTAAAGTCCGATGGATTTAGACAACTTGAGATTTGCTGAAGGTGCCACACAGATGAGACTGTAAACATATTTTGGAATACTCTGGAAATATTTTGTTAGGTACAGCATATTATTGAACTGGAATCCATTTCAAGACCTCGAAATAGCAGACAAACTTGCCGTTGACGGGTGCTGGTCGACCTTCAAAAATATAATATAACGAAGAAAAACGTGTTTCAGATTAATAGCGGAAATTAAAGTTGTGGTCATGTGAAATGCTCCATATTACCTTGACCGTAAGACAACAGGTCCAACAAATCATTCAGGCACAACAGATAAAATAATGGTATCAACTATTGACCGACAGTTTTTCCGAAGTTAATTCCCTTTTATATTGGGACACAGCAACACTATAAGGGATTAAAAGACAGACCGAAAAAGAAGTGGATAGGCTGTGGAAGAGAATTGGAACAGTATAGGAAGAACTGAGAACTGGAGGTGAATGGAAAGATTGGCAAGGAACAGAGAACGGCATTTGTGGAGGATGCCAAATTGAGCCAATATTGCATAACTTGAGTGATTAGGCGGAAGAAGTGAAAGCTGGTGAAATCACAGTGAACCCCACACAGCATTCAGCAAAATTTACAGTATGATAAAATATCGTTAAGGTAAATTAAATTATTATCATATGGCACGCTCTGAGATGAGTCAAATGGGTTGTTTATCAATATTTAAATACCCAATTATCGCATGCCTTCATGTCCATTGGAGCCAAGATGCGATTAAAATTTGACATAAACACGTTTAACAGAATGTAAACACAAATGACAGATATACAGATGTACGTACAATGAATACAAGTACAGGGTAAATAGTGGATTCCGTTGTTATTCCGTATCAAACCATCCGAAGCACCGATGAAATATTTTAATAAAGATGCCTTTTTTTACATTAACTCCACACAGGAGGCCCTGAGGAAAATAATTTCCCTCAGGGCCTATGTCTTCTGGGATGCTGTGTGGAGGGTCTTTTTGAGGAGAGGAAGGAATGAACATTGGTCTTGAAGAGACCCATGTTGTAGGAAGGAGGAAACACAGAGGCCGGCAAATTTTTCCGGAGCCGATCTGTTGAACACAAGAATGAGAGCTCCAGACCAGAGGTGGCTGCCAAATTCAACCGTGGGGGGGGGGGGAACTTGTGATTTGTACAGGGTTAGCAGTTGTGTACTATTAAAGTATCTGCGGGCCCTGTTCAGTACGCCCAGTTTTTGGGAGGCTTACTTTACTCTGGCTTCGATGGAGCCCCCATAACTGAGCTGGTCACTTAGGGTTACATCAAGCATATCAATGGAGGGCCTGCTCGGAAGATTGCTACCGTTGAAAGAGACTAGATTTTCATTTCGATCCCTTTTAGACGTAATCAGATAAGATTGGGTCTTTGAAATACTAAATTCGACAAGTTGTGGGGGCATCTTCAGTTATTATAAGCAATAATTATCAGCCTGAAACACTCATCTACATTGAAAAATCTTCCGAGAAAAGATACATGACGCCAACGGGACATGAACCCGTGCCCTTCTGATTGCCGGTCAGCTGCTCTCCCAATTGAGCTATGGCGGCTTATCTTATACCCGCCAAATGATTCAATATATACTAGTGTTTCATTCAACAATTACTGCTTATTATATTTTTTCCACCTGAAAACAACCAACTTTATTTTTGCGAGAGAGACACTGTTAGTGTTAAATCCTTTGCTAGGTGGCGTCGAGACAAATTATGTCTTCATTTATTGGGGAAATACTTAAACTTGTCAAATATTAATTATTATTTTTAATTGTTTTTTTTTGTTTAGTTTTTGTGTTACTTTTTAATTGTTAAGACAAGATTTTTATGCATAGCACAAAGGGTAACAATTATTATAAGCAATAATTATCAGCCTGAAACACTCATCCACATTGAAAAATCTTCCGAGAAAAGATACATGACGTCAACGGGACATCTTCAGTGTTCATAATATACGTATTTAAAATATTTGCTTTGAGAATAGTTATTAAATGTATTATGGAAATTCGACTTTGTTCAATTCGGTTGACAAGCCGCTTTTTGTTTATTGCTGTAAAATGTTCACTTTTCACCTATTTTCAGCCTATAAGACTTTTGTAATAATTTAAAATTCTGTCCGATAAAAATCTTGAAACATCCTAGCTAAACAAATCTGCCATTATTACAAGTTGACATAGAAAATTAACAGTTAACGTTTTATTTGCGAACGTGCGAGATATTTCCTTCAATTCAAAATTTCTTTGAAGTTTTCCTCAACACGAGTTCTTTAACGATGCTTTCTACTAATAGCCGTTAAAGTATTAACATTGATGAGAAATGTTTTAAAATTTTGAAGAGATATGAAGATTAAATAGTACCCACGCAAAGAAATGTGCATATATCTCGGGAATAATGCTAGAAGTGCCTATGTTAGTACTAGTATTTGGCAATTTGATTTGGGCACCAGAAAGTACTCTATAACTCCCCCTATTTGAATGTCGAAATAGTGACCTATCTTGTAAAGGAGTTAATATTATCGTTTCGGCGTTTTTTAAGCCAGGAAATCTACATCTAAGACTTTTATCATTAAGCTCAACAAATAAAATATTGAGTGTGAATACGTCAGAATACGTATACTAACAAACGTATACTATTCAGGGACACTGGAGGGTCTAGACTCTAGAGTCATTCTTAATAAATAATTAAATATGGCTTCATTTTATTAAAAAACTAGCTGACTCGGAGAACTTCGTTCCGCCTAAGAATTAATAACTGTTGTGTTAACTTATTGGCTGAATTAAATTCAGTTTTTTTATTAAGTTAAAAATTACACAATGAAGCCATTATCGATGCGCAACTGCCCGTGTTATGTTTTTGTCAGTATCAGAGATGGTGTTTTGTACGGATTTATATTTTTTGTGATTTTCTTACTTTTCCCCTTACTCATGGGAATTACGTATCTTTTTCTTTACACGTGTGAGGGAGATTTATTATAATTATTGTATTTTTCTTTTGGAGGGGTGCAGACATACGTTCACCGTTTATCTCATTTTCGACTATTGACATTTATTGTGTAAGAAAGAGGGGCAGCATTATATGTTTAAGAAAAAAGCAAAACAATCAGCGCATTGACATTTGACTTTTTTGAATTTTTGGAATTCACTCACTATTCAATATTATACTTATCAAAATATTACTGCAGCTCTTCCAAAAGATGAGAATTCGTTCGAAACGTACGAGGAAAAGAATTTTCTTAATTTTTTTTTCGTGAAATTTTCCGATGTTTTCATAGCTATTCTGCTATTCGGGGCGGAGACAAATCCAACAAATCAAAGATCATATAAATCGGTCCAGCCGTTCTTGAGTTATAAATGGTGTAACTAACCCGGCTTTGTTTTATATAGGTACCGATTATGTTATTAGATTAGATGTAGGATCTTGACGTGTACAATGAAGGAAGTAAAAAGGAGTTTTCCTTATATCGTCATTGAGAAAGTGGTGGGACTGCTCCAGTATCCACGGAACGCAGGAAGAATGACATTAAACTTGATCCGGATACATATTATTAAGTATGTAAATATGGCATACTGATGGTTAAACCGTATGAAGTGCAAAACATTTATATATTAAAAAAAGGTCTTTTAAGCCTGTTCTTGATGATTTAGAAAAGAATTGAGAGAATTTTGACTACCTCTCAAGAAGAAGGATAAAGATAATTACAAAAATTGAAAGTTACTTTTCATTGTTATACCCAAGAACACGCGAATTGCAGTTGTTTCGCTATGGAAAATTGTGCCAAATATTTTGATCAGTTCTTGGTGGTTTAAAAAGTGATTATTTATGCATTAAACCGCTTACTCGTTAATACGGAAAACTTTTTATCCAAACTGTTAGATTTAGCTTTATTATTACTAAAAGTGAGTATTTATGTCGGGGGAGACCAAAAAACATGCAAAAAATATGCATTTAACATTTTAATTTTGTTAAAATTAATTCACTCGCTCGGTAACGCCATATTGTTTATTCGTCGTTCTTATTTTAACATTTCATCAATGCTGCCAATCATAGAAAAAAATTTTTGCGTAAAACAAAGTGAATGCATCATTGACAAGTTTGTACCTGTATTTATAACATGGAAAGAAATGTATTAAAATAATTACACAAACCCTCTACACAAACCCTGCGTAGCTAAACAAACCATTCAAAACCTGGGATGTTTTTTAAAAGTATGATGAAAAGCGAGTTTATTTTAGAGAATTTATTTTATAAGATTGGTACTTCTGACAAATGTCATATTTGATTGTCTATTAGTTAAAAAAGGAACATTCCGTATTATCCGTGCATCAAACTTCGACAACACGAACGTTCCGTATTATCCGTGAGGTGGACTAACTGCATATTTACCAAAAAGTGATTTAAAAAATTGGCGACCTTTTCTTTAATCATTTCATTACATTCATGAAATTATTTTTTATACACCACCAAGAACACATCAAAACGAACATTTAGTATTTTGCACTCGCTAAGGTTGTATTACAATTTTATATCTAGTGCCCTATGAAGTTGCGGAAAATTGTGCGTATTATTAGTTAAATACCTTCTAAAACAGAAGCACTTTTAAACCTTGGAATATTTAATTAGATTAATTGCTCAACAGGTGAGCTAACGAATATTTTCACTAATCACTAGAAAACTATTATGCACTTTCATAAATGATATTATGATAATGTGCCGGTGGCTTGTCACTCAGCACGTTTCACGACACTAAAGAAAGTGACCGACTGAGATGCCGACTAACCGACGCTTGGCTTAATACTGAATAGTGAACCTGAACGACAAGTGACCGCTTGTCAACAAGCCGATCATGTTGATTATGGACTTATTAGCATATTGTGTATGAATGCAGGGATCGGTAATACAGGTCGGAGTGCGTTGATAAGGAAAATAGAGTATAGGATGGTTCTGCAGGAGTACCTCACCTGAGAGGTATGCGTTCGTCTTTTAACGGTATCCAGTTGACGGCTCTGAACCTTCTCAATTACTAAAGCACCATCTGTCTCTCATCTAAGCACAAATCTGTCGTTCTTGTCGTTCGTTCTGGAAGAACTAGTATGCAAAATAATGTATTCTTAGGTACTCCGGACACGTTGCTCGCCAAACTGAGAACTCGAACTTGGATTTGTCAATACAATTTAATATATTCATTTAAAAAACATTACAAGATTAAAATTTCAATTTTAGAGAGACATCTATTTAAACGTCAATGAAGCACAATCAAACTACCAGCAAAAAAGCTTGCCGTCTAAATTGTGCTTCATTGATGTTAAACAAATCGATATTCGAAGTAATTCTATTTAACACCGAGGCAAGTTAGGTCCGCAAGCCGGGAGATAAAACAGTCTATGCTGTCGGTGACGGAGATAACCGTCGGGAACATTGAAACTAATGCTCTCCATGATGGTCGAGTTTTCAAACCATCCACGAATCAGTCTGAAGAAATGTGTTACAATGAGCACATCCCTTCTGACCCGTAGATGGTCCATACCGAGCATACCCCAAGAGAAAGTCGGTAGGGTAGAGCCACGGGTAGTAGCCATACTCTCCCAGGTAAAGAAATCTCAGAAATTTCTTCTGAACCCTCTCCAACATGAGGGAATACTTCATTTTGTGTGGGTTCCAAACCACCGATCCACTCATAAGTCTACTTCTAACCAAAGCATTGTATAGTTCTGTGTGAATAACGTCAATAGGCCGTACAGGTCGCGGCCTAAGGACGGCAGCCTACAAGTGAGTGATTATGATAGTTGGCAATTTCTTGTGAAAAGTATAAATCTGCCGCTGGAAGAAGCTCAGAGAAGCCAATTGGAAAGTAGGAGAAGGAACGGAAAAATATTTTAATTGACATTTTAAAAATTGGATTGAACAAATTTTTCAAGAATTCAGACTATTCCTTGGTTTTCACGGGTGTGCGCTAGTAACATTATAAAAGTGAATGCATGTGACTACAATGGAAATCAAATGTTTAAAGAAAATTTTGGGAACATTTTTAAATGTTTACGACCATTTTCTAAAGAACTTAATTTTCCACAACAACAAAGTTGTAAGTAGGTTGTTCGTAAGTATGAGATTTTGAATTTTAAGGCAGTTTTTATAGGCAACGTAGGTACTTTATACTTTCTGGGCTTATAAAAAGACCTGCTCGATAATTTGGGGCGTGAATTCTGATTTCGATTTTTTCCTGAACTAGTGGATCGCCTTAATACGTAAATGCATATTATTTATTTATTTATTTCAAGATTTTTGTTTATACATTACAATGATAATACATGCAAGATTACAAAATAATTCATGTTTTATTCTACTACTCCATAAGTTGAGCTCTAGGAGCTCGTGTTTATGGGAGAAGTATTTTACATGCAAAAAAAATAAATTATAATAATGTTCATTTTGTAAACAATTTTCAAAAAACTAATGAAATAAATATCTTAAGTAGGTACACAATTTAGACAAAAATAGTTACTTAAGGACAACATCAATACAATTTTTTTTTGTAATATTAAATATTGCTGTTTTAAGTAAGGGTAAATTAATTAATTACATAAAGAGTAAACATTAAGGGTACAATATGTCATTATGCAATTTAAGGGACTTAATTTGTTTTTTGAATAATTCATAATTCAGTGTATCTGTTATATTAATTTTGTTATTGGATAATAATATATTGTACCATCTTACACCTAAATACAAATAGTGGTGCTGAGCCGTGGTCGTTCTAAGCATAGGGATGGCTATTAAGCCATTAGTTTTAAATCTATTGCTTATGCTATCTGAGGGGTGAATTTTTTGAATAAAATATTCTTTATAAATTTGGCATAAGGCGTTTCTCTTATACAATTCTATAATAGATGGTACATTAAATTCCCGAAATATCTGTATAGTAGGAAATGCGTATGGTTTCCTAAGAATGGTTTTTATAATTATTCTTTGAATTATAATTATGGGCTGTAAGGAAGCCTTAAAGGCCCTTCCCCATCCAATTATGCCGTACTGTAATAAAGACTGAATTAATGCATAATAGACAATTTTGATAGTTTTCTTGTTTAAAATATTTCGTATGTTATAGAAAACATAGATAAGTTTTCTTATTCTTTCCACAGTGAGATTGATATGATCTTTCCATTTAACATTTTTATCTATTAAGATTCCAAGATATTTTACATTAGATTTATGATTCAGCTTAGCGCAGTCCGTATTACATGTACCGTCATTTGCACAATTTTTGGAATGAATTGTTATGTTAATTAAATTATTTGGCACATCTTCTTGTAGAGAGAATGGAATGTAATAAGTTTTTTCTGTGTTGAGAGATAGTAAATTGTTATCGAACCAATTTTTTAAAACCTTCATGTCTTGATTGGCTGCATTGGTAATATCGTTCCACGTCTTTTTTTCGATAATTATTGCAGTGTCGTCAGCAAAGGATATAAGTTTACCATTAAGTGACAATTTAAACATTTGGTTTACGTATATTATAAATAAAATTGGTCCAATAACAGTCCCCTGGGGAATTCCACATTATCCCCATAAATATAACAATATTGGCAACTGTGTTTACATTTTAAGAATAAGCTACAACAAAAAAAAACAGTAATATTTTTCCCATTTGTCATCCCTGGCAGGCCAATCAAGAAATAAATGTAATCATAAAGTTGATCTGTAAGCCGTTTTAATATTGATTCTGCGTAAAATCTGGTCTTTCACCAGAGCGATACTGAGAATACCTGCCTGAATCTCCATGCTTTTTTATAACCCGTAGCGCAATTAATTATTGAGAGTGGGTATTCCAGGTAGGTTAAAGCAATATTTAAGAGGAAACCCGGTCCCTGAGAGGTTAGAACAATAGATATTTAAGTAAATTGTTGCTGTCATTGTCGCTCTTACTCCCCCGAATACTGAGCGAAAGGGACAACTGAACTGAGCTGATAATCTATCTTCTGTCGTCTTATATCTTATATATTCTTATACATATATAAATAAAAATGAATCGCCGAAATGAATGTACGCGCGTAACTTCCGGACGACTGCATCAAATTGGATAATTCTTTTTTTTTGTGTTCGTTATTGTCAGGGTCAGGACAAAGTTTGTATAAGCCACACAGTTTCCTCTTAATATCATTAATAATACCTGAGAAGTTATGAGTACCTAGAAGGAAGGTTCCAGTATTATAAATAAACCGAATAAACCCATGTCTAGATTTTTGCATTGAACACAAATGAATCATAAAGTAGGATATATTAGAATACATTGCTTAACAAGTAAGCAACGTATAATTTGAGACTTATTTATAGATAAATTACTAGTGTTAGCACCCACTCGATTACTAGCGCAGACCCGTGAAAAATCACATGATAAAAATCAGTTTTACTGTTGAAAATGACAATTAAAATAAATTTGTGTTAACAAATATTATTTTATATTATAGGTAGGTACTTTATCGCATGACTGAATTCTTCAAACAATCAGTCCAGGTTTTAAAATGACACTCAAATTCAAATCAAATTTTTAGTTAATTGAAACAGATTTCATCCAGATTTATTTTTTTATTTTTTTTATTTGAATTTTATTTTAGTAATTTGTACATTTAAGTTTACAAATTTCTAATTGATTATAATATTTCATATTGCAGTTTTTTTTTTTTTTTTTTTAATTATAATATTTTATTTATATTAAGATCTAATTGACGCATAACACAGACAACCGAAATTATTGATTATTTTCCCAATCCTTTAAGTTTCTTAGAAAAAATATAGCAAGGAAGAAAAAGTCCAAAAAATGCAATAGATTTCTACATTTTTTAAAAAATATTTAATCTTTTTTTTTGCGTTAGCTCCACACAGGAAGCAGGGGAAAAGCTTCACAGAGGAAAATAATTACACTCAGGAGCTATGTCATCTTTGGGAATGCTGAGTGGAGGGTATTTTTAAGGAAAGTAAGGAGAGGAAATTCTGAGAAGGAAAAAGCTTCGAGGGGTAGATAGTAATCTAGGGTTCAGTGTGTCCAGGTCATCTGCTGCCAAATCCTAGACCTAATCACTCCAAGAACGCGGACACCATTGCTAGTCACCAAACATTTCAACCACTCCAACCAACCACTCGCGAACCACTTTGGGGACCTACGGCAGAGGTGTTGGTTATCCAATAAATAGTTTCCGGGGCGGCAGTACCCATACCCGCCCCCCAACTTAATAAAGAGATTATCTCATTTAAAAAACTCGTTTAGCCAGTTTGGAAATAATGATTATCTAGCTTCTGTCGTAATTAAAAAAAAGATTCAATGATATTTCACAGTATCTTAGCTCACGATGGAAGCCACGTCTCGAGATTATAATAAGTACTCGGTTGCATTGATATAATATACTATGACATCGCTACATAGTTAATCCAGACGAAAACATCAGTCAAAATTGAAATTGACGCATTCGAGGGCTTTTGCTGCTTTAGATGAACAAATTTTTACTCGATAGTTATTAAATTATAATCAATAAGTGAATAATTTATATTAGCGCCATTCTAGTGAAAACAACTTCAAGGGCGCCTTAAAAATCAATTTGTTTCAACGTGTTCACCTAAAGCCCCGTCTCCAGCGACCGTTTCCAAAAAAATACCCCAAACATTACCACAAACATTTTGTTCGAATATGCTACATTGGGGCAGGGCCACATTGTTTTTTTTTTTGTTTTATATCGGCCACGGAAAGCAAAAACATTGTGGACCATCAACAAAATGTGAAAGTTTTCGATGGAGGAAACCGGCGTACAGAAGGTCACGAGAGAATCTTTTCTAAGAAGAAAAAAAGCACACGAGAAATGTTTTAAAAAAGTATGGGTTTTTTGCGAATTCCTAGGTTCTTTCTTTCAAACGATCAAGAACAAAAAAATTTAAATGAAAACAAATGATTTAAGTAAGTACCCACCTACTCGTAGATTCTAAAGTCAGGAGAAATAGTCTCCTTTCCGCAAAAAGGTTAATTAAATCACTACAATTACAAGGAAAATTAATTACATAATAGCACCTACCTGCCAATATCTACGCTTTGTAGAAAAAAGGCTGTAATGTGTGCATAATATACACATTCGAGTTAAGACAGAGCCGAATTTGCATTACTTATTTATTTATTAATTTTCGGGAAATAGACAGTTTATATTTATTTCAGTTTGTACATAGTATTAAATAGCCAAAATAAAACCAATTACGGATTTCCTCCTTGTGACTTTACTTCTACTGAGAAAGCATAATAAGAATAAGTAAATTCATTTTATAAAAAAGGAATATGAATCCAAAATTATATAAAACAAAAACATATATATGTATATATACTCAAAACAATTTTTTTAATATAAGATGAAAAATTACAAAACAAAAAATCTATCAATACATAGGTAGCCATGGAGAGAGGTTGTACATATAAATCAAATCAGAACAGAAATATAAACAATAAAAACATAACATTATTCAAGAACCATCAGAGAAATACTCTTTTATGGACCTTTTATATTCAGTAAGTTTGCAATTGAAAATGTCCACATCGGATAATACGCTATTATAACTATTGCATAGTCTGTTCAGGCAAGAATTCTGCTTACAGTTTGTCTTGCATTGATCCACCCTGAACAGGACAGAAGAGCGTGTTGAACGTGCAGGTAGTGACATTACTGTTATGTAGTTTCATCATAAATGGATTTATTTTTTTAAAGCAAATTAGTGTCGCGCCCTTCAACACTAGTGTCGTGCAACTAATTTGACCGTGATGAAACTAGAGTTGTTAAAACGCTTCTGCTTAGCGGACGCATTTTATTATATATTGCAAAAAAAGCTTACATGCTGATTTCACCACAATAAATTTCAAGCAATTTCCCGAGAGTTTGGTGTCGTGAAATTACACGAAAGTAGTTTCGTAATGAAAAATTCGGCATTATGGTAAATAGTCGACTTCATATTATATGAATTTTAAAAGAAAATAAGTATAAACATTCTCAGGTTACGAATAACCTGACAGTAAATTTTGATAGTATTTATTTCCAAATGCATATTTTTTCACCAGAACATGTTTTCCATTCATGATGAAACTACACGTTTAATTGTGAAACTACCAGTGCAATGCAAATTCGGCTTTGTCTTAACTCGCTATCTGTAAGGCATATATTTTGTTTTGTATTGAGATGCTGCTGACTACATTTTTTTTTGCTGACTACATTTCCAAAAATAAAGTCCGCGGCGTGTCCCTTGCACAATATTCGGAAGTGTGATATTTTTGTTTGAAAAAAATTTACGCGGTCCGGACGGCTAACACATAAATTAGTTTCAGTGTAGACCTTGAAGACCGCTAAAAGGTAGAACACAAAGCACCACGCGATCTAAACGGTGTAAAACAATGCACGCACTTTTTCATAAATGGGTCTTGAGCCAATTTTATTTGATTTCTGGCGTCATTGTCAAAATACACATTAATTATCATGTTCCCACTGTATTTATACTTTCTCATTAATTAATTATCATGCACCTATTTACTGTATTTACATTTAATTCCATGTGAATTTTAAATTACATATGCAATCTTTTTATAGAAATATATAAAGAAACAAAATTTAAATATAATGATTTAATGTATTATAACAACATTATGTTGGTATGCATGTGTGTATATGCATATGTTTTTATATGTATATTTTTATTTTTTATTTTTTATTTTTATATATATATTTTTTTATCTTTTATTTTGTCTTCTTATATTATTTTTTTATCTTTTTATATCCATGTCTATTTCGATACATATCTTTTTCACTAAATAAAAATTGTTATTTACCCGCCTCGGAACAGACTATGTCTAGTGAGGTGGGTAAAAGAAATCTATGTACACATTGAAAAAAAAATAAACGCCCGGGTTACCGGCACTGAAACTGAACTGAACTGAATTGTACATCTCACAGGGCAGGTCTAGATATCATATGTCAATGGTTGTCTCCCATAAGCGGATAAGCGGAATCAGCTGTTCATATTTATTTATTAGTTGTAAGGCTAACAGCTATTTCTATGTTAAATAGTGATCGAGGCGTCGACAAATGTTTTATTATTGGTAGGTATTCACGATAGCAACAGATTTCCAATAATTGAGTTTTTTCAGTGGCCGTACCACAGTCTGACATTGGCATAAAGGAAAGGCATTGTAAGGGAGTTAAATAGAATAACAGGTACAAACAACAATAAGTTGTAATCCATCACGAATTTTACGTATGTTGCGGAAGTCCTACGATAAACAAATAAATGAATCAGGTATACAGACGTCAGTATTATCAACTTGTGTGGGAAGTCTTGTGTGGTGAACTTTGATCAAAGAAATACGTGGTATTCGTGTCACAATGCGCAAAATAAAAAAACTTCAGATGCATTTTATTTAGGGATTTATTATTAGACAAAGTGTCTACGTAATATTCTATTTTCTGTACTAGGTTCCAACACGGAAATGCATTTCGGTTTTTTCTTTAGTTTGTGGAATTCACAACATATCCTGTATCCTGTTAGATGCTCTTTACATCATTTTGGTTAACCCCTCAGACCTCTGGCCTATTTGTCGGAAGGACAAAATATTTCCGTTTTTCAATAAAATCCAAATAAATGGAATATTTCTGGACGCATCCGAAAACTAAAACTGTTTTTGAAAAGTGATAAAGTACGCTTTCAAATTTTATAATTTTTAATATAAAATTTTTGAATGCAAACATATGGGCTAACTTTACGTTTATTTCTAACTAAAATTACAGATAATGATAAAAAACCACACTCTATTTTATTAGGCAAATGTATTATTAACGTTATCGTTGCGCAGCTCCCAGGTGTGGTTCTCTCCAGATATTCTGCAGTCAGGTTGTAAGGTTGAGCTGCTTTATAGGCTTCCTTCTGTTCCACACCATGGAACGGTACATTGATTGATAGAGTGAGGGTAGTTTGAGGTTATTATTGTAGTAAAAAACACTTGTGTTGTGATACTGGATGTTGATTCTGTTTATTCTTGTGAATAATTTTGAACAGAGATTCTGGTCTGAGCACTTGACTGGCAACAATAATTGAGACTAATTAAGTAACAGAAGTGAAAGACGGTTTGATTTAATGCTAAACAAGCAGAGTTTAGACAATCGAGAAGAGAGAATGTTAATAAGAATGAGAATGTAGAATGACAAGCAGAGTCAAAACACGCCATTTTATAGACACAGAAAGAGAAAGTTTTATGCGCCACAGACAAAGAGATTTTAGACAAGACATTTTATGGCGATCTGTTAGTAAGAGGTGGCATAGACGCGAAAGTTTACGATAAAGGGCTCTACACATCGAGATTAAAATAAATGATAAGTAAGTGTTCAGTGCTACATGAATTTAAATATAAAATAGGACAATCACAACACACAACATCCAACCCATCCAACAACAGTCAACCCACTTTTTTGTAGTTTAACGTAAAGATAATTAATAAAATTTTTCTTTTTGAAATTACGGTCGGAAACTTTGGTTCTGGTTACTTTTATGGTTAACTTTCATATTTGAATATAAAGCGTGGTTGTTTTCTCTTTTACACATTTCTAACCATGATAGTAAGGGAGACACAACGATTTCTATGAGACGTATAAGGCTTGTTCCGAAAAGCAAACAAATTAGCCTAACGGGTTAAGGCGGATCTATTAAAATACACTACATCGCGCTGACCTAAAGCAAGAGACTTAATAACTTACATATTTACAATAGATTAAGAGGGCATTACCAGAGCAAACCAGAAATACGTCATTTTCAAAAAAGATTTTAGACGTATTGACTCTTTTCCACAAAAAAATATAAATGGATTTCGAAAGATTGTTCTTTTATCTAGCATTCGCATGTAATAAATTTGAGAAATTTTTTTAATTTTAAGTATAATAAGGTTTTTCCATTGGTCGTTGGGAGATTTATTAAATTTTCAAAAAAGATTTAGTATTATACCACACCCATTTCAAATAATATAATCATGCAGTAAAATAAATCAATACATTATCTAGCAAACGCATGTTTTAGAATTTTAATTTTAGTTTCAATAAAATCATTAAAAAATATGTACATGTGTTTCTTGACGAAAATTGGTCCATTTGTATATGTATTTGCGCACTTACAAACTAATATATTTCAGATTTTTTTAACATTCTTATTAAATTTAGACATTATTGAAAAATGATAAATACTTATAATCAAAAAATAATTACAAAAAGTACATTATTTTTATAGTTTTATCATCACGCCTTTCAGCATTTTTGGATGTAGGCATAAATTAAAGCTAATTTGGATTGAAATAAATTCGATATTGAGTTATAATTTAAAAAAGCTGGTACGGAGAATAATTAATTTTTCTCATTGTAACCGCCCTGCACGATCGTAAGAACAACTTTCGACGAAATGTGGATTTTCGTCCGCTGGCTGGTTAAACGCTCTTAAGATTAGCGCCAGAAGAAGTAAGAAGAAAGAATAATACATAATACGTTTTGTAACGAGCGCACTTTGAAAACAAGAGTAAAATTTTATGATACTCTCAGATAGGTATTTTTATTTAAGGGTATGAGAGTCCAAAAAGGTAGGTTTTTAATTTGGACCTAAATTCTGTTGGGCTTGTTATGCATCTAAGTTTCGGAGGGAGTTTATTCCAAGCCTACGGCCCAGACACTCCGAAAGCGCGATCTCCAAATTTAGTATTTGATTTGCGTTTAGGTTCCATTAGTTTGCCTATAGCTGATGAGGTTGCTGATTAAGTGTTGACTGCCTAGGAATCAGTATTTTCGGGAACACATAGTTCAGAGATGTAAGGTGGGGCCATTTCATTGATCGATTTAAACACCATCCAGCACAATTTGTACTGGATTCTTTCAGGGCACTTGAGGCAGTGAAGGTTACGAAGGTGTTCTGAAATGTGTGAATATTTAGGGACTCCGGTTATGAGCCGTGCCGCTGCATTAAACACGGATTGAAGTTTGTCAGTTTGATATGATGCTATGATGCTATAGATGCTATAGATGCTATTGCTAATGTAACCTCATACATCAACGAATCATTGGATAAAGGTGAAAAATGTGCCGGTATATTTATTGATCTCAGAAAAGCTTTTGATAGTATATCCCATGAGATTCTACTAAAAAAACTAAACAATATAGGTATAAAAGACAATGCAATTAAATGGATTTCGAACTATCTAAAAAATCGACCGCAAGTCGTAAAAATAAATCAGATTAATAGCGATAAAGAAATATCAGACTTTGGAATCCCTCAAGGTACAGTAATAGGACCAATCCTTTTCACCATATATGTTAATGACATATTTTTTCAACCACTACATGGCCAAATTACTTCATATGCCGATGATACGGTATTAATAATTAGCGATAAAACTTGGGAAAAAGTAACATTTAAAGCCACCAAAGACATAAATATTTTATAGAATTTCTTCGACGTAAATTTACTATCACTAAATGGTGATAAAACATTTGTAATTCCATTTGCAATACACAAAAATGATACCCCTAAAAATATTGACATCATCATCCATGATAATTCCAAAACACATAGTAAAAATTATTGTATCCAAAACTGCACAATATTAAAAACAACAAACACAATCAAATATTTAGGAGTCATTATCGATAAAAATTTGAAATGGAAGGAACAAATTTGTCAAGTTGTAAAAAAAATTAGAAAATTGATTTATATATTTTTAAGAATCAGAAATTTTTTATCTGTAAAAAACTTATATCTAATATATTACGCTTTGGTTCAATCAACTTTACAATATGCTATCATTAGCTGGGGATCCGCATACAAAACTAATCTTTCCCCAATTGAAGTTGTGCAGAGGCTAATAATTAAAATCATATTGAAAAAACCTTCGGACTACCCAACGGATCAATTATTTAAGGAATTCCCAAGTACCATCTTTCAAAGATCTATACAATAGAAATGCATTGATTCAAACTATAAAAGAAAAAGAAAAATATCAATTTTATAACTGAAAAGCGTACTAGACATAAATATATTTTCTCATGCCCAAAATTAAACACTTCCTTTGCACAAAATTATTATACTTATCAAGGAAGACTTATTTTTAACCGATTACCGGATGAAATTAGAAAAATTAATGATAAAATCCAATTAATAAACACTGTTAAAAAATATTTTAGATATAATATAAAAAAAAAAAACTAAAAAAAAAGTTTCCGACTAATCTAATCTCAAGAACAACTACTTATAACTCAGTTTCCAAGTGATACTCTGTTCTTCAAATAAGTTAAATTTTGTATTGTTTTTAGCAACTATTTACATATCACCGAACTTACAACTTATTGTTTTTTACATTCACATTGTAATTTAAGAACTTAAATATAGCATTAAAAATGTACACTACTCTTCCAGACACAAGCTAATGCTTCCATGGAAGAGTGGTATTAACGTATTTTAAAATGAACATGTACGCAAATTACTACATTACTAAATGTATATTATATTTTATATGCTAAAATAAAAAAAAAAAAAATAAAAAAAAAAAAAAAAAAAAATATATATATATATATATATATATATATATATATATATATATATATTTTGGAAGGCTAGCATAGATGCCGTTACAGTAATCGAGCGGTGAAACTACGTAAGAGTTGATTAGTAGTTTTGTTGCCTCTGTAGGAAGGTTTCTTCGGACTGACTTGAGTTGTCTTAGGTGAAAAAATCCGGTGCTTACTATTATTTAACTATTAATATGCTATAATATGTATGCTTAATATGTTTAATATGTCCACCAGCTTTAGGCCCAACTTCGCGCATTTCTACAGATTTATTACACATTTTCCTTAAATACTTTAAGTTTTAAAGCTCTTAAAAAAATATATGTTATTCTTGAAGATGATATTTATACATTCCCACGCTGAAACGGGAATTATATAAAATTCCACCGATAGAAAAAAATCGCAAAGTATGCTACGAAAATTATTATACACGTTTTTTTCGGTTATTTTACAAGTTATATGAATGAAAAAATTCACAGTGTTTCATTAAATGCTATTTGAGACAATGCTCACGAGAATTTTGCTTTATGTTAAACTTTGATTCATGTTTAATTAAACATTTTCCCAATTTTCGCTGAAATACTATCTTTTTATTTTATTTTTATTTTTTTATTTATTTTCGCATATAAAATATAATGTACATTTAGATGATGTAATAATTTGCGTACATGTTCATGTTCAAATATCTTAATTAATACCACTCTTCCATGGAAGCATTAGCTTGAATCTGGAAGAGTAGTGTACATTTTTTAAATGCTATATTATATCATAAGTTCTTAAATTACAATGTGAATGTAAAAAAAAACAATAAGTTGTAAGTTCGGTGTTATGTAATTGTAAGTATTTATCAACTATCAAACAATTTTATTATTAGGATAATGTATCTAGAATTACTGTAATTAGTTGTTAAAAACAAAACAAAATTTAACTTATTTGCAAGAATGGAGTATCACTAGGAAACTGAGCTATAAGTTATTCTTGAGATTAGATTAGTCGGAAACTTTTTTTTTTTTTTTGAGATTATCTTTAAAATATTTTTTAACAGTGTTTATTAATTGGATTTTATCATTAATTTTTCTAATTTCATCCGGTAGTCGGTTGAAAATAAGTCTTCCTTGATAAGTATAAAAATTTTGTGCGAAGGAAGTGTTTAATTTTGGGCATGAAAAAATATATTTATGTCTTGTACGGTTTTCAGTTATAAATTGATACTTTTCTTTTTCTTTTATAATTTGAATCAAAGCATTTCTATTGTACAGATCTTTGAAAGAAGGTACTTGGAATTCCTTAAATAATTGATCCGTTGGGTAGTCAGAAGGTTTTTTTAATATGATTTTAATTATTAGCCTCTGCACAACTTCAATTAGGGAGAGATTAGTTTTGTATGCGGATCCCCAGCTAATGATGGCATATTGTAAAGTTGATTGAACCAAAGCGTAATATATTAGATATAAGTTTTTTACAGATAAAAAATTTCTGATTCATAAAAATATATAAATCAATTTTAAAATTTTTTTTTACAACTTGACAAATTTGTTCCTTCCATTTCAAATTTTTATCGTTTTTAATATTAGCTCACTCTCTCTAACCTTCGTATTTACATATCTCTCCATCTCCTTCTTTCGCGCCTGAAGTATCCCTTTCCCAAACTTGTACATTACGCTAACGTCGGCCTTGCAATCATTTCGAATCTCCTCAATCGTTATATCTACAATCGCAAATGGTTTTACGTACACAGCAAACCTCAAACAAGTTTCATGATTCCTATTATGGCGCTATCTTTGGCGATGCATTATTTAATAGGTTTTATAAAGCCACTGCTGAATTGACTGCATTCAATTCTCTATGCATTGAAATGCAGTTTTGCATACACCACTTTATTCGAGTTAAGCCAATTATTCTTACGACTGTGCCTTCAACAGGTCAGTACAACAAATATTTTTCCATTTTTAATTTTATTTTTTAAAATTTAATAGAATTATTGTATGATGTTTACAATAACATTAAATACTATAAAGAATGATTAAATTATTTTTTTACTGTTTTAGAAATTTCATTAAAAAGCAGCATTCCTTCTGTCATGGTGTGTAAGAACTTCTGTTCTGCTATTTGGTATCTTGAAAAGACTTGTTATTGGTGGTTAACCTCATATTCCAAAAGGAATGGGCTTTTGTATTTCATACAAAAATATAAATAACAGATTCATGTGTATGTAATATCTTGGTTACGTGTATGCAATATCTTGGTACAGTGGCACCCGGGGCGGTCCGTCCCCCCCGCCCCCACCTCGCTACACCGCTGTGTACAGACCACGAATCCAAAATTTCAGTTGGCTCGGTGCCTTAGGATAATGACCGGGTTGGTCATTATCCTAAGGCACCGTTAAAACGACCGACCCCAAGTGCTAAAACATCCGACCTCAAGTGTTGAAACGATGATTTTTATAAAATGCTTATTTGAGCAGATTTTTTTGATTATTCGTGTTCTGACCATGTTTCTTAGTAGGTTCGGTTCCATCGGGCCGATGTTGTGACCGACCCCAAGTGTTAAAATGACCGACCCCAAGTTTGAAAACCACCGACCCCAAGAGTTAAAACGATGATTTTTTAAAAATTCTTCTTTTGGCATATATTTTGATTGATTCGTATACAAACCACGATTCTTAGTAAGAATCTAAAATTTCAGCAGGCTCGGTGCCTTAGGGTCAAAGTAACGACCTCAAGTGTTGAAACGATGATTTATTATAAATTCTTCTTAAGGCAGATTTTGTTTATTATTTCGTGTTCTGACCATGTTTCTTAGTCGGTTCGGATCCATTGGGCTGAAGTGGTGACCGACCCCAAGTGTTGAAAAGATTATCATTTTATAAATTCTTCTTTTGAAATTTTTTTTCATTATTTCGTGTACAGAATACGATTCTCACAAAGAATCCAAAATTTCAGTCAGCTCGGTGTCATAAGGTTTTCGTTATGACTGACCACAAGTGTTGCCACAAAGCGCGCGAAAAACAATGAATTTTTTAAAGATAAATCTTTTCGAAGATTTTTTATTGATTCGTGTAGCATGATTCTTGGTAAGAATCCAAAATTTCAGACGGATCGGTGCCATGGGGCCAAAAATATGACGGATCCCAAGTGTTAAAACGGCCGACCCCAAGTTTGAAAACCACCGACCCTAAGAGATAAAACGATTATTTTTTTTTAAATTCTTCTTTTGGCAGATATTTTGATTGCTTCGTGTACAGACCACGACTACGAATCCAAAATTTCAGTCGGCTCGGTGAGATAGGGCGTTCTTTATGACCGACCACAAGTGTTGTCACAAAGCGCGCTTAAAACGGGGAATTTTTTAAAAATTAATCTTTCGGAAGATTTTTTAATTGATTCGTATACAGACGATGGATTCTTGGTGAGAGTCCAAAATTTCAGATGGATTGGAGCCAAAGGGTCAAAGATATAACCGACCCCAAGCGTTAAAACGGCCGATCCCAAGTGTGAAAACCACCGAAACCCAGGTGTTAAAACGATGATATTTTTTGAAATTCTTCTTTTGGCAGATTTTTTGATTGATTCGTATACGGACTACGACTAAGAATTCAAAATCTCAGTCGGCTTGGTGATGACCGACCACAAGTGTTGTCACAAAGCACGAGAAAAACGATGATTTTTTTTAATAATTAATCTTTTGGAAGATTTTTTATTGATTCGCGTACAGACCATGATTCTTGGAGAGAATCATAAATTTCAGACGGATCGGTGACATGGGGCCAAAAATATGACCGACCCAAAGTGTTTAAACGGCGGACCATAAGTGTGAAAACCACTGACCCCAAGAGTTAAAACGATGAATTTTTTAAAAATTAACCTTTTGAAAGATTTTTTATTTATTCGTGAACAGACCATGATTCTTGGTGAGAATCCAAAATTTCAGACGGATCGGTGCCATGGGGCCAAAAATATGACCGACCCCAAGTCTTAAAACGGCCGGCCCCCAGTGTGAAAACCACCGACCCCAAGTGTTAAAGCGATGATTTTTTTACAATTCTTCTTTTGGCAGATTTTTTGATTGATTCGTGAACAGACCACGATTCTCACTATGAATCCGAAATTTCAGTCGGCGGTGCCATAGGGTCTTCGTTATGACCGACCACAAGTCTTGTCACAAAGCGCCCGTAAAACGATGAATTTTTAAAAAATTAATATTTGTACAAGATTTTTTTTATTGATTCGTGTAAAAACCATGTTTCTTAGTGCGAATCCAAAATTTCAGACGGATCGGTGCCATGGGTCCAAACATATGACCGACCCAAGGGTGAAAACGGCCTACCCCAATGTGAAAACCACCGACCCCAATTGTTAAAACGATGATTTTTTATAAAATTCTTTGGCAGATTTTTTGATTGATTCGTGTACAGACCACGATTCTCACTACGAATCCAATAGATCAGTCGGTTCGGTGAGATAGGGTCTTCGTTATGACCGACAACAAGTGTTGTGACAAGGCGCGCATAAAACGATGATTTTTTTAAAAATTAATTTTTGGAAGATTTTTTTAATGATTTGTGTACAGACCATGGTGAGAACCCGAAAATTCAGACAGATCGGTGCCATGGGGCCAAAAATATGGACGACTCCAAGTGTTAAAACGGCCAACCAAAAGTGTGAAAACCACCGACCCCAAGTGTTAAAGCGATGAATTTCTTAAAAATTAATTTTTTGGTAGATTTTTTATTGATTCGTGTACAGACCATGATTCTTGGTGAGAATTCAAAATTTCAGACGGATCGGTGCCATGGGGCCAAAAATGTGACCGACAAAAAATTTAAAACGGCCGACCCCCAGTGCGAAAACCACCGACCTCAAGTGTTAAAACGATGATTTTTTATAAAATTCTTCTTTGGCAGATTTTTTGATTGATTCGTGTACAGACCACGATTCTTAGTAAGAATCCAAAATTTCAGTTGGCTCGGTGCCGTAGGATAATGACCAACCCCAAGTGTTAAAACGACCGACCCCAAGTGCTAAAACATCCAACCTCAAGTGTTGAAACGATGATTTTTATAAAATGCTTATTTAGGCAGATTTTTTTGATTATTCGTGTTCTGACCATGTTTTTAGTCGGTTCGGTTCCATCATCGGGCCGATGTTGTGACCGACCCCAATGTTAAAACGACCGACCCCAAGAGTTAAAACGATGATTTTTTTAAAATTCTTCTTTTAGCAGATATTTTGATTGATTCGTATACAAACCACGATTCTTAGTAAGAAAGCGAAATTTCAGCAGGCTCGGTGCCGTAGGGTCAAAGTAACGACCACAAGTGTTGAAACGATGATTTATTGTAAATTCTTCTTAAGGCAGATTTCTTTTATTATTTCGTGTTCTGACCATGTTTCTTAGTCGGTTCGGATCCATTGGGCCGAAGTGGTGACAGACCCAAAGTGTTGAAAAGATTATCATTTTTTAAATTCTTCTTTTGAAATTTTTTTCATTATTTCGTGTACAAAGCGCGCGAAAAACAATGATTTTTTTAAGATTAATCTTTTCGAAGATTTTTTATTGATTCGTGCAGCATTATTCTTGGTAAGAATCCAAAATTTCAGACGGATCGGTGCCATGGGGCCAAAAATATGACGGATCCCAAGTGTTAAAACGGCCGACCCCAAGTTTGTAAACCACCGACCCCAAGAGATAAAACGATGATTTTTTTAAAAATTCTTCTTTAAGCAGATATGTTGATTGATTCGTGTACAGACCACGACTACAAATCCAAAATTTTAGTCGGCTTGGTGAGATAGGGTGTTCTTTATGATCGACCACAAGTGTTGTCACAAAGCGCGCTAAAACGGTGAATTTTTTAAAAATTAATCTTTCGGAAGATTTTTTTATTGATTCGTGTACAGACGATGGATTCTTGGTTAGAATCCTAAATTTCAGACGGATTGGGGCCAAAGGGTCAAAGATATGACCGACCCCAAGCGTTAAAACGGCCGACCCCAAGTGTGAAAACCACCCAGGTGTTAAAACGATGATATTTTTTGGAATACTTCTTTTGGCAGATTTTTTGATTGATTCGTATACGGACTACGACTAAGAATTCAAAATCTCAGTCGGCTTGGTGATGACCGACCACAAGTGTTGTCACAAAGCACGAGTAAAACGATGATTTTTTTTTAATAATTAATCTATTGGAAGATTTTTTATTGATTCGTGTACAGACCATGATTCTTAGGGAGAATCAAAAATTTCAGACGGATCGGTGACATGGGGCCAAAAATATGACCGACCCAAGGGTGAAAACGGCCTACCCCAATGTGAAAACCGCCGACCCCAATTGTTAAAACGATGATTTTTTATAAAATTCTTCTTGGCAGATTTTTTGATTGATTCGTGAACAGACCACGATTCTCACTACAAATCCAATAGATCAGTTGGCTCGGTGAGATAGGGTCTTCGTTATGACCGACAACAAGTGTTGTCACAAGGCGCGCATAAAACGATGATTTTTTTAAAAATTAATTTTTGGAAGATTTTTTTAATGATTTGTGTACAGACCATGGTGAGAACCCAAATATTCAGACAGATCGGTGCCATGGGGCCAAAAAATATGACCGACCCCAAGTGTTTAAACGGCGGACCATACGTGTGAAAACCACTGACCCCAAGTGTTAAAACGATGATTTTTTTAAAAATTAACCTTTTGAAAGATTTTTTATTGATTCGTGTAAAAACCATGATTCTTAGTGCGAATCCAAAATTTCAGACGGATCGGTGCCATGGGGCCAAAAATATGACCGACCCAAGGGTGAAAATGGCCTACCCCAATGTGAAAACCGCCGACCCCAATTGTTAAAACGATGATTTTTTATAAAATTCTTCTTGGCAGATTTTTTGATTGATTCGTGAACAGACCACGATTCTCACTACGAATCCAATAGATCAGTTGGCTCGGTGAGATAGGGTCTTCGTTATGACCGACAACAAGTGTTGTCACAAGGCGCGCATAAAACGATGATTTTTTTAAAAATTAATTTTTGGAAGATTTTTTTAATGATTTGTGTACAGACCATGGTGAGAACCCAAATATTCAGACAGATCGGTGCCATGGGGCCAAAAATATGGACGACTCCAAGTGTTAAAACGGCCAACCAAAAGTGTGAAAACCACCGACCCCAAGTGTTAAAGCGATGAATTTCTTAAAAATTAATTTTTTGGTAGATTTTTTATTGATTCGTGTACAGACCATGATTCTTAGTGAGAATTCAAAATTTCCGACGGATCGGTGCCATGGGGCCAAAAATGTGACTGACCCGAAATGTTAAAACGGCCGACCCCCAGTGTGAAAACCACCGACCTCAAGTGTTAAAACGATGATTTTTTATAAAATTCTTCTTTGGCAGATTTTTTGATTGATTCGTGTACAGACCACGATTCTTAGTAAGAATCCAAAATTTCAGTTGGCTCGGTGCCGTAGGATAATGACCAACCCCAAGTGTTAAAACGACCGACCCCAAGTGCTAAAACATCCAACCTCAAGTGTTGAAACGATGATTTTTATAAAATGCTTATTTAGGCAGATTTTTTTGATTATTCGTGTTCTGACCATGTTTCTTAGTCGGTTCGGTTCCATCATCGGGCCGATGTTGTGACTGACCCCAATGTTAAAACGACCGACCCCAAGTTTGAAAACCACCGACCCCAAGAGTTAAAACGATGATTTTTTTTAAATTTTTCTTGTAGCAGATATTTTGATTGATTCGTATACAAACTACGATTCTTAGTAAGAATCCAAAATTTCAGCAGGCTCGGTGCCGTAGGGTCAAAGTAACGACCTCAAGTGTTGAAACGATGATTTATTGTTAATTCTTCTTAAGGCAGATTTTATTTATTATTTCGTGTTCTGACCATGTTTCTTAGTCGGTTCGGATCCATTGGGCCGAAGTGGCGACCGACCCCAAGTGTTGAAAAGATTATCATTTTTTAAATTCTTCTTTTGAAATTTTTTTCATTATTTCGTGTACAAAGCGCGCGAAAAACAATGAATTTTTTAAGATTAATCCTTTCGAAGATTTTTTATTGATTCGTGAAGCATGATTCTTGGTAAGAATCCAAAATTTCAGACGGATCGGTGCCATGGGGCCAAAAATATGACGGATCCCAAGTGTTAAAACGGCCGACCCCAAGTTTGTAAACCACCGACCCCAAGAGATAAAACTATGATTTTTTTTTAAATTCTTCTTTAAGCAGATATGTTGATTGATTCGTGTACAGACCACGACTACAAATCCAAAATTTTAGTCGGCTTGGTGAGATAGGGTGTTCTTTATGACCGACCACAAGTGTTGTCACAAAGCGCGCTAAAACGGTGAATTTTTTAAAAATTAATCTTTCGGAAGATTTTTTTTATTGATTCGTGTACAGACGATGGATTCTTGGTGAGAATCCTAAATTTCAGACGGATTGGAGCCAAAGGGTCAAAGATATGACCGACCCCAAGCGTTAAAACGGCCGACCCCAAGTGTGAAAACCACCCAGGTGTTAAAACGATGATATTTTTTGGAATTCTTCTTTTGGCAGATTTTTTGATTGATTCGTATACGGACTACGACTAAGAATTCAAAATCTCAGTCGGCTTTGTGATGACCGACCACAAGTGTTGTCACAAAGCACGAGTAAAACGATGATTTTTTTTAATAATTAATATTTTGGAAGATTTTTTATTGATTCGTGTACAGACCATGATTCTTGGTGAGAATGAAAAATTTCAGACGGATCGATGACATGGGGCCAAAAATATGACCAACCCCAAGTGTTAAAACGGCCGACCCCCAGTGTGAAAAGCACCGACATATACTGTTAAAACGATGTTTTTCTTTTTTAAATTTATCTTTCGGCAGATTTTAAAATTGATTCTTGTACAGACCACGATTCTCACTATGTATTCAAAATTTCAGTAGGCTCGGTGCCATAGGGTCTTCGTTATGACCGACAACAAGTGTTGACACAAAGCACGCGTAAAACGATGAATTTTTAAAAAATTAATATGTGTTCAAGATTTTTTTATTGATTCGTGTACAGACCATGATTCTTAGTGCGAATCCAAAATATCAGACGGATTGGAGGCATAGGGTCAAAGATATGACCGACCCCAAGCGTTAAAACGGCCGACCTAAAGTGTGAAAACCACCGAAACCCAGGTGTTAAAACAATGATATTTTTGGAAATTCTTCTTTTGGCAGATTTTTTGATTGATTCGTATACGGACTACGACTAAGAAGTCAAAATCTCAGTCGGCTTGGTGATTACCGACAACAAGTGTTGTCACAAAGCACGCGTAAAACGATGAATTTTTTAAAAATTAATATTTGTTCAAGATTTTTTTTAATGATTCGTGTACAGACCATGATTCTTAGTGCGAATCCAAAATTTCAGACGGATCGGTGCAATGGGGCCAAAAATATGACCGACACCAAGTGTCAAAACGGCCTACCCCAATGCGATAACCACTGACCCCAAGTGTTTAAACGACGAATTTTTTTAATTCTTCGTTTGGCAGATTTTTGATGGGCCAAAAATATGACCCAACTCAAGTTTTAAAACGGCCGACCTAAAATGTGAAAACCACCGACCCCAAGTGTTAAAACGATGAATTTCTTGAACATTATTCTTTTGGAAGATTTTTAATTGAATCGTGTACAGACCATGATTCTTGGTGAGAATCAAAAATTTCAGACGGATCGGTGCCATGGGGCCAAAAATATAACCGACCCCAAGTGTTAAAACGGCCGACCCTCAGTGTGAAAACAACCGACCCCAAGTGTTAAAGCGATGATTTTTTTTTAAATTCTTCTTTTTGGCAGATTTTTTGATTGATTCGTGAACAGACCACGAATCAAAATTCCAGTCGGCGGTGCCATAAGGTCTTCGTTATGACCGACCACAAGTCTTGTCACAAAGCGCCCGTAAAACGAAAATTAAAAAAAAAAATATATTTGTTCAAGTTTTTTTTTTATTGATTCGTGTACAGGCCATGATTCTTGGTGAGAATCCAAAATTTCAGACGGATTGGAGCCATAGGGTCAAAGATATGACCGACCCCAAGTGCTAAAACGACTTTTTTTTTTAATTCTTCGTTTGGCAGATTTTTCGATGGACCAAAAATATGACCGATCTCAAGTGTTAAAACGGCCGACCCAAAATGTGAAAACCACCGACCCCAAGTGTTAAAACGATGAATTTATTAAAAATTAATCTTTAGGAAGATTTTTTTATTGATTCGTGTACAGACGATGGATTCTTGGTGAGAATCCAAAATTTCGGACGGATTGGAGCCATAGGGTCAAAGATATGACCGACCCCAAGCGTTAAAACTGCCGACCCCAAGTGTGAAAACCACCGAAACCCAGGTGTTAAAACGATGATATTTTTTGAAATTCTTCTTTTGGCAGGTTTTTTGATTGATTCGTGTACGGACTACGACTAAGAATTCAAAATCTCAGTCGGCTTGGTGATAACCGACCACAAGTGTTGTCACAAAGCACCAGTAAAACGATGATTTTTTTAAAATAATTAATCTTTTGAAAGATTTTTTATTGATTCGTGTACAGACCATGATTCTTGGTGAGAATCAAAAAATTCAGACGGATCGATGACATGGGGCCAAAAATATGACCGACCCCAAGTGTTAAAACGGATGACCCCCAGTGTGAAAACCACCGACCCCTACTGGTAAAACGACGTTTTTTTTATTTAAATTCTTCTTTCGGCAGATTTTATAATTGATTCTTGTACAGACCACGATTCTCACTACGAATCCAAAATTTCAGTAGGCTCGGTGCCATAGGGTCTTCGTTATGACCGACCACAAGTGTTGTCACAAAGCACTCGTTAAACGATGAATTTTTAAAAAATTAATATTTGTTCAAGATTTTTTTATTGATTCATGTACAGACAATGATTCTTAGTGCGAATCCAAAATTTCAGACGGATCGGTGCAATGGGGCCAAAAATATGACCGGCCCCAAGTGTCAAAACGGCCTACCCCAATGTGAAAACCACCGACCCCAAGTGTTAAAACGACGATTTTTTTTTAATTCTTCGTTTGGCAGATTTTTTGATGGGCCAAAAATATGACCGAACTCAAGTGTTAAAACGGCCGACCCAAAATGTGAAAACCACCGACACCAAGTGTTAAAACGATGAATTTCTTAAAAATTATTCTTTTGGAAGATTTTTTATTGAATCGTGTACAGACCATGATTCTTGGTGAGAATCAAAAATTTCAGACGGATCGGTGCCATGGGACCAAAAATATGACCGACCCCAAGTGTTAAAACGGCCGACCCCAAGTGTTAAAGCGAAGATTTTTTTAAAATTCTTTTCTTGGCAGATTTTTTGATTGATTCGTGAAAAGACCACGATGCTCACTACGAATCCAAAATTTCAGTCGGCGGTGCCATAGGGTCTTCGTTATGACCGACCACAAGTCTTGTCACAAAGCGCCCGTAAAACGATGAATTTAAAAAAAAAATAATATTTGTTCAAGATTTATTTAATTGATTCGTGTACAGACCATAATTCTTGGTGAGAATCCAAAATTTCAGATGGATTGGAGCCATAGGGTCAGAGATATGACCGACCCCAAGCGTTAAAACGGCCGATCCCAAGTGTGAAAACCACCGAAACCCAGGTGTTAAAACGATGATATATTTTGAAATTCTTCTTTTGGCAGATTTTTGATTGATTCGTATACGGACTACGACTAAGAATTCAAAATCTCAGTCGGCTTGGTGATGACCGACCACAAGTGATGTCACAAAGCACGAGTAAAACGATGATTTTTTAAATAATTAATCTTTTGGAAGATTTTTTATTGATTCGTGTACAGACTATGATACTTGGTTAGAATCAAAAATTTCAGACGGATCGGTGACATGGGGCCAAAAATATGACCGACCCCAAGTGTTAAACGGCCGACCCCCAGTGTGAAAACCACCGACCCCTAGTGTTAAAACGATGTTTTATTTTTAAATTCTTCTTTCGGCAAATTTTATGATGGATTCTTGTACCACCACCACTCTTGAAAACCACCGACCCCAAATGTTAAAACGATGAATTTCTTAAACATTATTCTTTTGGAAGATTTTTTATTGAATCGTGTACAGACCATGATTCTTAGTTCGAATCTTAAATTTCAGACGGCTCGGTGAGATACGGTCTTCTTTATGACCGACCACAAGTGTTGTCACAAAGCGCGCTTAAAACGGGGAATTTTTTAAAAATTAATGCGAATCCAAAATTTCAGACGGATTGGAGGCAAAGGGTCAAAGATATGACTGACCCCAAGCGTTAAAACGGTCGACCCCAAGTGTGAAAACCACCGAAACCCAGGTGTTAAAACGATGATATTTTTGGAAATTCTTCTTTTGGCAGATTTTTTGATTGATTCGTATGCGGACTACGACTAAGAAGTCAAAATCTCAGTCGGCTTGGTGATTACCGACAACAAGTGTTGTCACAAAGCACCTGTAAAACGAATAATTTTTTAAAAATTAATATTTGTTCAAGATTTTTTTTAATGATTCGTGTACAGACCATGATTCTTAGTGCGAATCCAAAATTTCAGACGGATCGGTGCAATGGGGCCAAAAATATGACCGACACCAAGTGTCAAAACGGCCTACCCCAATGCGAAAACCACTGACCCCAAGTGTTAAAATGACGAGTTTTTTTAATTCTTCGTTTGGCAGATTTTTTGATGGGCCAAAAATATGACCGAACTCAAGTGTTAAAACGGCCGACCTAAAATGTGAAAACCACCGACCCCAAGTGTTAAAACGATGAATTTCTTAAACATTATTCTTTTGGAAGATTTTTTATTGAATCGTATACAGACCATGATTCTTAGTTCGAATCTTAAATTTCAGACGGCTCGGTGAGATAGGGTCTTCTTTATGACCGACCACAAGTGTTGTCACAAAGTGCGCTTAAAACGGGGAATTTTTTAAAAATTAATGCGAATTCAAAATTTCAGACGGATTGGAGCCATAGGGTCAAAGATATGACCGACCCCAAGCGTTAAAACGGCCGACCCCAAGTGTGAAAACCACCGAAACCCAGGTGTTAAAACGATGATATTTTTTTAAATTCTTCTTTTGGCAGATTTTTTGATTGATTCATATACGGACTCCGACTAAGAATTCAAAATCTCAGTCGGCTTGGTGATGACCGACCACAAGTGTTGTCACAAAGCACGAGTAAAATGATAATTTTTTTTTAATAATTAATCTTTTGGAAGATTTTTTATTGATTCGTGTACAGACCATGATTCTTGGTGAGAATCAAAATTTTCAGACGGATCGATGACATGGGGCCAAAAATATGACCAACCCCAAGTGTTAAAACGGCAGACCCCCAGTGTGAAAACCACCGACCCCTACTGTTAAAACGATGTTTTTTTTTTTTAATTCTTCTTTCGGCAGATTTTATAATTGATTCTTGTACAGACCACGATTCTCACTACGAACCCAAAATTTCAGTAGGCTCGGTGCCATAGGGTCTTCGTTATGACCGACCACAAGTCTTGTCACAAAGCGCCTGTAAAACGATGAATTTAAAAAAAATTAATATTCGTTCAAGATTTATTTAATTGATTCGTGTACAGACCATGATTCTTGGTGAGAATCCAAAATTTCAGAGATTGGAGCCATAGGTTCAAAGATATGACCGACCCCAAGCGTTAAAATGGCAGACCCCAAGTGTGAAAACCACCGAAACCCAGGTGTTAAACGATGATATATTTTGAAATTCTTCTTTTGGCAGATTTTTGATTGAATCGTATACGGACTACGACTAAGAATTCAAAATCTCAGTCGGTTTGGTGATGACCGACCACAAGTGTTGTCACAAAGCACGAGTAAAACGATTATTTTTTTAAATAATTAATCTTTTGGAAGATTTTTTATTGATTCGTGTACAGACCATGATACTTGGTTAGAATCAAAAATTTCAGACGGATCGGTGACATGAGGCCAAAAATATGACCGACCCCAAGTGTTAAACGGCCGACCCCCAGTGTGAAAACCACCGACCCCTAGTGTTAAAACGATGTTTTTTTTTAAAATTCTTCTTTCGGCAGATTTTATGATGGATTCTTGTACAGACCACGATTCTCACTACGAATCCAAAATTTCAGTAGGCTCGGTGCCATAGGGTCTTCGTTATGACCGACCACAAGTGTTGTCACAAAACACGCGTAATACGATGAATATTTTAAAAATTAATATGTGATTGTTATAAATGAAATCCTCCAGTTTATACAGTAATAATATTAACTCTTTATTCACGATTGGAAAGGTACACAAGAGAGTAATAGTCAAGGGAGTACATTGCAGTATTGACAACTTATCAATATTAACAGCTGCGTTGTAGCCAACCTAAGATTCACGATTTACATTGCCATATTTCTAACACCCCTTCTCAATGTAAATACAGTTAAACTAATAATAATTAATACCTTTTTTTTTTAACATGTGACAAAAGTTGAGCTCATGACACCACACTTATTTAAATGTTTTACAATCAACTCTCTGCTTAAATGCACTTAATGGCTCATTGTTAGCACAGGTTTGATACCTACTTAACATAGACACCGGAAAACATAAATCAGGCCTGGTACCTGATGCAGCATACATTAGACATCCTATCTGCACAAATTCTGAATACTTTTGTCTACATCAATACTGTCTTTTAAAAATATTTTAGTGTTAAAATTAGGGTCCATAGGGGTTGACATAGGCTAACAATTTTGCATGTTGAATCTTTTTAAAACATTTTCCAAATATTCTCTTTGATCTAGTTCTGTAATACCCGTTTTCAAATTTTGTTTTACATTTATACCTAGGAAATTTGATATTAGCCCCAAGTCCTTCATTTTAAACTCTTTACATAATATACCCTTAAATTCAGAAATATCTTTCTCATTTGTACCAAAAATTAAAATATCATCGACATAAAGTAAAATAAACATTTTCTCATTTCCATAATACCTTAAATATAAACATGAGTCACAGTTAGACTTAACAAAACCCTCTCTATTTACTACAGAATTGAATTTTATGTTCCAACACTTTGGGGAACTCTTTAAACCGTAGAGTGATTTATTTAGTTTTACAATATTATTTCCTTCAGAATAAGCCCCTTCTGGTAATCTAATATAGACTTCTTTGTCTATATCCCCATACAAAAACGCACCTATTACGTCCATTTGATATATAGGCAAATTTAATTTAGTCGCTATTGCTACAAAAATTCTAAATGTTGATAATTTAGCCACAGGAGCGTAAATGTCACTTAAATCAAAATAACCATTTTGCTCAAACCCCCTTGCAACTAGCCTAGCCTTATATTGCTTTTCATTACCATTTCCTTTAAGCTTAAAAACCCACTTGCTACTTACAACCTTTTCGTGTGCTGGTGCATTATACAAATCCCAAGTATTATTCTCTTCTAAAGTTTGTAATTCTCTAATTATTGCCTCTTTCCACCTATTCGCATCGCTTCTTTTCATAGCTTCTTTGTATGTCACTGGCTCATTTGCTTCACTTAAAACATTTTGACATCGATAGAATGTTGTCGGTTTCCTCACTCGCTTGCTTCTTTCATTTTGAGGTAACAATGTTTCATCTAAGTCTGATAGTTCATCACTGCATGGCTCGTATTCAGTTTGGCTTTCACTTTCGCATAAAGAACTGTTTTCACTGAGACTTGTACGACTGTCATTTTGGGTAACTTGAGTTTCCTCACATTCAGCAACCTTTTGTTCTTCCACTGTTTCTTCTGACCCCAACAAACTTTGAGTATTCAGGTCCGTCACAACCTTATTTTCCTCTGATTCCTCTTGACTTAAGAAAATGACATCTCTCTTTACATTATCCGACACCACCTCATTTTCTTCTGTTTCCTCTTGATTTAAGAAAATGACATCTCTCTTTACATCTACGCTATTTTTCTTTGGGAAGTAAATTCTATAGCTTTTGACGTTTTCAGCATAACCTACCATCAAACCCTTCTCTCCCTTCTTAACCCATTTCCTTCTTTTCTCTTTTGGCATATGTGCATACACTGGTGAACCAAACGCCTTCAGATGATGAACATCAAAGCTCCTATTTGTCCATATTTCGTATGGAGATTTTCCTTCTTTTCCTTTCCCCGTTCTATTCAAGACAAAAGCAGCAGTATTTACCGCTTCTGCCCACAATTTCTTAGGTAAATTCTTCGCGTGTAGCATTGTTCGTGCCGCTTCGACTAGGGTTCTATTTTCCCTCTCAGCTTTCCCATTTTGTTCAGGAGTATAGGGCACAGTAGTCTGATGGGTTATCCCATGCTTAGAACATATTTCCTTTACTTCTCTATTTATGAATTCCAGCCCATTGTCACTCCGAAATATCTTGACTTTGTTTCCAGTAGTATTTTCGGCTTTATTTATAAAATCCTCCAAACAGCGCTTAATCTCGTGTTTTGCTTCAACGAAATACACACTTCTAAAGTTAGAAAAGTCATCCTTTAGAATGACAAAATATCTCGACCCGCCAATTGATTTTTCTTCCATGGGTCCGTACGTATCGCCATGAATTATTTCACATGTTTTTGTGCTGACATGCTCACTTCTCTTAAATGGTAGACCATGTATCTTTCCTTTCAAGCAACTCTCACATTGGGGTACGTCAGTTTGTTTTATCTCAATGTTATTTTTCTGCAATGCTTTCTTCATATAATCAAAGTTTTGATGTGCTAATTTCTCGTGCCACTCGTATAGGTCATTATTCATAGTTTTAGCAACACTTGCGACCTCGCATTTGAAACGAAAATCCAAATAGTATGAACTGTCAACTCGACTGGCTATCGCACAAACAACGCCATTTTTATAGAATACACACGAACTGTCATTCGTCACAACAGTGTACCCGCGATCAGCTGCGCGGTTTACAGAGAATAAATTTGTCTTTAGATCCGGAACAAACAAAACATTGTTTATTGTTGTATTTATCCATTCACTGCCGTTATAGACTTGTACCTCCATCTGTCCGCAACCCAAAACACTAATGATTGCTCCATTGCCAACAATTACGGACTTTTGAGAAATACTTGAAAATGATGAAAATAATGTGCGGTCGAAACACATGTGCTCGCTCGCTCCAGAGTCAATTAAAAACTTCGATTGTTCATAATTTTTATACGCTGAATTTGACACTACAAACGCATTACTTGTCTTCTTATTAGTAGCGCTTTGATTATTTTCCTTTGACTTTTTAAAACGACACTGTGCCTTAAAATGTCCGAATTTTCCACAGTAAAAGCATTTTTGCTCGTTCAACTTTTTCTCATTGTCTCGATTACTTCTGCACTGAGTTTGAAAATGTCCGGCTTTTCCACATTTGTAACACTTCAGATTTCTTTTAGCTACAAACGCCGACGAGGATGAAGTTTCTTGTATTTCATATCTTCTCTCTTTCACTCTTTCTTCTTCAATTAATAATCTGGCTATTAAATTATCGAACGTTTGTTTGTCGTCAGGCGCCGATTCCCACGCCGATATAAAATGTTTATATTCATCCGGCAAGCTCATTAATACTTTGGTTATTATAAATTTATCCGATACATTCTCGCCCATTTGTTTCAACTGACTTTGCATCTCTTGAATTTTAGACAGAAATACTGACATTTCGATGTTTTTATCATATTTATACTGAAAAAATCTTTGTTGGATAATATGGATGCTGGTTTCTGACTTTTGTTCATATACACTTAGAAGCTTTCTCCACATTGCAGCCGACGTTGTGCATGATATGATATGTAGCATAACGTCTTCCGACATTCTCGTAACCAGTAATGTCTGAGCTTTAGCATCTTTTGTCTCCCAAGTGGTTCGTGCGATAATCTCTTCAGGTTTCACAGTGCGCCCATCTACAATGTCCAGGCATCCTTGTCCTCTCAATAAAACTGTCGTTTGAAACGTCCAAATATTCCAATTCCTTGCCCCTTCCAACTTCAATGCATTGGTAGTCATCACGTTTCCTTCCATTTTTTTATTTTACGGCCTGGAATATAGGTCATCTCCACCGCCATGGTGTCGAGCAACTCGCTGACCTTCACCACACCATCTCCACCTCCGTACGCCTGCAGCATCATCTACGGCACTCCGCATTACATCATGTTACCGACCACCGACCATCTGCTACGTAGCCCAATAAATGACTGACTCATACTTCGACTGACGCCTTTCATTTCTCTCGTCCCGTCTCTACCGATCCGGCCCGCTCCCACATATGCTTCCTGCCCTGCCTGATCAGATTTATCAGTGGTTTTTATCCTTCTCAACGAAAATTTTCTGCACGCGTTCCGGCAACTTAACCTCACTTTTCGCTGATATTCACTCCCGCTTGATTTCACTTTGCGTACTTAAACTTTATCAACAGATTAGCGAATCTGGGGATCTGGGCCCATAACCTGTGATTGTTATAAATGAAATCCTCCAGTTTATACAGTAATAATATTAACTCTTTATTCACGATTGGAAAGGTACACAAGAGAGTAATAGACAAGGGAGTACATTGCAGTATTGACAACTTATCAATATTAACAGCTACGTTGTAGCCAACCTAAGATTCACGATTTACATTGCCATATTTCTAACAGTTCAAGATTTTTTTGATTGATTCGTGTACAGACCATGATCCTTAGTGTGAATCCAAAATTTCAGACGGATCGGTGCAATGGGGCCAAAAATATGACCGGCCCCAAGTGTCAAAACGGCCTACCCCAATGCGAAAACCACCGACCCCAAGTGTTAAAACGACGATTTTTTTTAATTCTTCGTTTGAAAGATTTTTTGATGGGCCAAAAATATGACCGAACTCAAGTGTTAAAACGGCAGACCCGAAATGTGAAAACCACCGACCCCAAGTGTTAAAACGATGAATTTCTTAAAAATTATTCTTTTGGAAGATTTTTTTATTGAATCGTGTACAGACCATGATTCTTGGTGAGAATCATAAATTTCAGACGGATCGGTGGCATGGGGCCAAAAATATGACCGACCCCAAGTGTTAAAACGGCCGACCCCAAGTGTTAAAGCGAAGATTTTTTTAAATTCTTCTTTTGGCAGATTTTTTGATTGTTTCGTGAAAAGACCACGATTCTCACAACGAATCCAAATTTTCAGTCGGCGGTGCCATAGGGTCTTCGTTATGACCGACCACAAGTCTTGTCACAAAGCGCCCGTAAAACGATGAATTTGAAAAAAATTAATATTTGTTCAAGATTTATTTAATTGATTCGTGTACAGACCATGATTCTTGGTGAGAATCCAAAATTTCACATGGATTGGAGCCATAGGGTCAAAGATATGACCGACCCCAAGCGTTAAAACGGCAGACCCCAAGTGTGAAAACCACCGAAACCCAGGTGTTAAAACGATGATATATTTTGAAATTCTTCTTTTGGCAGATTTTTGATTGATTCGTATACGGACTACGACTAAGAATTCAAAATCTCAGTCGGCTTGGTGATGACCGACCACAAGTGTTGTCACAAAGCACGAGTAAAATGAATATTTTTTTAAATAATTAATCTTTTGGAAGATTTTTTATTGATTCGTGTACAGAACATGATACTTGGTTAGAATCAAAAATTTCAGACGGATCGGTGACATGGGGCCAAAAATATGACCGACCCCCAGTGTGAAAACCACCGACCCCTAGTGTTAAAACGATGTTTTTTTTTAGAATTCTTCTTTCGGCAGATTTTATGATGGATTCTTGTACAGACCACGATTCTCACTACGAATCCAAAATTTCAGTAGGCTCGGTGCCATAGGGTCTTCGTTATGACCGACCACAAGTGTTGTCACAAAGCACGCGTAAAACGATGAATATTTTAAAAATTAATATTTGTTCAAGATTTTTTTGATTGATTCGTGTACAGACCATGATTCTTAGTGCGAATCCAAAATTTCAGACGGATCGGTGCAATGGGGCCAAAAATATGACCGGCCCCAAGTGTCAAAACGGCCTACCCCAATGTGAAAACCACCGACCCCAAGTGTTAAAATGACGATTTTTTTTTAATTCTTCGTTTTGCAGATTTTTTGATGGGCCAAAAATATGACCGAACTCAAGTGTTAAAACGGCCGACCCAAAATGTGAAAACCACCGACCCCAAATGTTAAAACGATGAATTTCTTAAACATTATTCTTTTGGAAGATTTTTTATTGAATCGTGTACAGACCATGATTCTTAGTTCGAATCATAAATTTCAGACGGCTCGGTGAGATAGGGTCTTCTTTATGACCGACCACAAGTGTTGTCACAAAGTGCGCTTAAAACGGGGAATTTTTTAAAAATTAATGCGAATCCAAAATTTCAGACGGATTGGAGCCATAGGGTCAAAGATATGACCGATCCCAAGCGTTAAAACGGCCGACCCCAAGTGTGAAAACCACCGAAACCCAGGTGTTAAAACGATGATATTTTTTGAAATTGTTCTTTTGGCAGATTTTTTGATTGATTCGTATACGGACTCCGACTAAGAATTCAAAATCTCAGTCGGCTTGGTGATGACCGACCACAAGTGTTGTCACAAAGCACAAGTAAAATGATAATTTTTTTTAATAATTAATCTTTTGGAAGATTTTTTATTGATTCGTGTACAGATCATAATTCTTGGTGAGAATCAAAATTTTCAGACGGATCGATGACATGGGGCCAAAAATATGACCAACCCCAATTGTTAAAACGGCAGACCCCCAGTGTGAAAACCACCGACCCCTACTGTTAAAACGATGTTTATTTTTTAAATTCTTCTTTCGGCAGATTTTATGATTGATTCTTGTACAGACCACGATTCTCACTACGAATCCAAAATTTCAGACGGATCGGTGCAATGGGGCTAAAAATATGACCGACCCCAAGTATCAAAACGGCCTACCCCAATGTGAAAACCACCGACCCCAAGTGTTAAAACGACGATTTTTTTAATTCTTCGTTTGGCAATTTTTTTGATGGACTAAAAATATGACCGAACTCAAGTGTTAAAACGGCCGACCCAAAATGTGAAAACCACCGACCCCAAGTGTTAAAACGATAAATTTCTTAAAAATTATTCTTTTGGAAGATTTTTTATTGTCACAAAGCACGAGTAAAACGATGATTTTTTTAAATAATTAATCTTTTGGAAGATTTTTTATTGATACGTGTACAGACCATGATTCTTGGTGAGAATCAAAAATTTCAGACGGATCGATGACATGGGGCCAAAAATATGACCGACCCCAAGTGTTAAAACGGCCGACCCCCAGTGTGAAAACCACCGACCCATACTGTTAAAACGATGTTTTTTTTTTTAATTCTTCTTTCGGCAGATTTTGTAATTGATTCTTGTACAGACCACGATTCTCACTACGAATTCAAAATTTCAGTAGGCTCGGTGCCATAGGGTCTTCGTTATGACCGACCACAAGTCTTGTCACAAAGCGCCCGTAAAACGATGAATTTTAAAAAAATTAATATTTGTTCAAATTTTTTTTAATGATTCGTGTACAGACCATGATTCTTGGTGAGAATCCAAAATTTCCGACGGATTGGAGCCATAGGGTCAAAGATATGACCGACCCCAAGCGTTAAAACGGCCGACCCCAAGTGTGAAAACCACCGAAACCCAGGTGTTAAAACAATGATTTTTTTTTGGAAATTCTTCTTTTGGCAGATTTTTTGATTGATTCGTATACGAACTACGACTAAGAATTCAAAATCTCAGTCGGCTTGGTGATTACCGACCACAAGCGTTGTCACAAAGCACGAGTAAAACGATGATTTTTTTTAATAACTAATCTTTTGGAAGATTTTTTATTGATTCGTGTACAGACCATGATTGTTGGTGAGAATCAAAAATTTCAGACGGATCGATGACATGGGGCCAAAAATATGACCGACCCCAAGTGTTAAAACGGCCGATCCCCAGGGTGAAAACCACCGACCCATACTGTTAAAACGATGTTTTTTTTTAAAATTCTTCTTTCGGCAGATTTTATAATTGATTCTTGTACAGACCACGATTCTCACTACGAAATCAAAATTTCAGTATGCTCGGTGCCATAGGGTCTTCGTTATGACCGACCACAAGTCTTGTCACAAAGCGCCCGTAAAACGATATATTTTTAAAAAAATAATATTTGTTCAATTTTTTTTTATTGATTCGTGTACAGACCATGATTCTTGGTGAGAATCCAAAATTTCCGACGGATTGGAGCCATAGGGTCAAAGATATGACCGACCCCAAGCGTTAAAACGGCCGACCCCAAGTGTGAAAACCACCGAAACCCAGGTGTTAAAACAATGATTTTTTTTTGGAAATTCTTCTTTTGGCAGATTTTTTGATTGATTCGTATACAAAGCACGCGTAAAACGATGAATTTTTAAAAAATTAATATTTGTTCAAGATTTTTTTTAATGATTCGTGTACAGACCATGATTCTTGGTGAGAATCCAAAATTTCAGACGGATTGGAGCCATAGGGTCAAAGATATGACCGACCCCAAGCGTTAAAACGGCCGACCCCAAGTGTGAAAACCACCGAAACCCAGGTGTTAAAACGATGATATTTTTTTGAAATTCTTCTTTTGGCAGATTTTTGATTGATTCGTATACGAACTACGACTAAGAATTCAAAATCTCAGTCGGCTTGGTGATTACCGACCACAAGTGTTGTCACAAAGCACGAGTAAAACGATGATTTTTTTAAATAATTAATCTTTTGGAAGATTTTTTATTGATTCGTGTACAGACCATGATTCTTGGTGAGAATCAAAAATTTCAGACGGATCGATGACATAGGGCCAAAAATATGACTGACCCCAAGTGTTAAAACGGCCGACCCCCAGTGTGAAAACCACCGACCCCTACTGTTAAAACGATGTTTTTTTTTTAAATTCTTCTTTCGGCAGATTTTATGATTGATTCTTGTACAGACCACGATTCTCACTACGAATCCAAAATTTCAGACGGATCGGTGCAATGGGGCTAAAAATATGACCGACCCCAAGTATCAAAACGGCCTACCCCAATGTGAAAACCACCGACCCCAAGTGTTAAAACGACGATATTTTTAATTCTTCGTTTGGCAATTTTTTTGATGGACTAAAAATATGACCGAACTCAAGTGTTAAAACGGCCGACCCAAAATGTGAAAACCACCGACCCCAAGTGTTAAAACGATAAATTTCTTAAAAATTATTCTTTTGAAGATTTTTTATTTGTCACAAAGCACGAGTAAGACGATGATTTTTTTAAATAATTAATCTTTGTGAGATTTTTTATTGATACGTGTACAGACCATGATTCTTGGTGAGAATCAAAAATTTCAGACGGATCGATGACATGGGGCCAAAAATATGACCGACCCCAAGTGTTAAAACGGCCGACCCCCAGTGTGAAAACCACCGACCCATACTGTTAAAACGATGTTTTTTTTTTAATTCTTCTTTGGGCAGATTTTGTAATTGATTCTTGTACAGACCACGATTCTCACTACGAATTCAAAATTTCAGTAGGCTCGGTGCCATAGGGTCTTCGTTATGACCGACCACAAGTCTTGTCACAAAGCGCCCGTAAAACGATGAATTTTTAAAAAATTAATATTTGTTCAAATTTTTTTTAATGATTCGTGTACAGACCATGATTCTTGGTGAGAATCCAAAATTTCAGACGGATTGGAGCCATAGGGTCAAAGATATGACCGACCCAAGCGTTAAAACGGCCGACCCAAAGTGTGAAAACCACCGAAACCCAGGTGTTAAAACGATGATATTTTTTTGAAATTCTTCTTTTGGCAGATTTTTGATTGATTCGTATACGAACTACGACTAAGAATTCAAAATCTCAGTCGGCTTGGTGATTACCGACCACAAGTGTTGTCACAAAGCACGAGTAAAACGATGATTTTTTTTAATAATTAATCTTTTGGAAGATTTTTTATTGATTCGTGTACAGACCATGATTGTTGGTTAGAATCAAAAATTTCAGACAGATCGATGACATGGGGCCAAAAATATGACCGACCCCAAGTGTTAAAACGGCCGATCCCCAGTGTGAAAACCACCGACCCATACTGTTAAAACGATGTTTTTTTTTTTAATTCTTCTTTCGGCAGATTTTATAATTGATTCTTGTACAGACCACGATTCTCACTACGAAATCAAAATTTCAGTATGCTCGGTGCCATAGGGTCTTCGTTATGACCGACCACAAGTCTTGTCACAAAGCGCCCGTAAAACGATATATTTAAAAAAAATTAATATTTGTTCAATTTTTTTTATTGATTCGTGTACAGACCATGATTCTTGGTGAGAATCCAAAATTTCCGACGGATTGGAGCCATAGGGTCAAAGATATGACCGACCCCAAGCGTTAAAACGGCCGACCCCAAGTGTGAAAACCACCGAAACCCAGGTGTTAAAAAAATGATTTTTTTTTGGAAATTCTTCTTTTGGCAGATTTTTTGATTGATTCGTATACAAAGCACGCGTAAAACGATGAATTTTTAAAAAATTAATATTGGTTCAAGATTTTTTTTAATGATTCGTGTACAGACCATGATTCTTGGTGAGAATCCAAAATTTCAGACGGATTAGAGCCATAGGGTCAAAGATATGACCGACCCCAAGCGTTAAAACGGCCGACCCCAAGTGTGAAAACCACCGAAACCCAGGTGTTAAAACGATGATATTTTATGAAATTCTTCGTTTAGCAGATTTTTGATTGATTCGTATACGGAATACGACTAAGAATTCAAAATCTCAGTCGGCTTAGTGATTACCGACCACAAGTGTTGTCACAAAGCACGAGTAAAACGATGATTTGTTTAAATAATTAATCTTTTGGAAGATTTTTTATTGATTCGTGTACAGACCATGATTCTTAGTGCGAATCCAAAATTTCAGACGGATTGGAGGCATAGGGTCAAAGATATGACCGACCCCAAGCGTTTAAACGGCCGACCCCAAGTGTGAAATCCACCGAAACCCAGGTGTTAAAACGATGATATTTTTGGAAATTCTTCTTTTGGCAGATTTTTTGATTGAATCGTATACGTACTATGAGTAAGAAGTCAAAATCTCTGTCGGCTTGGTGATTACCGACCACAAGTGTTGTAACAAAGCACGCGTAAAACGAAGAATTTAAAAAAAATTAATATTTGTTCAAGATTTTTTTTAATGATTCGTGTACAGACCATGATTCTTGGTGAGAATCAAAAAATTCAGACGGATCGGTGCAATGGGGCCAAAAATACGACCGACACCGAGTGTCAAAACGGCCTACCCCAATGCGAAAACCATTGACCCCAAGTGTTAAAACGACGATTTTTTTTAATTCTCCGTTTGGCAGATTTTTTGATGGGCCAAAAATATGACCGACCCCAAGTGTCAAACCGGTCTACCCCAATGTGAAAACCACCGACCCCAAGTGTTAAAACCACGATTTTTTAAATTCTTCGTTTGGCGGTTTTTTTGATGGGCCAAAAATATGACCGAACTCAAGTGTTAAAACGGCCGACCCAAAATGTGAAAACCACCGACCCCAAGTGTTAAAACGATGAATTTCTTAAAAATTATTCTTTTGGAAGATTTTTTATTGAATCGTGTACAGAGCATGATTCTTAGGGCGAATCAAAAATTTCAGACGGATCGGTGCATGGCACCAAATGGCATGGGGCCAAAAATATGACCGACCCCAAGTGTTAAAACGGCCGACCCCCAGTGTGAAAACCACCGACCCCAAGTGTTAAAGCAATGATTTTTTTTTAAATTCTTCTTGATGGCAGATTTTTTGATTGATTCGTGAACAGACCACGAATTTCACTACGAATCAAAATTCCAGTCGGCGGTGCCATAAGGTCATCGTTATGACTGACCACAAGTCTTGTCACCAAGCGGCCGTAAAACGATGAATTTAAAAAAAATTAATATTTGTTCAAGATTTTTTTTATTGATTCGTGTACAGACTATGATTTTTGGTGAGAATCCAAAATTTCAGACGGATTGGAGCCATAGGGTCAAGATATGACCGACCCCAAGTACTAAAACGACTTTTGTTTTTTAATTAAGCGTTAAAACGGCCGACCCCAAGTGTGAAAACCACCGAAACCCAGGTGTTAAAACGATGATATTTTTTGAAATTCTTCTTTTGGCAGATTTTTTGATTGATTCGTATACGGACTACGACTAAGAATTCAAAATCTCAGTCGGCTTGGTGATGACCGACCACAAGTGTTGTCACAAAGCACGAGTAAAACGATAATTTTTTTTTAATAATTAATCTTTTGGAAGATTTTTTGTTGATTCGTGTACAGACCACGATTCTTGGTGAGAATCAAAATTTTCAGACGGATCGTTGACATGGGGCCAAAAATATGACCTACCCCAAGTGTTAAAACGGCCGACCCCCAGTGTGAAAACCACCGACCCCTACTGTTAATACGATGTGTTTTTTAAATTCTTCTTTCGGCAGATTTTATGATTGATTCTTGCACAGACCACGATTCTCACTACGAATCCAAAATTTCAGACAGATCGGTGCAATGGGGCCAAAAATATGACCGACCCCAAATGTCAAAACAGCCTACCCCAATGTGAAAACCACCGACCCCGAGTGTTAAAACGACGATTTTTTTAATTCTTCGTTTCGCAAATTTTTTGATGGGCCAAAAATATGACCGAACTCAAGTGTTAAAACGGCCGACCCAAAATGTGAAAACCACCGACCCCAAGTGTTAAAACGATGAATTTCTTAAAAATTATTCTTTTGGAAGATTTTTTATTGAATCGCGTACAGACCATGATTCTTGGTGAGAATCCAAAATTTCAGACGGATTGGAGCCATAGGGTCAAAGATATGACCGACCCCAAGCGTTAAAACGGCCGACCCCAAGTGTGAAAACCACCGACCCCAAGTGTAAAAACGAAGATTTTTTTTTAATTCTTCGTTTGGCAGATTTTTTGATATGTCAAAAATATGACCGAACTCAAGTGTTAAAACGGCCGACCCAAAATGTGAAAATCACCGACCCCAAGTGTTAAAACGACGAATTTCTTAAAAATTATTCTTTTGGAAGATTTTTTATTGAATCGTGTACAGATCATGATTCTTAGTGCGAATCTAAAATTTCAGACGGCTCGGTGAGATACGGTCTTCTTTATGACCGACCACAAGTGTTGTCACAAAGCGCGCTTAAAACGGGGATTTTTAAAAAAATTAATCTTTCGGTAGATTTTTTTATTGATTCTTGTACAGACGATGGATTCTTCGTGAGAATCCAAAATTTCAGACGGATTGGAGCCATAGGGTCAAAGATATGACCGACCCCAAACGTTAAAACGGCCGACCCCAAGTGTGAAAACCACCGAAACCCAGGTGTTAAAACGATGATATTTTTTGAAATTCTTCTTTTGGCAGATTTTTTGATTGATTCGTATACGGACTACGGACTAAGAATTCAAAATCTCAGTCGGCTTGGTGATGACCGACCACAAGTGTTGTCACAAAGCACGAGTAAAACGATAATTTTTTTTTAATAATTAATCTTTTGGAAGATTTTTTATTGATTCGTGTACAGACCACGATTCTTGGTGAGAATCAAAATTTTCAGACGGATCGATGACATGGGGCCAAAAATATGACCGACCCCAAGTGTTAAAACGGCCGACCCCCACTGTGAAAACCACCGACCCCTACAGTTAAAACGATGTTTTTTTTTTAAATTCTTCTTTCGGCAGATTTTATGATTGATTCTTGTACAGACCACGATTCTCACTAGGAATCCAAAATTTCAGTCGGCGGTGCCAAAAGGTCTTCGTTATGACCGACCACAAGTCTTGTCACAAAGCGCCCTTAAAACGATGAATTTCTTAAAAATTATTCTTTTGGAAGATTTTTTATTGAATCGTGTACAGACCATGATTCTTAGTGCGAATCCAAAATTTCAGACGGATCGATGCAATGGGGCCAAAAATATGACCGGCCCCAAGTGTCATAACGGCCTACCCCAATGTGAAAACCACCGACCCCAAGTGTAAAAACGACGATTTTTTTTAATTCTTCGTTTGGCAGATTTTTTGATGGGCCAAAAATATGACCGAACTCAAGTGTTAAAACGGCCGACCCAAAATGTGAAAATCACCGACCCCAAGTGTTAAAACGATGAATTTCTTAAAAATTATTCTTTTGGAAGATTTTTTATTGAATCGTGTACAGACCATGATTCTTAGTGCGAATCTAAAATTTCAGACGGCTCGGTGAGATAGGGTCTTCTTTATGACCGACCACAAGTGTTGTCACAAAGCGCGCTTAAAACGGGGATTTTTTAAAAAATTAATCTTTCGGTAGATTTTTTTATTGATTCGTGTACAGACGATGGAATCTTCGTGAGAATCCAAAATTTCAGACGGATTGGAGCCATAGGGTCAAAGATATGACCGACCCCAAGCGTTAAAACGGCCGACCCCAAGTGTGAAAACCACCGAAACCCAGGTGTTAAAACGATGATATTTTTTGAAATTCTTCTTTTGGCACATTTTTTGATTGATTCGTATACGGACTACGACTAAGAATTCAAAATCTCAGTCGGCTTGGTGATGACCGACCACAAGTGTTGTCACAAAGCACGAGTAAAACGATAATTTTTTTTTAATAATTAATCTTTTGGAAGATTTTTTATTGATTCGTGTACAGACCACGATTCTTGGTGAGAATCAAAATTTTCAGACGGATCGATGACATGGGGCCAAAAATTAGACCGACCCCAAGTGTTAAAACGGCCGACCCCCAGTGTGAAAACCACCGACCCCTACTGTTAAAACGATGTTTTTTTTTTAAATTCTTCCTTCGGCAGATTTTATGATTGATTCTTGTACAGACCACGATTCTCACTAGGAATCCAAAATTTCAGACGGATCGGTGCAATGGGGCCAAAATATGACCGACCCCAAATGTCAAAACAGCCTACCTCAATGTGAAAACCACCGACCCCAAGTGTTAAAACGACGATTTTTTTTAATTCTTCGTTTTGCAGTTTTTTTGATGGACCAAAAATATGACCGAACTCAAGTGTTAAAACGGCCAACCCAAAATGTGAAAACCACCGACCCCAAGTGTTAAAACGATGAATTTCTTAAAAATTATTCTTTTGAGAGATTTTATATTGAATCGTGTACAGACGATGTTTCTTGGTGAGAATCAAAAATTTCAGTCGGATCGGTGCCATGTAGCCAAAAATATGACCGACCCCAAGTGTTAAAACGGCCGACCCCCAGAGTGAAAACCACCGACCCCAAGTAATAAAGCTATGATTTTTTTTAAAATTCTTCTTTCGGCAGATTTCTTGATTGATTCGTAAACAGACCACGATTCTCACTACGAATCCAAAATTTCAGTCGGCGGTGCCATAGGGTCTTCGTTATGACCGACCACAAGTCTTGTCACAAAGCGCCCGTAAAACGATGAATTTTTTAAAAATTAATATTGGTTCAATATTATTTTTATTGATTCGTGTACAGACCATCATTCTTAGTGCGAATCCAAAATTTCAGACGGATCGGTGCAATGGGGCCAAAAATATGACCGGCCCCAAGTGTCATAACGGCCTACCCCAATGTGAAAACCACCGACCCCAAGTGTAAAAACGACGATTTTTTTTAATTCTTCGTTTTGCAGTTTTTTTGATGGACCAAAAATATGACCGAACTCAAGTGTTAAAACGGCCAACCCAAAATGTGAAAACCACCGACCCCAAGTGTTAAAACGATGAATTTCTAAAAAATTATTCTTTTGAGAGATTTTATATTGAATCGTGTACAGACGATGTTTCTTGGTGAGAATCAAAAATTTCAGTAGGATCGGTGCCATGTAGCCAAAAATATGACCGACCCCAAGTGTTAAAACGGCCGACCCCCAGAGTGAAAACCACCGACCCCAAGTGTTAAAGCTATGATTTTTTTTTAAATTCTTCTTTCGGCAGATTTCTTGATTGATTCGTAAACAGACCACGATTCTCACTACGAATCCAAAATTTCAGTCGGCGGTGCCATAGGGTCTTCGTTATGACCGACCACAAGTCTTGTCACAAAGCGCCCGTAAAACGATGAATTTTAAAAAAATTAATATTTGTTCAAATTTTTTTTAATGATTCGTGTACAGACCATGATTCTTGGTGAGAATCAAAAATTTCAGACGGATCGGTGCCATGTAGCCAAAAATATGACCGACCCCAAGTGTTAAAACGGCCGACCCCCAGAGTGAAAACCACCGACCCCAAGTGTTAAAGCTATGATTTTTTTTAAAATTCTTCTTTCGGCAGATTTCTTGATTGATTCGTAAACAGACCACGATTCTCACTACGAATCCAAAATTTCAGTCGGCGGTGCCATAGGGTCTTCGTTATGACCGACCACAAGTCTTGTCACAAAGCGCCCGTAAAACGATGAATTTTTTAAAAATTAATATTGGTTCAAGATTATTTTTATTGATTCGTGTACAGACCATCATTCTTAGTGCGAATCCAAAATTTCAGACGGATCGGTGCAATGGGGCCAAAAATATGACCGGCCCCAAGTGTCATGACGGCCTACCCCAATGTGAAAACCACCGACCCCAAGTGTAAAAACGAAGATTTTTTTTTAATTCTTCGTTTGGCAGATTTTTTGATATGTCAAAAATATGACCGACCTCAAGTGTTAAAACGGCCGACCCAAAATGTGAAAATCACCGGCCCCAAGTGTTAAAACGATGAATTTCTTAAAAATTATTCTTTTGGAAGATTTTTAATTGAATCGTGTACAGATCATGATTCTTAGTGCGAATCCAAAATTTCAGACGGATCGGTGCAATGGGGCCAAAAATATGACCGGCCCCAAGTGTCATGACGGCCTACCCCAATGTGAAAACCACCGACCCCAAGTGTAAAAACGAAGATTTTTTTTTAATTCTTCGTTTGGCAGATTTTTTGATATGTCAAAAATATGACCGAACTCAAGTGTTAAAACGGCCGACCCAAAATGTGAAAATCACCGGCCCCAAGTGTTAAAACGATGAATTTCTTAAAAATTATTCTTTTAGAAGATTTTTTATTGAATCGTGTACAGACCATGATTCTTAGTGCGAATCCAAAATTTCAGACGGATCGATGCAATAAGGCCAAAAATATGACCGGCCCCAAGTGTCATAACGGCCTACCCCAATGTGAAAACCACCGACCCCAAGTGTAAAAACGACGATTTTTTTTAATTCTTCGTTTGGCAGATTTTTTGATGGGCCAAAAATATGACCGAACTCAAGTGTTAAAACGGCCGACCCAAAATGTGAAAATCACCGACCCCAAGTGTTAAAACGCTGAATTTCTTAAAAATTATTCTTTTGGAAGATTTTTTATTGAATCGTGTACAGACCATGATTCTTAGTGCGAATCTAAAATTTCAGACGGCTCGGTGAGATAGGGTCTTCTTTATGACCGACCACAAGTGTTGTCACAAAGCGCGCTTAAAACGGGGATTTTTTAAAAAATTAATCTTTCGGTAGATTTTTTTATTGATTCGTGTACAGACGATGGAATCTTCGTGAGAATCCAAAATTTCAGACGGATTGGAGCCATAGGGTCAAAGATATGACCGACCCCAAGCGTTAAAACGGCCGACCCCAAGTGTGAAAACCACCGAAACCCAGGTGTTAAAACGATGATATTTTTTGAAATTCTTCTTTTGGCACATTTTTTGATTGATTCGTATACGGACTACGACTAAGAATTCAAAATCTCAGTCGGCTTGGTGATGACCGACCACAAGTGTTGTCACAAAGCACGAGTAAAACGATAATTTTTTTTTAATAATTAATCTTTTGGAAGATTTTTTATTGATTCGTGTACAGACCACGATTCTTGGTGAGAATCAAAATTTTCAGACGGATCGATGACATGGGGCCAAAAATTAGACCGACCCCAAGTGTTAAAACGGCCGACCCCCAGTGTGAAAACCACCGACCCCTACTGTTAAAACGATGTTTTTTTTTTAAATTCTTCCTTCGGCAGATTTTATGATTGATTCTTGTACAGACCACGATTCTCACTAGGAATCCAAAATTTCAGACGGATCGGTGCAATGGGGCCAAAATATGACCGACCCCAAATGTCAAAACAGCCTACCTCAATGTGAAAACCACCGACCCCAAGTGTTAAAACGACGATTTTTTTTAATTCTTCGTTTTGCAGTTTTTTTGATGGACCAAAAATATGACCGAACTCAAGTGTTAAAACGGCCAACCCAAAATGTGAAAACCACCGACCCCAAGTGTTAAAACGATGAATTTCTTAAAAATTATTCTTTTGAGAGATTTTATATTGAATCGTGTACAGACGATGTTTCTTGGTGAGAATCAAAAATTTCAGTCGGATCGGTGCCATGTAGCCAAAAATATGACCGACCCCAAGTGTTAAAACGGCCGACCCCCAGAGTGAAAACCACCGACCCCAAGTAATAAAGCTATGATTTTTTTTTAAATTCTTCTTTCGGCAGATTTCTTGATTGATTCGTAAACAGACCACGATTCTCACTACGAATCCAAAATTTCAGTCGGCGGTGCCATAGGGTCTTCGTTATGACCGACCACAAGTCTTGTCACAAAGCGCCCGTAAAACGATGAATTTTTTAAAAATTAATATTGGTTCAAGATTATTTTTATTGATTCGTGTACAGACCATCATTCTTAGTGCGAATCCAAAATTTCAGACGGATCGGTGCAATGGGGCCAAAAATATGACCGGCCCCAAGTGTCATAACGGCCTACCCCAATGTGAAAACCACCGACCCCAAGTGTAAAAACGACGATTTTTTTTAATTCTTCGTTTTGCAGTTTTTTTGATGGACCAAAAATATGACCGAACTCAAGTGTTAAAACGGCCAACCCAAAATGTGAAAACCACCGACCCCAAGTGTTAAAACGATGAATTTCTAAAAAATTATTCTTTTGAGAGATTTTATATTGAATCGTGTACAGACGATGTTTCTTGGTGAGAATCAAAAATTTCAGTAGGATCGGTGCCATGTAGCCAAAAATATGACCGACCCCAAGTGTTAAAACGGCCGACCCCCAGAGTGAAAACCACCGACCCCAAGTGTTAAAGCTATGATTTTTTTTAAATTCTTCTTTCGGCAGATTTCTTGATTGATTCGTAAACAGACCACGATTCTCACTACGAATCCAAAATTTCAGTCGGCGGTGCCATAGGGTCTTCGTTATGACCGACCACAAGTCTTGTCACAAAGCGCCCGTAAAACGATGAATTTTTTAAAAATTAATATTGGTTCAAGATTATTTTTATTGATTCGTGTACAGACCATCATTCTTAGTGCGAATCCAAAATTTCAGACGGATCGGTGCAATGGGGCCAAAAATATGACCGGCCCCAAGTGTCATGACGGCCTACCCCAATGTGAAAACCACCGACCCCAAGTGTAAAAACGAAGATTTTTTTTTAATTCTTCGTTTGGCAGATTTTTTGATATGTCAAAAATATGACCGAACTCAAGTGTTAAAACGGCCGACCCAAAATGTGAAAATCACCGGCCCCAAGTGTTAAAACGATGAATTTCTTAAAAATTATTCTTTTGGAAGATTTTTAATTGAATCGTGTACAGATCATGATTCTTAGTGCGAATCCAAAATTTCAGACGGATCGGTGCAATGGGGCCAAAAATATGACCGGCCCCAAGTGTCATGACGGCCTACCCCAATGTGAAAACCACCGACCCCAAGTGTAAAAACGAAGATTTTTTTTTAATTCTTCGTTTGGCAGATTTTTTGATATGTCAAAAATATGACCGAACTCAAGTGTTAAAACGGCCGACCCAAAATGTGAAAATCACCGGCCCCAAGTGTTAAAACGATGAATTTCTTAAAAATTATTCTTTTAGAAGATTTTTTATTGAATCGTGTACAGACCATGATTCTTAGTGCGAATCCAAAATTTCAGACGGATCGATGCAATAAGGCCAAAAATATGACCGGCCCCAAGTGTCATAACGGCCTACCCCAATGTGAAAACCACCGACCCCAAGTGTAAAAACGACGATTTTTTTTAATTCTTCGTTTGGCAGATTTTTTGATGGGCCAAAAATATGACCGAACTCAAGTGTTAAAACGGCCGACCCAAAATGTGAAAATCACCGACCCCAAGTGTTAAAACGCTGAATTTCTTAAAAATTATTCTTTTGGAAGATTTTTTATTGAATCGTGTACAGACCATGATTCTTAGTGCGAATCTAAAATTTCAGACGGCTCGGTGAGATAGGGTCTTCTTTATGACCGACCACAAGTGTTGTCACAAAGCGCGCTTAAAACGGGGATTTTTTAAAAAATTAATCGTTCGGTAGATTTTTTTATTGATTCGTGTACAGACGATGGATTCTTCGTGAGAATCCAAAATTTCAGACGGATTGGAGCCATAGGGTCAAAGATATGACCGACCCCAAGCGTTAAAACGGCCGACCCCAAGTGTGAAAACCACCGAAACCCAGGTGTTAAAACGATGATATTTTTTGAAATTCTTCTTTTGGCACATTTTTTGATTGATTCGTATACGGACTACGACTAAGAATTCAAAATCTCAGTCGGCTTTGGTGATGACCGACCACAAGTGTTGTCACAAAGCACGAGTAAAACGATAATTTTTTTTTAATAATTAATCTTTTGGAAGATTTTTTATTGATTCGTGTACAGACCACGATTCTTGGTGAGAATCAAAATTTTCAGACGGATCGATGACATGGGGCCAAAAATATGACCGACCCCAAGTGTTAAAACGGCCGACCCCCAGTGTGAAAACCACCGACCCCTACTGTTAAAACGATGTTATTTTGTAAATTCTTCCTTCGGCATATTTTATGATTGATTCTTGTACAGACCACGATTCTCACTAGGAATCCAAAATTTCAGACGGATCGGTGCAATGGGGCCAAAATATGACCGACCCCAAGTGTCAAAACAGCCTACCCCAATGTGAAAACCACCGACCCCAAGTGTTAAAACGACGATTTTTTTAATTCTTCGTTTTGCAGTTTTTTTGATGGACCAAAAATATGACCGAACTCAAGTGTTAAAACGGCCAACCCAAAATGTGAAAACCACCGACCCCAAGTGTTAAAACGATGAATTTCTTAATTATTATTTTTTTGAGAGATTTTTTATTGAATCGTGTACAGACGATGTTTCTTGGTGAGAATCAAAAATTTCAGACGGATCGGTGCCATGTAGCCAAAAATATGACCGACCCCAAGTGTTAAAACGGCCGACCCCCAGAGTGAAAACCACCGACCCCAAGTGTTAAAGCTATGATTTTTTTTAAAATTCTTCTTTCGGCAGATTTCTTGATTGATTCGTAAACAGACCACGATTCTCACTACGAATCCAAAATTTCAGTCGGCGGTGCCATAGGGTCTTCGTTATGACCGACCACAAGTCTTGTCACAAAGCGCCCGTAAAACGATGAATTTTTTAAAAATTAATATTGGTTCAAGATTTTTTTTATTGATTCGTGTACAGACCATCATTCTTAGTGCGAATCCAAAATTTTTAGACGGATCGGTGCAATGGGCCCAAAAATATGACCGGCCCCAAGTGTCATGACGGCCTACCCCAATGTGAAAACCACCGACCCCAAGTGTAAAAACGACGATTTTTTTTAATTCTTCGTTTGGCAGATTTTTTGATGGGCCAAAAATATGACCGAACTCAAGTGTTAAAACGGCCGACCCAAAATGTGAAAATCACCGACCCCAAGTGTTAAAACGATGAATTTCTTAAAAATTATTCTTTTGGAAGATTTTTTATTGAATCGTGTACAGACCATGATTCTTAGTGCGAATCTAAAATTTCAGACGGCTCGGTGAGATAGGGTCTTCTTTATGACCGACCACAAGTGTTGTCACAAAGCGCGCTTAAAACGGGGATTTTTTAAAAAATTAATCGTTCGGTAGATTTTTTTATTGATTCGTGTACAGACGATGGATTCTTCGTGAGAATCCAAAATTTCAGACGGATTGGAGCCATAGGGTCAAAGATATGACCGACCCCAAGCGTTAAAACGGCCGACCCCAAGTGTGAAAACCACCGAAACCCAGGTGTTAAAACGATGATATTTTTTGAAATTCTTCTTTTGGCACATTTTTTGATTGATTCGTATACGGACTACGACTAAGAATTCAAAATCTCAGTCGGCTTTGGTGATGACCGACCACAAGTGTTGTCACAAAGCACGAGTAAAACGATAATTTTTTTTTAATAATTAATCTTTTGGAAGATTTTTTATTGATTCGTGTACAGACCACGATTCTTGGTGAGAATCAAAATTTTCAGACGGATCGATGACATGGGGCCAAAAATATGACCGACCCCAAGTGTTAAAACGGCCGAGCCCCAGTGTGAAAACCACCGACCCCTACTGTTAAAACGATGATTTTTTTAAATTCTTCTTTCGGCAGATTTTATGATTGATTCTTGTACAGATCACGATTCCCACTACGAATCCAAAATTTCAGACGGATCGGTGCAATGGGGCCAAAAATATGACCGACCCCAAGTGTCAAAACAGCCTACCCCAATGTGAAAACCACCGACCCCGAGTGTTAAAACGACGATTTTTTTAATTCTTCGTTTGGCAGATTTTTTGATGGGCCAAAAATATGACCGAACTCAAGTGTTAAAACGGCCGACCCAAAATGTGAAAACCACCGACCCCAAGTGTTAAAACGATGAATTTTTAAAAATTATTCTTTTGGAAGATTTTTTATTGAATCGTATACAGACCATGATTCTTGGTGAGAATCCAAAATTTCAGACGGATTGGAGCCATAGGGTCAAAGATATGACCGACCCCAAGCGTTAAAACGGCCGACCCCAAGTGTGAAAACCACCGAAACCCAGGTGTTAAAACGATGATATTTTTTGAATTTCTTCTTTTGGCAGATTTTTTGATTGATTCGTATACGGACTACGACTAAGAATTCAAAATCTCAGTCGGCTTGGTGATGACCGAACACAAGTGTTGTCACAAAGCACGAGTAAAACGATAATTTTTTTTTAATAATTAATCTTTTGGAAGATTTTTTATTGATTCGTGTACAGACCATGATTCTTGGTGAGAATCAAAAAATTCAGACGGATCGATGACATGGGGCCAAAAATATGACCGACCCCAAGTGTTTAAACGGATAACCCCCAGTGTGAAAACCACCGACCCCTACTGGTAAAACGATGATTTTTTTAAATTCTTCTTTCGGCAGATTTTATGATTGATTCTTGTACAGATCACCATTCCCACTACGAATCCAAAATTTCAGACGGATCGGTGCAATGGGGCCAAAAATATGACCGACCCCAAGTGTCAAAACAGCCTACCCCAATGTGAAAACCACCGACCCCGAGTGTTAAAACGACGATTTTTTTAATTCTTCGTTTGGCAGATTTTTTGATGGGCCAAAAATATGACCGAACTCAAGTGTTAAAACGGCCGACCCAAAATGTGAAAACCACCGACCCCAAGTGTTAAAACGATGAATTTTTAAAAATTATTCTTTTTGAAGATTTTTTATTGAATCGTATACAGACCATGATTCTTGGTGAGAATCCAAAATTTCCGACGGATTGGAGCCATAGGGTCAAAGATATGACCGACCCCAAGCGTTAAAACGGCCGACCCCAAGTGTGAAAACCACCGAAACCCAGGTGTTAAAACGATGATATTTTTTGAATTTCTTCTTTTGGCAGATTTTTTGATTGATTCGTATACGGATTACGACTAAGAATTCAAAATCTCAGTCGGCTTGGTGATGACCGACCACAAGTGTTGTCACAAAGCACGAGTAAAATGATGATTTTTTTAAAATAATTTATCTTTTGAAAGATTTTTTATTGATTCGTGTACAGACTATGATTCTTGGTGAGAATCAAAAAATTCAGACGGATCGATGACATGGGGCCAAAAATATGACCAACCCCAAGTGATTAAACGGATAACCCCCAGTGTGAAAACCACCGACCCCTACTGGTAAAACGACGTTTTTTGATTTAAATTCTTCTTTCGGCAGATTTTATAATTGATTCTTGTACAGACCACGATTCTCACTACGAATCCAAAATTTTGTAGGCTCGGTGCCATAGGGTCTTCGTTATGACCGACCACAAGTGTTGTCACAAAGCACGCGTAAAACGATGAATTTTTTAAAAATTAATATTGGTTCAAAATTTTTTTTATTGATTCGTGTACAGACCATGTTTCTTAGTGCGAATCCAAAATTTCAAACGGATCGGTGCAATGGGGCCAAAAATATGACCGGCCCCAAGTGTCATAACGGCCTACCCCAATGTGAAAACCACCGACCCCAAGTGTAAAAACGACGTTTTTTTTTTATTCTTCGTTTGGCAGATTTTTTGATTGATTCTTGTACAGACCACGATTCTCACTACGAATCCAAAATTTCAGACGGATCGGTGCAATGGGGCCAAAAATATGACCGACCCCAAGTGTCAAAACAGCCTACCCCAATGTGAAAACCACCGACCCCGAGTGTTAAAACTACGATTTTTTTTAATTCTTCGCTTGGCAGATTTTTTGATGGGCCAAAAATATGACCGAACTCAAGTTTTAAAACGGCCGACCCAAAATGTGAAAACCACCGACCCCAAGTGTTAAAACTGAGGGAGCGGTCCGTATCGGTAGAGACGGGAGATAAATGAAAGGCGTCATGTCGAAGTGGTGAGTCAGTCGTTTATTGGCTACGTAGCGAAGGTCGGTGAAGCGGTAACATGATGTAAGGCAGAGTGCCGTAGATGATGCTGCAGGCGTACGGAGGTGGAGATGGTGTGGTGAAGGTCAGCGCGTTGCTCGACACCATGGCGGTGGAGATGACCTATCTTCCAGGCCGTTGCTCGACGCTTTGTGTCGCGGAGAGAAACGGTGTGTGGCTCGGTGTGCTGAGCCACCAGCAGGTAGTCCTGGCGAGGCGGAGCGTGTTTCCATGACAGCGAAGTACGGTGGGGCTTCGGGGTGTCATGAAGTGGTGAGCTGATCCCTGGACTGAAGGTGCGTCAAACCTTATAAGTCGCGGGATGGAGCTGATCTCAGGAGCTGAAGACACGATGGGCCTTGTAGCTGAGACGTGGTGATGGACCTCGAGGAAGCTGCCCTGGAGCGTAGCGATACCATGCAGGAGCACTTATTACATGTTGACCGACGATTAATGTGAGACTGAACTGTGCTAGCGCCGGGTTAAGTCGCTTATATAGCCAGCGCGACCGGTGGGAGTAATGTTCCATTCGCCGGCAATGTGCACACTGGAAGGTACTGGAACATACGCGGTGCCGAATATTCAGGCGGCTTGTAAACTCTAGACCTTTCTAGGTGGGGCGATATTATTATCGTCCAGCCAGCACGGCAGGCGAGAAAGTACATCGCGACCAGTAAAGGTAGGAAGGTACCTAGGCAAGTAGGTTTGCCGATGCGCGCGGATATTAGGAGATGTTTCTCGATTCCTCTTTTGATGGCAAAGTTTATAATGATGTGTCGCCACACACCCCCTTCCCAGTGTACGGAGTACACGGTTGAAAGATGATGCCAGGAGTCGCAGGAAAGCCGGGTTGATGCTGCTGGTCGGTGCGTCCGTGCTGATGGGTCTCTACCGATTCCCTCATTTTGCGGTGTTACCGGATGCGCTGTGGTAACACACATGTCAGGATGCTGTATGCTGCATGTTCACATCAGAAGGTTACGTGTTCACATCACAGTGGGAAGGGGGTGTGTGGCGACACATCATTATTATCTTCGTGCTCAAAAGAAGATACGAGAAACATCTCCTTATATTCGCGTGCATCGGCAAATCTACTTGCTACTAGGTACCTACCTACATATGCCGATCGCGATGTACTTTCTCGCTTGCCGTGCCAGCCCGACGTTAATAATATCGCCCCCGCCTAGAAAGGTCTCGAGACAGCACCGTACAATATCTGTCGAATATTCTCGTTAACCGCCGAAGTGGCTCGTATTACCTACCGCGAGGTAGTTACTCTACCGCGGCTATATAAGCAGCCGATCGCTCGCCCGCTGCAGTTCAGTCTCACACTAACTGTCGGTCAACAGCTCATCATGTAACATCACGCACACGAGAGCCCGGTACATCTCCGCTCTCTCCAGGGCAGCTTCCTCGAGGTCCACCACCACGTCTCAGCTCTAAGGCCCACCGTGTCTTCAGCTCCAGAGATCAGCCCCATCCCGCGACTTACAAGGCTTGCGTCACCTTCAGTCCAAGGGATCAGCTCACCATTTCATGGCACCCCGAAGCCTCACCGTGCTTCGCTGCCATGGAAACACGCTCCGCCTCGCCAGGACTACCTGCTGGTGGCTCAGCACACCGAGCCACACACCGTTTATCTCCGCGACACAAAGCGTCGAGCAACGGCCTGGAAGATAGGTCATCTCCACCGCCATGGTGTCGAGCAACTCGCTGACCTTCACCTCACCATCTCCACCTCCGTGCGCCTGCAGCATCATCACGGCACTCTGCATTACATCAAGTTACCGCTCACCGACCATCTGCTACGTAGCCCAATAAACGACTGACTCACTACTTCGACATGACGCCTTTCATTTCTGTCTCCCGCACCCTCAAAACGATGAATTTCTTAAAAATTATTCTTTTGGAAGATTTTTTATTGAAACGTGTACAGACCATGATTCTTAGTGCGAATCTAAAATTTCAGACGGCTCGGTGAGATAGGGTCTTCTTTATGACCGACCACAAGTGTTGTCACAAAACGCGCTAAAAACGGGGATTTTTTAAAAAATTAATCGTTCGGTAGATTTTTTTATTGATTCGTGTACAGACGATGGATTCTTCGTGAGAATCCAAAATTTCAGACGGATTGGAGCCATAGGGTCAAAGATATGACCGACCCCAAGCGTTAAAACGGCCGACCCCAAGTGTGAAAACCACCGAAACCCAGGTGTTAAAACGATGATATTTTTTGAAATTCTTCTTTTGGCACATTTTTTGATTGATTCGTATACGGACTACGACTAAGAATTCAAAATCTCAGTCGGCTTTGGTGATGACCGACCACAAGTGTTGTCACAAAGCACGAGTAAAACGATAATTTTTTTTTAATAATTAATCTTTTGGAAGATTTTTTATTGATTCGTGTACAGACCACGATTCTTGGTGAGAATCAAAATTTTCAGACGGATCGATGACATGGGGCCAAAAATATGACCGACCCCAAGTGTTAAAACGGCCGACCCCCAGTGTGAAAACCACCGACCCCTACTGTTAAAACGATGTTATTTTGTAAATTCTTCCTTCGGCAGATTTTATGATTGATTCTTGTACAGACCACGATTCTCACTAGGAATCCAAAATTTCAGACGGATCGGTGCAATGGGGCCAAAATATGACCGACCCCAAGTGTCAAAACAGCCTACCCCAATGTGAAAACCACCGACCCCAAGTGTTAAAACGACGATTTTTTTAATTCTTCGTTTTGCAGTTTTTTTGATGGACCAAAAATATGACCGAACTCAAGTGTTAAAACGGCCAACCCAAAATGTGAAAACCACCGACCCCAAGTGTTAAAACGATGAATTTCTTAAAAATTATTCTTTTGAGAGATTTTTTATTGAATCGTGTACAGACGATGTTTCTTGGTGAGAATCAAAAATTTCAGACGGATCGGTGCCATGTAGCCAAAAATATGACCGACCCCAAGTGTTAAAACGGCCGACCCCCAGAGTGAAAACCACCGACCCCAAGTGTTAAAGCTATGATTTTTTTTAAAATTCTTCTTTCGGCAGATTTCTTGATTGATTCGTAAACAGACCACGATTCTCACTACGAATCCAAAATTTCAGTCGGCGGTGCCATAGGGTCTTCGTTATGACCGACCACAAGTCTTGTCACAAAGCGCCCGTAAAACGATGAATTTTTTAAAAATTAATATTGGTTCAAGATTTTTTTTATTGATTCGTGTACAGACCATCATTCTTAGTGCGAATCCAAAATTTTTAGACGGATCGGTGCAATGGGCCCAAAAATATGACCGGCCCCAAGTGTCATGACGGCCTACCCCAATGTGAAAACCACCGACCCCAAGTGTAAAAACGACGATTTTTTTTAATTCTTCGTTTGGCAGATTTTTTGATGGGCCAAAAATATGACCGAACTCAAGTGTTAAAACGGCCGACCCAAAATGTGAAAATCACCGACCCCAAGTGTTAAAACGATGAATTTCTTAAAAATTATTCTTTTGGAAGATTTTTTATTGAATCGTGTACAGACCATGATTCTTAGTGCGAATCTAAAATTTCAGACGGCTCGGTGAGATAGGGTCTTCTTTATGACCGACCACAAGTGTTGTCACAAAGCGCGCTTAAAACGGGGATTTTTTAAAAAAATAATCGTTCGGTAGATTTTTTTATTGATTCGTGTACAGACGATGGATTCTTCGTGAGAATCCAAAATTTCAGACGGATTGGAGCCATAGGGTCAAAGATATGACCGACCCCAAGCGTTAAAACGGCCGACCCCAAGTGTGAAACCACCGAAACCCAGGTGTTAAAACGATGATATTTTTTGAATTTCTTCTTTTGGCAGATTTTTTGATTGATTCGTATACGGACTACGACTAAGAATTCAAAATCTCAGTCGGCTTGGTGATGACCGAACACAAGTGTTGTCACAAAGCACGAGTAAAACGATAATTTTTTTTTAATAATTAATCTTTTGGAAGATTTTTTATTGATTCGTGTACAGACCATGATTCTTGGTGAGAATCAAAAAATTCAGACGGATCGATGACATGGGGCCAAAAATATGACCGACCCCAAGTGTTTAAACGGATAACCCCCAGTGTGAAAACCACCGACCCCTACTGGTAAAACGATGATTTTTTTAAATTCTTCTTTCGGCAGATTTTATGATTGATTCTTGTACAGATCACCATTCCCACTACGAATCCAAAATTTCAGACGGATCGGTGCAATGGGGCCAAAAATATGACCGACCCCAAGTGTCAAAACAGCCTACCCCAATGTGAAAACCACCGACCCCGAGTGTTAAAACGACGATTTTTTTAATTCTTCGTTTGGCAGATTTTTTGATGGGCCAAAAATATGACCGAACTCAAGTGTTAAAACGGCCGACCCAAAATGTGAAAACCACCGACCCCAAGTGTTAAAACGATGAATTTTTAAAAATTATTCTTTTTGAAGATTTTTTATTGAATCGTATACAGACCATGATTCTTGGTGAGAATCCAAAATTTCCGACGGATTGGAGCCATAGGGTCAAAGATATGACCGACCCCAAGCGTTAAAACGGCCGACCCCAAGTGTGAAAACCACCGAAACCCAGGTGTTAAAACGATGATATTTTTTGAATTTCTTCTTTTGGCAGATTTTTTGATTGATTCGTATACGGATTACGACTAAGAATTCAAAATCTCAGTCGGCTTGGTGATGACCGACCACAAGTGTTGTCACAAAGCACGAGTAAAATGATGATTTTTTTAAAATAATTTATCTTTTGAAAGATTTTTTATTGATTCGTGTACAGACTATGATTCTTGGTGAGAATCAAAAAATTCAGACGGATCGATGACATGGGGCCAAAAATATGACCAACCCCAAGTGATTAAACGGATAACCCCCAGTGTGAAAACCACCGACCCCTACTGGTAAAACGACGTTTTTTGATTTAAATTCTTCTTTCGGCAGATTTTATAATTGATTCTTGTACAGACCACGATTCTCACTACGAATCCAAAATTTTGTAGGCTCGGTGCCATAGGGTCTTCGTTATGACCGACCACAAGTGTTGTCACAAAGCACGCGTAAAACGATGAATTTTTTAAAAATTAATATTGGTTCAAAATTTTTTTTATTGATTCGTGTACAGACCATGTTTCTTAGTGCGAATCCAAAATTTCAAACGGATCGGTGCAATGGGGCCAAAAATATGACCGGCCCCAAGTGTCATAACGGCCTACCCCAATGTGAAAACCACCGACCCCAAGTGTAAAAACGACGTTTTTTTTTTATTCTTCGTTTGGCAGATTTTTTGATTGATTCTTGTACAGACCACGATTCTCACTACGAATCCAAAATTTCAGACGGATCGGTGCAATGGGGCCAAAAATATGACCGACCCCAAGTGTCAAAACAGCCTACCCCAATGTGAAAACCACCGACCCCGAGTGTTAAAACTACGATTTTTTTTAATTCTTCGCTTGGCAGATTTTTTGATGGGCCAAAAATATGACCGAACTCAAGTTTTAAAACGGCCGACCCAAAATGTGAAAACCACCGACCCCAAGTGTTAAAACTGAGGGAGCGGTCCGTATCGGTAGAGACGGGAGATAAATGAAAGGCGTCATGTCGAAGTGGTGAGTCAGTCGTTTATTGGCTACGTAGCGAAGGTCGGTGAAGCGGTAACATGATGTAAGGCAGAGTGCCGTAGATGATGCTGCAGGCGTACGGAGGTGGAGATGGTGTGGTGAAGGTCAGCGCGTTGCTCGACACCATGGCGGTGGAGATGACCTATCTTCCAGGCCGTTGCTCGACGCTTTGTGTCGCGGAGAGAAACGGTGTGTGGCTCGGTGTGCTGAGCCACCAGCAGGTAGTCCTGGCGAGGCGGAGCGTGTTTCCATGACAGCGAAGTACGGTGGGGCTTCGGGGTGTCATGAAGTGGTGAGCTGATCCCTGGACTGAAGGTGCGTCAAACCTTATAAGTCGCGGGATGGAGCTGATCTCAGGAGCTGAAGACACGATGGGCCTTGTAGCTGAGACGTGGTGATGGACCTCGAGGAAGCTGCCCTGGAGCGTAGCGATACCATGCAGGAGCACTTATTACATGTTGACCGACGATTAATGTGAGACTGAACTGTGCTAGCGCCGGGTTAAGTCGCTTATATAGCCAGCGCGACCGGTGGGAGTAATGTTCCATTCGCCGGCAATGTGCACACTGGAAGGTACTGGAACATACGCGGTGCCGAATATTCAGGCGGCTTGTAAACTCTAGACCTTTCTAGGCGGGGCGATATTATTATCGTCCAGCCAGCACGGCAGGCGAGAAAGTACATCGCGACCAGTAAAGGTAGGAAGGTACCTAGGCAAGTAGGTTTGCCGATGCGCGCGGATATTAGGAGATGTTTCTCGATTCCTCTTTTGATGGCAAAGTTTATAATGATGTGTCGCCACACACCCCCTTCCCAGTGTACGGAGTACACGGTTGAAAGATGATGCCAGGAGTCGCAGGAAAGCCGGGTTGATGCTGCTGGTCGGTGCGTCCGTGCTGATGGGTCTCTACCGATTCCCTCATTTTGCGGTGTTACCGGATGCGCTGTGGTAACACACATGTCAGGATGCTGTATGCTGCATGTTCACATCAGAAGGTTACGTGTTCACATCACAGTGGGAAGGGGGTGTGTGGCGACACATCATTATTATCTTCGTGCTCAAAAGAAGATACGAGAAACATCTCCTTATATTCGCGTGCATCGGCAAATCTACTTGCTACTAGGTACCTACCTACATATGCCGATCGCGATGTACTTTCTCGCTTGCCGTGCCAGCCCGACGTTAATAATATCGCCCCCGCCTAGAAAGGTCTCGAGACAGCACCGTACAATATCTGTCGAATATTCTCGTTAACCGCCGAAGTGGCTCGTATTACCTACCGCGAGGTAGTTACTCTACCGCGGCTATATAAGCAGCCGATCGCTCGCCCGCTGCAGTTCAGTCTCACACTAACTGTCGGTCAACAGCTCATCATGTAACATCACGCACACGAGAGCCCGGTACATCTCCGCTCTCTCCAGGGCAGCTTCCTCGAGGTCCACCACCACGTCTCAGCTCTAAGGCCCACCGTGTCTTCAGCTCCAGAGATCAGCCCCATCCCGCGACTTACAAGGCTTGCGTCACCTTCAGTCCAAGGGATCAGCTCACCATTTCATGGCACCCCGAAGCCTCACCGTGCTTCGCTGCCATGGAAACACGCTCCGCCTCGCCAGGACTACCTGCTGGTGGCTCAGCACACCGAGCCACACACCGTTTATCTCCGCGACACAAAGCGTCGAGCAACGGCCTGGAAGATAGGTCATCTCCACCGCCATGGTGTCGAGCAACTCGCTGACCTTCACCTCACCATCTCCACCTCCGTGCGCCTGCAGCATCATCACGGCACTCTGCATTACATCAAGTTACCGCTCACCGACCATCTGCTACGTAGCCCAATAAACGACTGACTCACTACTTCGACATGACGCCTTTCATTTCTGTCTCCCGCACCCTCAAAACGATGAATTTCTTAAAAATTATTCTTTTGGAAGATTTTTTATTGAAACGTGTACAGACCATGATTCTTAGTGCGAATCTAAAATTTCAGACGGCTCGGTGAGATAGGGTCTTCTTTATGACCGACCACAAGTGTTGTCACAAAACGCGCTAAAAACGGGGATTTTTTAAAAAATTAATCGTTCGGTAGATTTTTTTATTGATTCGTGTACAGACGATGGATTCTTCGTGAGAATCCAAAATTTCAGACGGATTGGAGCCATAGGGTCAAAGATATGACCGACCCCAAGCGTTAAAACGGCCGACCCCAAGTGTGAAAACCACCGAAACCCAGGTGTTAAAACGATGATATTTTTTGAAATTCTTCTTTTGGCACATTTTTTGATTGATTCGTATACGGACTACGACTAAGAATTCAAAATCTCAGTCGGCTTTGGTGATGACCGACCACAAGTGTTGTCACAAAGCACGAGTAAAACGATAATTTTTTTTTAATAATTAATCTTTTGGAAGATTTTTTATTGATTCGTGTACAGACCACGATTCTTGGTGAGAATCAAAATTTTCAGACGGATCGATGACATGGGGCCAAAAATATGACCGACCCCAAGTGTTAAAACGGCCGACCCCCAGTGTGAAAACCACCGACCCCTACTGTTAAAACGATGTTATTTTGTAAATTCTTCCTTCGGCAGATTTTATGATTGATTCTTGTACAGACCACGATTCTCACTAGGAATCCAAAATTTCAGACGGATCGGTGCAATGGGGCCAAAATATGACCGACCCCAAGTGTCAAAACAGCCTACCCCAATGTGAAAACCACCGACCCCAAGTGTTAAAACGACGATTTTTTTAATTCTTCGTTTTGCAGTTTTTTTGATGGACCAAAAATATGACCGAACTCAAGTGTTAAAACGGCCAACCCAAAATGTGAAAACCACCGACCCCAAGTGTTAAAACGATGAATTTCTTAAAAATTATTCTTTTGAGAGATTTTTTATTGAATCGTGTACAGACGATGTTTCTTGGTGAGAATCAAAAATTTCAGACGGATCGGTGCCATGTAGCCAAAAATATGACCGACCCCAAGTGTTAAAACGGCCGACCCCCAGAGTGAAAACCACCGACCCCAAGTGTTAAAGCTATGATTTTTTTTAAAATTCTTCTTTCGGCAGATTTCTTGATTGATTCGTAAACAGACCACGATTCTCACTACGAATCCAAAATTTCAGTCGGCGGTGCCATAGGGTCTTCGTTATGACCGACCACAAGTCTTGTCACAAAGCGCCCGTAAAACGATGAATTTTTTAAAAATTAATATTGGTTCAAGATTTTTTTTATTGATTCGTGTACAGACCATCATTCTTAGTGCGAATCCAAAATTTTTAGACGGATCGGTGCAATGGGCCCAAAAATATGACCGGCCCCAAGTGTCATGACGGCCTACCCCAATGTGAAAACCACCGACCCCAAGTGTAAAAACGACGATTTTTTTTAATTCTTCGTTTGGCAGATTTTTTGATGGGCCAAAAATATGACCGAACTCAAGTGTTAAAACGGCCGACCCAAAATGTGAAAATCACCGACCCCAAGTGTTAAAACGATGAATTTCTTAAAAATTATTCTTTTGGAAGATTTTTTATTGAATCGTGTACAGACCATGATTCTTAGTGCGAATCTAAAATTTCAGACGGCTCGGTGAGATAGGGTCTTCTTTATGACCGACCACAAGTGTTGTCACAAAGCGCGCTTAAAACGGGGATTTTTTAAAAAATTAATCGTTCGGTAGATTTTTTTATTGATTCGTGTACAGACGATGGATTCTTCGTGAGAATCCAAAATTTCAGACGGATTGGAGCCATAGGGTCAAAGATATGACCGACCCCAAGCGTTAAAACGGCCGACCCCAAGTGTGAAACCACCGAAACCCAGGTGTTAAAACGATGATATTTTTTGAATTTCTTCTTTTGGCAGATTTTTTGATTGATTCGTATACGGACTACGACTAAGAATTCAAAATCTCAGTCGGCTTGGTGATGACCGAACACAAGTGTTGTCACAAAGCACGAGTAAAACGATAATTTTTTTTTAATAATTAATCTTTTGGAAGATTTTTTATTGATTCGTGTACAGACCATGATTCTTGGTGAGAATCAAAAAATTCAGACGGATCGATGACATGGGGCCAAAAATATGACCGACCCCAAGTGTTTAAACGGATAACCCCCAGTGTGAAAACCACCGACCCCTACTGGTAAAACGATGATTTTTTTAAATTCTTCTTTCGGCAGATTTTATGATTGATTCTTGTACAGATCACCATTCCCACTACGAATCCAAAATTTCAGACGGATCGGTGCAATGGGGCCAAAAATATGACCGACCCCAAGTGTCAAAACAGCCTACCCCAATGTGAAAACCACCGACCCCGAGTGTTAAAACGACGATTTTTTTAATTCTTCGTTTGGCAGATTTTTTGATGGGCCAAAAATATGACCGAACTCAAGTGTTAAAACGGCCGACCCAAAATGTGAAAACCACCGACCCCAAGTGTTAAAACGATGAATTTTTAAAAATTATTCTTTTTGAAGATTTTTTATTGAATCGTATACAGACCATGATTCTTGGTGAGAATCCAAAATTTCCGACGGATTGGAGCCATAGGGTCAAAGATATGACCGACCCCAAGCGTTAAAACGGCCGACCCCAAGTGTGAAAACCACCGAAACCCAGGTGTTAAAACGATGATATTTTTTGAATTTCTTCTTTTGGCAGATTTTTTGATTGATTCGTATACGGATTACGACTAAGAATTCAAAATCTCAGTCGGCTTGGTGATGACCGACCACAAGTGTTGTCACAAAGCACGAGTAAAATGATGATTTTTTTAAAATAATTTATCTTTTGAAAGATTTTTTATTGATTCGTGTACAGACTATGATTCTTGGTGAGAATCAAAAAATTCAGACGGATCGATGACATGGGGCCAAAAATATGACCAACCCCAAGTGATTAAACGGATAACCCCCAGTGTGAAAACCACCGACCCCTACTGGTAAAACGACGTTTTTTGATTTAAATTCTTCTTTCGGCAGATTTTATAATTGATTCTTGTACAGACCACGATTCTCACTACGAATCCAAAATTTTGTAGGCTCGGTGCCATAGGGTCTTCGTTATGACCGACCACAAGTGTTGTCACAAAGCACGCGTAAAACGATGAATTTTTTAAAAATTAATATTGGTTCAAAATTTTTTTTATTGATTCGTGTACAGACCATGTTTCTTAGTGCGAATCCAAAATTTCAAACGGATCGGTGCAATGGGGCCAAAAATATGACCGGCCCCAAGTGTCATAACGGCCTACCCCAATGTGAAAACCACCGACCCCAAGTGTAAAAACGACGTTTTTTTTTTATTCTTCGTTTGGCAGATTTTTTGATTGATTCTTGTACAGACCACGATTCTCACTACGAATCCAAAATTTCAGACGGATCGGTGCAATGGGGCCAAAAATATGACCGACCCCAAGTGTCAAAACAGCCTACCCCAATGTGAAAACCACCGACCCCGAGTGTTAAAACTACGATTTTTTTTAATTCTTCGCTTGGCAGATTTTTTGATGGGCCAAAAATATGACCGAACTCAAGTTTTAAAACGGCCGACCCAAAATGTGAAAACCACCGACCCCAAGTGTTAAAACTGAGGGAGCGGTCCGTATCGGTAGAGACGGGAGATAAATGAAAGGCGTCATGTCGAAGTGGTGAGTCAGTCGTTTATTGGCTACGTAGCGAAGGTCGGTGAAGCGGTAACATGATGTAAGGCAGAGTGCCGTAGATGATGCTGCAGGCGTACGGAGGTGGAGATGGTGTGGTGAAGGTCAGCGCGTTGCTCGACACCATGGCGGTGGAGATGACCTATCTTCCAGGCCGTTGCTCGACGCTTTGTGTCGCGGAGAGAAACGGTGTGTGGCTCGGTGTGCTGAGCCACCAGCAGGTAGTCCTGGCGAGGCGGAGCGTGTTTCCATGACAGCGAAGTACGGTGGGGCTTCGGGGTGTCATGAAGTGGTGAGCTGATCCCTGGACTGAAGGTGCGTCAAACCTTATAAGTCGCGGGATGGAGCTGATCTCAGGAGCTGAAGACACGATGGGCCTTGTAGCTGAGACGTGGTGATGGACCTCGAGGAAGCTGCCCTGGAGCGTAGCGATACCATGCAGGAGCACTTATTACATGTTGACCGACGATTAATGTGAGACTGAACTGTGCTAGCGCCGGGTTAAGTCGCTTATATAGCCAGCGCGACCGGTGGGAGTAATGTTCCATTCGCCGGCAATGTGCACACTGGAAGGTACTGGAACATACGCGGTGCCGAATATTCAGGCGGCTTGTAAACTCTAGACCTTTCTAGGTGGGGCGATATTATTATCGTCCAGCCAGCACGGCAGGCGAGAAAGTACATCGCGACCAGTAAAGGTAGGAAGGTACCTAGGCAAGTAGGTTTGCCGATGCGCGCGGATATTAGGAGATGTTTCTCGATTCCTCTTTTGATGGCAAAGTTTATAATGATGTGTCGCCACACACCCCCTTCCCAGTGTACGGAGTACACGGTTGAAAGATGATGCCAGGAGTCGCAGGAAAGCCGGGTTGATGCTGCTGGTCGGTGCGTCCGTGCTGATGGGTCTCTACCGATTCCCTCATTTTGCGGTGTTACCGGATGCGCTGTGGTAACACACATGTCAGGATGCTGTATGCTGCATGTTCACATCAGAAGGTTACGTGTTCACATCACAGTGGGAAGGGGGTGTGTGGCGACACATCATTATTATCTTCGTGCTCAAAAGAAGATACGAGAAACATCTCCTTATATTCGCGTGCATCGGCAAATCTACTTGCTACTAGGTACCTACCTACATATGCCGATCGCGATGTACTTTCTCGCTTGCCGTGCCAGCCCGACGTTAATAATATCGCCCCCGCCTAGAAAGGTCTCGAGACAGCACCGTACAATATCTGTCGAATATTCTCGTTAACCGCCGAAGTGGCTCGTATTACCTACCGCGAGGTAGTTACTCTACCGCGGCTATATAAGCAGCCGATCGCTCGCCCGCTGCAGTTCAGTCTCACACTAACTGTCGGTCAACAGCTCATCATGTAACATCACGCACACGAGAGCCCGGTACATCTCCGCTCTCTCCAGGGCAGCTTCCTCGAGGTCCACCACCACGTCTCAGCTCTAAGGCCCACCGTGTCTTCAGCTCCAGAGATCAGCCCCATCCCGCGACTTACAAGGCTTGCGTCACCTTCAGTCCAAGGGATCAGCTCACCATTTCATGGCACCCCGAAGCCTCACCGTGCTTCGCTGCCATGGAAACACGCTCCGCCTCGCCAGGACTACCTGCTGGTGGCTCAGCACACCGAGCCACACACCGTTTATCTCCGCGACACAAAGCGTCGAGCAACGGCCTGGAAGATAGGTCATCTCCACCGCCATGGTGTCGAGCAACTCGCTGACCTTCACCTCACCATCTCCACCTCCGTGCGCCTGCAGCATCATCACGGCACTCTGCATTACATCAAGTTACCGCTCACCGACCATCTGCTACGTAGCCCAATAAACGACTGACTCACTACTTCGACATGACGCCTTTCATTTCTGTCTCCCGCACCCTCAAAACGATGAATTTCTTAAAAATTATTCTTTTGGAAGATTTTTTATTGAAACGTGTACAGACCATGATTCTTGGTGAGAATCCAAAATTTCAGACGGATTAGAGCCATAGGGTCAAAGATATGACCGACCCCAAGCGTTAAAACGGCCGACCCCAAATGTGAAAACCACCGAAACCCAGGTGTTAAAACGATGATATTTTTTGAAATTCTTCTTTTGGCAGATTTTTTGATTGATTCGTATACGGACTACGACTAAGAATTCAAAATCTCAGTCGGCTTGGTGATGACCGATCACAAGTGTTGTAACAAAGCACGAGTAAGACGATGATTTTTTTTAATAATTATTCTTTTGGAAGATTTTTTATTGATTCGTGTACAGACCATGATTCTTGGTGAGAATCAAAAAATTCAGACGGATCAATGACATGGGGCCAAAAATATGACCGACCCCAAGTGTAAAAACGGCCGACCCCCAGTGTGAAAACCACCGACCCCGACTGTTAAAACGATGTTTTTTTTATTCTTCTTTCGGCAGATTTTATGATTGATTCTTGTACAGACCACGATTCTCACTACGAATCCAAAATTTCAGACGGATCGGTGCAATGGGGCCAAAAATATGACCGACCCCAAGTGTCAAAACAGCCTACCCCAATGTGAAAACCACCGACCCCGAGTATACAAAATACAAAATTTCAGTAGGCTCGGTGCCATAGGGTCTTCGTAATGACCGACTACAAGTGTTGTCACAAAGCACGCGTAAAACGATGAATTTAAAAAAAAATATATTTGTTCAAGATTTTTTTTATTGATTCGTGTACAGACCATGATTCTTAGTGCGAATCCATAATTTCAGACGTATCAGTGCCATGGGGCCAAAAATGCCACCGACCCAAGTGTAAAAACGACGATTTTTTGTAATTCTTCGTTTGGCAGATTTTTTGATGGGCCAAAAATATGACCGATCTCAAGTGTTAAAACGGCCGACCCAAAATGTGAAAACCACCGACCCCAAGTGTTAAAACGATGAATTTCTTAAAAGTTATTCTTTTGGAAGATTTTTTATTGAATTGTGTACAGACCATGATTCTTGGTGAGAATCAAAAATTGCAGACGGATCGGTGCCATGGGGCCAAAAATATGACCGACCACAAGTGTTAAAACGGCCGACCCCCAGTGTGAAAACCACCGACCCCAAGTGTTAAGGCGATGATTATTTTTAAAATTCTTCTTTTGGCAAATTTTTTGATTGATTCGTAAACAGACCACGATTCTCACTACGAATCTAATATTTGTTCAAGATTTTTTTTATTGATTCTTGTACAGACCATGATTCTTAGTGCGAATCCAAAATTTCAGACGGATCGGTGGAATGGGGCCAAAAATATGACCGACCCCAAGTGTCAAAACGGCCTACTCCAATGTGAAAACCACTGACCCCAAGTGTTAAAACGACGATTTTTTTTAAATTTCAAAAATATGACCGAACTCAAGTGTTAAAACGGCCGACCCAAAATGTGAAAACCACCGACCCCAAGTGTTAAAGCGATGATTTTTTTTAAAATTCTTTTTATGGCAGATTTTTTGATTGATTCGTAAACAGACCACGATTCTCACTACGAATCCAAAATTTCAGTCGGCGGTGCCATACTGTCTTCGTTATGACCGACCACAAGTCTTGTCACAAAGCGCCCGTAAAACGAAGAATTTAAAAAAAATTAATATTTGTTCAAGATTTTTTTTATTGATTCGTGTACAGACCATGATTCTTGGTGAGAATCCAAAATTTCAGACGGATTGGAGCCATAGGGTCATAGATATGACCGACCTAAAGCGTTAAAACGGCCGTCCCCAAGTGTGAAAACCACCGAAACCCAGGTGTTAAAACGATGATATCTTTTGAAATTCTTCTTTTGGCAGATTTTTTGATAAATTCGTATACGGACTACGACTAAGAATTCAAAATCTCAGTATGCTTGGTTATGACCGACCACAAGTTTTGTAACAAAGCACGAGTAAAACGATGATTTTTTTTAATAATTAATCTTTTGGAAGATTTTTTATTGATTCGTGTACAGACCATGATTCTTGGTGAGAATCAAAAAATTCAGACGGATCGATGAAATGGGGCCAAAAATATGACCGACCCCAAGTGTCAAAACGGCCTACCCCAATGTGAAAACCACCGACCCCAAGTGTTAAAACGATGAATTTCTTAAAAGAGAGACGTATCAGTGCCATGGGGCCAAAAATGCCACCGACCCCAAGTGTAAAAACGACGATTTTTTTTAATTCTTCGTTTGGCAGATTTTTTGATGGGCCAAAAATATGACCGATCTCAAGTGTTAAAACGGCCGACCCAAAATGTGAAAACCACCGACCCCAAGTGTTAAAACGATGAATTTCTTAAAAGTTATTCTTTTGGAAGATTTTTTATTGAATTGTGTACAGACCATGATTCTTGGTGAGAATCAAAAATTTCAGACGGATCGGTGCCATGGGGCCAAAAATATGACCGACCACAAGTGTTAAAACGGCCGACCCCCAGTGTGAAAACCACCGACCCCAAGTGTTAAAGCGATGATTATTTTTAAAATTCTTCTTTTGGCAAATTTTTTGATTGATTCGTAAACAGACCACGATTCTCACTACGAATCTAACATTTGTTCAAGATTTTTTTATTGATTCTCTTACAGACCATGATTCTTAGTGCGAATCCAAAATTTCAGACGGATCGGTGGAATGGGGCCAAAAATATGACCGACCCCAAGTGTCAAAACGGCCTACTACAATGTGAAAACCACTGACCCCAAGTGTTAAAACGACGATTTTTTTTTAATTCCAAAAATATGACCGAACTCAAGTGTTAAAGCGGCCGACCCAAAATGTGAAAACCACCGACCCCAAGTGTTAAAGCGATGATTTTTTTTTAAATTCTTTTTTTGGCAGATTTTTTGATTGATTCGTAAACAGACCACGATTCTGACTACGAATCCAAAATTTCAGTCGGCGGTGCCATAGGGTCTTCGTTATGACCGACCACAAGTCTTGTCACAAAGCACCCGTAAAACGAAGAATTTAAAAAAAATTAATATTTGTTCAAGATTTTTTTTATTGATTCGTGTACAGACCATGATTCTTGGTGAGAATCCAAAATTTCAGACGGATTGGAGCCATAGGGTCAAAGATATGACCGACCTAAAGCGTTAATACGGCCGACCCCAAGTGTGAAAACCACCGAAACCCAGGTGTTAAAACGATGATATCTTTTGAAATTCTTCTTTTGGCAGATTTTTTGATAAATTCCTATACGGACTACGACTAAGAATTCAAAATCTCAGTATGCTTGGTTATGACCGACCACAAGTGTTGTAACAAAGCACGAGTAAAACGATGATTTTTTTTAATAATTAATCTTTTGGAAGATTTTTTATTGATTCGTGTACAGACCATGATTCTTGGTGAGAATCAAAAAATTCAGACGGATCGATGACATGGGGCCAAAAATATGACCGACCCCAAGTGTCAAAACGGCCTACCCCAATGTGAAAACCACCGACCCCAAGTGTTAAAACGACGATTTTTTTTTATTTCTTCGTTTGGCAGATTTTTTGGTTTGCCAAAAATATGACCGAACTCAAGTGTTAAAACGGCCGACCCAAAATGTGAAAACCACCGACCCCAAGTGTTAAAACGATGAATTTCTTAAAAGAGAGACGTATCAGTGCCATGGGGCCAAAAATGCCACCGACCCCAAGTGTAAAAACGACGATTTTTTTTAATTCTTCGTTTGGCAGATTTTTTGATGGGCCAAAAATATGACCGATCTCAAGTGTTAAAACGGCCGACCCAAAATGTGAAAACCACCGACCCAAAGTGTTAAAACGATGAATTTCTTAAAAGTTATTCTTTTGGAAGATTTTTTATTGAATTGTGTACAGACCATGATTCTTGGTGAGAAACAAAAATTTCAGACGGATCGGTGCCATGGGGCCAAAAATATGACCGACCACAAGTGTTAAAACGGCCGACCCCCAGTGTGAAAACCACCGACCCCAAGTGTTAAAGCGATGATTATTTTTAAAATTCTTCTTTTGGCAAATTTTTTGATTGATTCGTAAACAGACCACGATTCTCACTACGAATCTAACATTTGTTCAAGATTTTTTTATTGATTCTTGTACAAACCATGATTCTTAGTGCGAATCCAAAATTTCAGACGGATCGGTGGAATGGGGCCAAAAATATGACCGACCCCAAGTGTCAAAACGGCCTACTCCAATGTGAAAACCACTGACCCCAAGTGTTAAAACGACGATTTTTTTTAAATTCCAAAAATATGACCAAACTCAAGTGTTAAAACGGCCGACCCAAAATGTGAAAACCACCGACCCCAAGTGTTAAAGCGATGATTTTTTTTTAAATTCTTTTTTTGGCAGATTTTTTGATTGATTCGTAAACAGACCACGATTCTGACTACGAATCCAAAATTTCAGTCGGCGGTGCCTCGTTATGACCGACTACAAGTCTTGTCACAAAGCGCCCGTAAAACGAAGAATTTAAAAAAAAATAATATTTGTTCAAGATTTTTTTTATTGATTCGTGTACAGACCATGATTCTTGGTGAGAATCCAAAATTTCAGACGGATTGGAGCCATAGGGTCAAAGATATGACCGACCTAAAGCGTTAAAACGGCCGACCCCAAGTGTGAAAACCACCGAAACCCAGGTGTTAAAACGATGATATCTTTTGAAATTCTTCTTTTGGCAGATTTTTTGATAAATTCCTATACGGACTACGACTAAGAATTCAAAATCTCAGTATGCTTGGTTATGACCGACCACAAGTGTTGTAACAAAGCACGAGTAAAACGATGATCTTTTTTAATAATTAATCTTTTGGAAGATTTTTTATTGATTCGTGTACAGACCATGATTCTTAGTGCGAATCCAAAATTTCAGACGGATCGGTGGAATGGGGCCAAAAATATGACCGACCCCAAGTGTCAAAACGGCCTACCCCAATGTGAAAACCACTGACCCCAAGTGTTAAAACGACGATTTTTTTTAAATTCCAAAAATATGACCGAACTCAAGTGTTAAAACGGCCGACCCAAAATGTGAAAACCGCCGACCCCAAGTGTTAAAGCGATGATTTTTTTTAAAATTCTTTTTTTGGCAGATTTTTTGATTGATTCGTAAACAGACCACGATTCTCACTACGAATCCAAAATTTCAGTCGGCGGTGCCATAGGGTCTTCGTTATGACCGACCACAAGTCTTGTCACAAAGCGCCCGTAAAACGAAGAATTTAAAAAAAATTAATATTTGTTCAAGATTTTTTTTATAGATTCGTGTACAGACCATGATTCTTAGTGCGAATCCAAAATTTCAGACGTATCAGTGCCATGGGGCCAAAAATATGACCGACCCCAAGTGTTAAAACGGCCTACCCCAATGTGAAAACCACCGACCCCAAGTGTTAAAACGACGATTTTTTTTAATTCTTCGTTTGGCAGATTTTTTGATGGGCGAAAAATATGACCGATCTCAAGTGTTAAAACGGCCGACCCAAAATGTGAAAACCACCGACCCCAAGTGTTAAAACGATGAATTTCTCAAAAGTTATTCTTTTGGAAGATTTTTTATTGAATTGTGTACAGACCATGATTCTTGGTGAGAATCAAAAATTTCAGACGGATCGGTGCCATGGGGCCAAAAATATGACCGACCACACGTGTTAAAACGGCCGACCCCCAGTGTGAAAACCACCGACCCCAAGTGTTAAAGCGATGATTATTTTTAAAATTCTTCTTTTGGCAGATTTTTTGATTGATTCGTATACGGACTACGACTAACAATTCAAAATCTCAGTCGGCTTGGTGATGACCGACCACAAGTGTTGTCACAAAGCACGAGTAAAACGATGATTTTTTAAAATAATTAATCTGTTGGAAGATTTTTTATTGATTCGTGTACAGACCATGATTCTTGGTGAGAATCAAAAATTTCAGACGGATCGGTGACATGGTGCCAAAAATATGACCGACCCCAAGTGTTAAACGGCCGACCCCCAGTGTGAAAACCACCGACCCCTAGTGTTAAAACGATGTCTTTTTCTTAAATTCTTCTTTGGGCAGATTTTATGATTGATTCTTGTACAGACCACGATTCTCACTACGAATCCAAAATTTCAGTAGGCTCGGTGCCATAGGGTCTTCGTTATGACCGACCACAAGTGTTGTCACAAAGCACGCGTAAAACGATGAATTTTTAAAAAATTAATATTTGTTCAAGATTGTTTTTATTGATTCGTGTACAGACCATGATTCTTACTGCGAATCCAAAATTTCAGACGGATCCTGTGCAATGGGGCCAAAAATATGACCGGTCCCAAGTGTCAAAACGGCCTACCCCAATGTGAAAACCACCGACCCCAAGCGTTAAAACGACGATTTTTTTTTAATTCTTCGTTTGGCAGATTTTTTGATGGGCCAAAAATATGACCAAACTCAAGTGTTAAAACGGCCGACCCAAAATGTGAAAACCACCGACCCCAAGTGTTAAAACAATAAATTTCTTAAAAATTATTCTTTTGGAAGATTTTTTATTGAATCGTGTACAGACCATGATTCTTAGTGCGAATTAAAAATTTCAGACGGCTCAGTGAGATAGGGTCTTCTTTATGACCACAAGTGTTGTCACAAAGCGCGCTTAAAACGGGGAATTTTTTAAAAAATTTTCTTTCGGAAGATTTTTTTATTGATTCGTGTACAGACGATGGATTCTTGTTGAGAATCCAAAATTTCAGACGGATTGGAGCCATAGGTTCAAAGATATGACCGACCCCAAGCGTTAAAATTGCCGACCCCAAGTGTGAAAACCACCGAAACCCAGGTGCTTAACCGATGATATTTTTTGAAATTCTTTTTTGGCAGATTTTTTGATTGATTCGTATACGGTCTACGACTAAGAATTCAAAATCTCAGTCGGCTTTGTGATGACCGACCACAAGTGTTGTCACAAAGCACGATTAAAACGATGATTTTTTTTAATAATTAATGTTTTGGAAGATTTTTTATTGATTCGTGTACAGACCATGATTCTAGGTGAGAATCAAAAATTTCAGACGGATAGATGACATGGGGCCAAAAATATGACCGACCCCAAGTGTTAAAACGGCCGACCCCCAGTGTGAAAATTACCGACCCCTACTGTTAAAACGATGTTTTTGTTTTTAATTCTTCTTTCGGCAGATTTTATGATTGATTCTTGTACAGACCACGATTCTCACTACGAATCCAAAATTTCAGTAGGCTCGGTGCTATAGGGTCTTCCTTATGACCGACCACAAGTGTTGTCACAAAGCACGCGTAAAACGATGAATTTTTAAAAAATTAATATTTGTTCAAGATTTTTTTTATTGATTCGTGTACAGACCATGATTCTTGGTAAGAATCTAAAATTTCAGACGGATTGGAGCCATAGGGTCAAAGATATGACCGACCCCAAGCGTTAAAACGGCCGACCCCAAGTGTGAAAACCACCGAAACCCAGGTGTTAAAACGATGATATTTTTTGAAATTCTTCTTTTGGCAGATTTTTTGATTGATTCGTAAACAGACCACGATTCTCACTACGAATCCAAAATTTCAGTCGGCGGTGCCATAGGGTCTTCGTTATGACCGACCACAAGTCTTGTCACAAAGCGCCCGTAAAACGATGAATTTTTAAAAAATTAATATTTGGAAGATTTTTTTCTTGATTCGTGTACAGACCATGGATTCTTGGTGAGAACTTAAAAATTCAGACGGATCTGTGCCATGGGACCAAAAATATGGCCGACTCCAAGTGTTAAAACGGCCGACCAAAAGTGTGAAAACCACCGACACCAAGTGTTATAACGATGAATTTCTTAAAAATTAATCTTTTGGAAGATTTTTTATTGATTCGTGTACAGACCATGATTCTTGGTGAGAATTCAAAATTTCAGACGGATCGGTGCCATGGGGCCAAATATATGACCGACCCCAAATGTTAAAACGGCCGACCCCCGGTGTGAAAACCACCGACCTCAAGTGTTAAAACGATGATTTTTCATAAAATTCTTCTTTGGCAGATTTTTTGGTTGATTCGTATATGGACTACGACTAAGAATTCAAAATCTCAGTGGGCTTGGTGATTACCGACCACAAGTGTTGTCACAAAGCACGCGTTGATTCGTGTACAGAACACGATTCTCACTACGAATCAAAAATTTCAGTAAAACGATGAATTTTTTAAAAATTAATCTTTTGGAAGATTTTTTATTTATCGGTGCCATAGGGCCAAAAATATGACCGACCCCAAGTGTTAAAACGGCCGACCCCCAGCGTGAAAACCACCGACCTCAAGTGTTAAAACGATGATTTTTTTTTAAATTCTTCTTTTGGCACTTGGGGTCGGTCATATTTTTATCCCCATGGTACCGATCCGTCTGAAATATTGAATTCTTTCAAAGAATCATGATGTGTACACGAATCAATGTATGTAATCGTTACTGGTAGTGTATTGTGTAGTTTGCAAGCTATGTAGGTATTATTTAAAATGTCTTTGCCCACAGGTGGTTTTAGATAAAGGAGTTTCGAGAAGTTGGTTGGTTTTTTGGCTCGGGTATTATGTATCGTTTGTGTTACTGTGTAAATGTTTTCTATTGCATATTAAAAAACCCGTCTACTTGGTTCAATATATTCACACCTCACAATCCGGAAGCCTCAGTTTCGGGCATAAATTCTGAAACTGTCACTTTGGATCGAGATTGTAAAATATCGATGCAAGATAACTTTCATATTTCAAAGACAATAAGAAGCATTATTTTGTTCTCTTTCTGGTTAAAAGAAAAATACATATGTTTGCAAGAGAGGAAGAGAGATATATAGCTTTTAAAATGTTAGGTCGCTGGGGACGTTTTTGGTCTTATGAAAGTATAACGCAATCACGTGTTTTGGGATGTATTTGTTCCTAAACAAGCAGACGGGTTAAGTATTGCAAGGTAGGTAGGTATACACATGCTTGCTACCGGACCTTGGCAATGAAATAGCTGCAACTTCAAGAAATAAACAAGAAAAAAGACGCTTTATAAAATGATAGCGGTTTCATAATAAATTGGTTCGATAAATTACCTTCGATAAATAAACGTCAATGGTACCTACATAATAATTTAATGTGAGCTTTTTGCGATCCTTGGCGGTTCTCACCCATCCGAAGCCTGCAGTTCTCTTCAATTCGTTAGCCAATCGTCTGTGGACTATTTATGCTTCTCTTTCCGCCCCAACCATGTTAATAGGTACATACACACATAATACTGTGAATACCTATGATAAACCACGGTTGATCCATGGCCACGAGTATTAAAACCGAGTTTAAAAAATATTCATAAATTAGTAAACTTTGTGGTTTTATATAAATATTATTGTATTATATTAACAACAAAATATTTCCCTGGAAAAGGGGAACAATTAAGTTATTTCCGGAAAGATCTATGTAAACGTACAACGTACATGTAGGTGTCTGGAGTTATGAGTATTTTATTTATTTATTTTTATTGTGTTTTAAGGGGAAAGTTGTTATTGCGTTTTTCACACAAAACTAAATTTTGAATTTGATGGGAAGATACCCAAGCAAATTGAATAATTATTATTTAAATAAAGAAATTATAGCCAATGTCTAATTTTTCATTTATTTTTAAAATCAACATATGATTACTCCTTCAAGACTCTCGTAAGGACTCCAATTTTTTTGAAAGAACGAAGTTGGCTTCACTTGAGTGCCGAGAGGATGAGTGTATTCCCCAGGCGGTGCTCCCATACAGAGGCCGCGTACGAGACTTGCGCCACTTACCCATACCCCCCTGTACAAGAGACGGTGCGCAGGAGAGCGCAAATCCCACTCAGCAGCTGATATTCTTCTCAGTTTCAAGAAGAGGTTCTAGCCATGCTTGACACGCTTTTGGCGTGGGTCAAGAACGAGGACGAGCGATCCAAAGTAATGCCTAGGTAGGTTGTATTCTTTACAAAATGGATGCTGGTATCTCCCATTTTGATGTTGGGATTTCTGCCTCTATTGAAGAAACCCTTCATCAGGACGTCGCTTTAGTTCGTTTTACTCCAACAGACCAAAACGTAAATCGTGAGAAACAGCGCTTTAAAGTTTTTTTTTTACGAAAAAGGCATATAAAATTAAATTAGCTAAATTTTAAGTCTACTATAATGTTTTAAAGTATTACAAATTGTTTTTTTTAAGTAAAATATGTTCTAAATGTATAAAATTACGCAGAAAACTCGTTTTTAATTTGGATGTTGGCCAAAGTGACGAATTCTTGTTTGCGAAAGTTGGATATTGGACAAAGGACACTGGATGTTAGACAAGAGCGCGTACTCTTGCGTGAAGTTACTTTATCTAACGTGCTTGGTATTACAGGGAGATCGGAAAGTATTTCAATTCATTGAACATTGATAGGTACTTATGGATTTAGCTTATGTGTCCTATGTTTTCGCGGTGAGACCTAAATATTCGGGTGTGATTTTTAAATAGTTTCTTGTAACATTCGACATTTTTTTAGAAATAATTTGTTTCTTGTTTGGGAAACAAGTTTCAAGAGTAAGTTTTTGTAAAATAATAACATCGTAAAATCATCAATGAAAACGTACGTTTTCAGACAATTATACTTATTAAATAATGTTTCAGGCGTGTTTTATTGTTGGCTGCTAGTCATCAACCGTTAGTCATCAGATAGGTCCTACGTTTATTAGTTATTATTTGAGAGGCGGGTATGGGTACCGCCGCTCCGGGAACCATTTATTGGATAACCAACACCTCTGTCATAGGTCACCCCAAGTGGTTCGCTACGTTTGGTGACTTAGCAGGGGTGGCCGGGTTCGTGGTGTGAGTTTTGTCTGGATCCTGGCGACGGATGCGTCTGCCCACCAACTGCGTGGCAGGCCGGATCGGGAAAGACTGGTTGAGGAAGATCTGTAGACCTCTCCAGCAGGACTCTCGGAACATCGCTTTACCCGCAGTGGGGAGGGATTGATTCATACGTGCGTCACTCCTTGACACACTGACTTCCAGATTCCTACCCACCCCTCATACCTTTTTCTTCCCACAACTTCCTCTACTTCCTTCCCAAAAATGACATAGGCCCTGAGGGGAATTATTTTCCTCAGGGCCTCCTGTGTGGAGCTGTGAAAAGGTCTCCCCAAGTGGTTCGCTACGTTTGGTGACTTAGCAGGAGTGCCTGGGTTCATGGGGTGAGGTTTTTCCAGGTCTTGACGGCGGATGAGTCTGCCCACCAGCTGCGTGGCGGGCCGGATCGAGAGAGACTGCGTGAAGGAGTCCTTTGGACCTTTCCAGCCGGACTCTCTCGACCCCACTGCCTTGCACCGCAGTTGGAAGGACAGTTTCTTACGTCCGTCACTCCTATACACCCTAACCCTCAGATTCCTACCCACCCCTCATTCCTATTTCCATCCAAGAACTTCCTATTCTTTCTTTTCTACGGCATATAAATCGGAGATTTAGTATGATCAGACCCGAAAGGTTGGATTGATTTACGGGACTTTATTTTTATGTTAATACTGCACATGAGTACCAACCGCTCCCAACCGCCTGGACCAAGTCAGGCTATACATAGCATACCCAATTTTGTGAGGCTGGATGTAGCGGGAAGGGGATGCAGTTAAGAAGGTTTATAAGTACCTGGCTATTCAGATCGAGTCAACAACCAGGGCTAAAGCCATTTCAAGCAATGCTTCAATTCGAAATGGCGGTCTTACATCGGGGTGATACTGAGAGTATCTTCCACTCTGGAACGTGTCGCAAATACAGCATGTATATATATTTATATGTATATTTTTTTATTGATTTGTGTTATTTCACTATTTAAACATACAAAAACACGTATACACGTACGTTTTTTTAATGGTTAAAGTTGTGAAATATGTATATATATTTTTAGATTAGCTCCACACAGGTGGCCCTGAGGAATATAATTTCACTTTGGAGGAGTCTTTATAAGGAAAGTAAGGATAGGAAATTTGGGAAGAAAAAGGGTATGAGGGGTGGGTAGGAATCTGGGGGTCAGTGTGTCCGGGAGTGACGGACGTATGAATCCATCTCTCTAATTGCGGTGCAAGGCGAGAGTCGGGAGAGTCCGGCTGAAAAGGTCAAAAAGCCTCCCTTAACCAGTCTCCTCTCGCCACGCAGCAGGTGGGCAGTCGTATCCGCCGCCAAGACCTGGACGAACTTTACCCCATGATCCCGGGCACCCTTGCTAAGTCACCAAACGTAGCGAACCACTCGGGGTGACCTATGGCAGAGATGGTGGTTATTCAATAAATGGTTCCCGGGACGGCGGTACCCATACCCGCCCCCCAAAATAAACAAATCTGTCAAAATAAAAATTACTTGTGCACGATGGGATTGAAATTTGCGACATCCGGATCGCTAGTTGAGAGTCTTACCCCTCGACCACAGGAGGCCGTCGTGTGATAACAGAAGTGTAGTATCCAACATTTTAAAATAAAAAGTTAACTCGAAGGATTTTGAAACACAATAGATAGCTACAAGATCTTTATAAATGTATAAAACAATAGACGACGAGTTCTTTTTAAAAATGATCCTATGTTCGAACACATGGGATGTGATTTACGTCTATTACACAATACAGACTTGTAAAAAAAGAGGTCATAAAATAATCCTAACCACTAACCACATTTTTAGCTTCATAACAAATGTATTCTATTATTTGGGGTACCACTTAGTTGGGCCAAATTATTAGAAGGGTTACAAAAGGGGCTGAAATAAAAGAACTGGAAATTGATCTAGGTAAAAAAAGTCAAATGAATGGGATACCTAATCATTAAAAATGTGCGAATAGTAATAACTTTTTTATTGACAATCCAAAGCTCGAACAAAATAAAACTCGAATAGGTAAGAAATAAACAAACACATAAGAAATATGAGGCACTCAATGTATAAAATAATAGAAATGCTTTCATTGTCATTCGGTGTACAATTCCCCCATGAAGATTTCAATAATAAGATATTTATAGGTACACAAATACAACTGTTCTTTGGCACTAAATATACCAAAAATGTTTTCATTGTTACACTAAGATTTGTTTGATTAAAATAATAAGATACTTTAGGCATTAAATGTACCAAAAACAAAAACTTCTTTATTTCCTCATTCTAATAATTTAACATGTTTTAAATATCTCAGGTAGAATTCTGACACAAATATTTGGTAGATAAACACATAAATATTAGGTACTAAAAGAAAAAAAAAACTCCTGGATTGTCTTTATTTTAATAATTGTGTTTTGTATTATCAATTTGGGAGGCGGGATTGGGTATCGCCGCCCCGGGAACCATTTATTGGATAACCACCATCTCTGCCATAGGTCACCCCGAGTGGTTCGCTACGTTTGGTGATTTAGCAGGGGTGCCCGGGTTCATGGGGGTGAGGTTTGTCTAGGTATTGCAGGCGGATGACCAGGACACACTGAACCCCAGATTCCTACCCACCCTTTAAACCCTTTTCCTTCCCAGAACTCTCCTCTCCCTCCTTTCCCAAAAAAACCCTCCACACAGCATCCCCAAAGATGACATAGGCCCTGAGGGAAATTATTTTCCTCAGGGCCTCCTGTGTGAAGCTCATGTAAAAAAAAAAAAGTAGGTATTATTACACAAAGATTAAAATAATTAGATAAAGGTAGATAAACATGAAGCTATTACTCACTAAATGTGCCAAAAACAGAAACTCCTTCGTTGTACTTATTCGAAAAATTGCCTTGTTTTAAATATCATAAGTAGAATTTTTACACGAAGATTTGGCTGATAAATATACAGATATTTTAGGAACTAAATGTACCGAAAATGAAAACTCCTTGATTTCCTTATGGTAATAATTGGCTTGTTTTAAATATCATAAGTCGAATAATTACATGCAAATTTGGTTGATAAACAAACGGATATTTTAGGAACTAAATATTATACCGAAAATTAAAACTCCTTCATTTCCTTATTCTAATTGTTGGCTTGTTTTAAGTATCTGAAGTATAATTATGCTTTCACTAAGATTTGGTGGATGGACACATATATTAGGTACTATAAAACTTCAGTCCTAATTCTAATAATTGTGTTTTTTGAAATATCACAAGTAGGTATTTTTTTGAACAAAGATTTAAATAATTACGTAAAGGTTGATAAACATACCGATACTACGCATTAAATGTGCGTAAACCAAAAGCTCATTCAATGTTCTTATTCTTATAATTGTTTTAAATATCATAAATAGGTATTTTTACACGAAGATTTAAATAATTACGTATAGGTAGATAAACGTACCGATACCTCTTCATACACATACGCCTTAAGGATCAAATTCCGAGTGTATTCCGTATAATGTCGTCTTTTATTGATTGATTTTAATTGTTAATTGATTTTTCTTCAATTTTAGTCAATTCGTTTTAATATTTTAATTGGTTAAATTAAATTAAAACAGTGACGAAGGTTACTTCAATTTTTAGTACGATATTTCACCACAATATAGAACTTGGCATTTATTACAATATTTTCTCAAAAAATACACAACTTTATTATAACCACCCTGTAACGGACTACAAGTTGAAACAATTTACTGAGAAAATATTGTAATATTAATTATCTGTTATGTTTTCCTTAAAAATTTTTATCCTTTTCCACAGTTTACATCTTTATGCATTTTGTCTGAAGAAATCTCCTAGAAAACCACTAAAGTAACTTGGTAACTAGCATAATCATAAGTGAAGATATTTATTTTCGTGGCGCTAAACGGACGAATGTTTGGAATGAAAGCAATCACGTGGTCCTCCGCTGCGCTGCTATTGGCTGTGTGGTCTGTTAGAGCAATACGCCCGGAACCGAGAGTTTGAATTTCGCACGTTGGCTAAGATACAGCTTGGATGTTGGAGAAATTCCTATGAAATTTGACTGAACGGCCGGTTTAAAAACGGGAGTCCTTTTGGCCAACGTGTGGATGTTGGTTAAATACGCTCGAAATGTTGTTTCATTTTGGAGGACGTAAGACAAAGTGCGTTTTGAAAACCCCCTAAATAATTTTTTAATTTTTTTTTTTTCACTTGCATTCTATACATAAAGACTTTCTGAGAACTACTGCATACTTAACTCAATTTCGCTAAAAATGGTCTGTTGGAGTAAAACGAACTAGAGCGACGAGGAGTCCCATGGTCTTGTGAGGAGTGAAAGTCAACCGAATTCTCTTTCCCCATTCCAATGAGGAAAGAGAAATCGGTTGACTTTATCAATTTGTAGAGTGCTTGAGCAGGTAACTAAGCAATTCCTTCAGAAATTGGTTCAGGATGCTTAGGGTGGGAACATACCACAAGTCTCGGGACGTCGGCGTCTAGGTGATGAGCCAGAAGGGGAAGCGGGGGGGGGGAGGAAAGGTCCCAATTTTTGGGTTTCTGCTTATATCTCGAAAACGGTGGGACGCAGTGGAAAATAAATAAAAGTTCATAAAATCATCTAAAACGTTTAAGCCATAGATTTTTTTTTTCTCACAAGTTGAAATTATCGAAAAACAAAATTATTTTTTCTTTCATTTTTCATCAAACATTCCTTCATAATGTCTAACCCATATGTTCTCAACGTAGGCCATAACGATTGTGGGCGTTTGAAACTTTCATGGGGGGCGGTAGAAGACCCTGAGAAAATTAGAGGGCGTTGAGGTAAACTAGGGGGCGTTGAGATGGCACAGTGAGGGCGTGGGGAGGTAAAAATATGGTCTAAAAAGAAAAAAAAAACACGCTTATCACGTAGGTACTAATAATCTTACGTGTATTATTATTATGAATTGACACTACGAGTATATGAAGACCTCCGTAGTCCAGTGGGTAAGACTCTTGACTCACAATCCGGAGGTCGCGGGTTCAAACCCGGCATGCGCAAATAAATTTTATTTGATTAATTTGTGTTATTTCACAATTAATTCATTTAAAATAATATATAGTATATTTGCGGCATGTTCCAGAGTGGAAGATACTATCAGTATCGCCCTGGTGTAAGACCACCATTCAGAATTGAAACGTTGCTTGAAAATGGCTGTAGCCGTGTTTAGTGACCAGATCTGAATAGCCAGGTACTTTCCAACCTTCCTCTTCCCCACCTCCTTCCCCTCCCCGCTATCTTCAGCCTCACAACATACCCCAATTGGGGACGCCATAGTCTCACTGGCTCCAGACGGGAGCAGTTGAGATTCTTGTGCGGTATTACTGTAAAAAAAATAAAAAAATATCATGAATACAAAAATGAAGCAGGTAGCAACCCGGTACCCCCCCCCCCATTGTGTCAATAGCTGGCTATCGTGACAATAGCTGTTTCAGATTCTCGACAATCACCATAGATGGTAAGTAAAAACAATTAGGGTGCGCTAGAAAAACAATTCTCATAGCGGGCGGTGGGCAAAATAAGGTTAAGAACCTATGGTCTAACCTGTTTATCAGCGGAAGTAATTCATTTGAAAGAAGTTGTAGAAACTTGAATTCCCTTTTAGGATATATTTAGATTTCCCTATTAGTCCAGTAAAGGAAGGAGTTGTAGAGTGCATGAGCAGGAACCTAAGCGATTCTTTCAGGACTTATTAAGGGTGCTTAGGGTGTGAACATACTAAAAGTCCTGACGTCTAGGTGGTGAGCTAGGGGGGGAGGGGGGGGGGGGAAAGGTCCCGATTTTTGGGTTTCCGTTTATATCTCAAAAACGGTGCGTCGCAGAGGAAAACTTTTTTAGAATAAGTAAAAGCACATAAGATTATCTACAACTTTTATTCTATACGTAATTTTGTAAATCCCAGCCGTTTTTGAGTTACACGCTCCACAAATGTCAATATTTTCGAAAAAAATCATTTTACCTCACATTTTTCATCAAACATTCCTTCATATCGTCTAAAATATTCATCTAAGAAAGAAATTTATTTGAAAGAAGTTGTAAATAATTTAATTACCTTTTAGAATATATATACATGTGTAAATAAATCTCCAACCAGTAAATATTTACAGCAATTTTAAGTTTTTTCGTAAAATGTCGTCATTTTCAGAAAAAGCTGTTTTTTATTACCAAATTATTAAGACGGGTTTTTTCTTCATGGGAAATTCCTTATTAATTTTTGCACGCAAGAAAGCAGGTAATTTGTTCTCGAACAGATGATTAGTGGAATTCATTTTATAATCATTATTATTGTGATGGGTGATTAGGTTAGTCGTCGGAGATGCTACAATAACGTGCTACGATGCTGTTCGAGTTGGTGAAAAGGCAATGAATGCGATAGTGGGCTTGACATTCTCAGACATCAAGTTGTCCCGCAAAGATCGGGCATTCCCAACGTATTCTGTCAGCTCGTCGATAAAAATTCACGATGAAAAGGTTGCAGTTGACCCAACATTGCTGTTTCAGCGGATGTGTATAAGCAAACGATCAGATGAGGATTTGATGAAATTCTTTGAGTATGAGTTGGCCCCATTTCCCTTGGCACTGTTCTCAATAACATCATGTTACACTCTCAACTTTATACGGATTTACGTTTTCATATCCTCTTTGGACGTGAGGGTCCTGGCAAGCGTTGTTCATCCATGGCATCGTCATTCTCAGTGGTGGATGTTCTTGCTGAAAGGGCTCTACGTCGTCTTCATCGTCGTCCTCGGTAACAGGCACGCTATTAAGGCATCTCCCTTGGCAGTGAAGGCATGCTGCAGAATAGGTCAGCATTGCTTTTCGGCATCCACATTTGCCAATTGCACAATCCTTGGTGCAGCGGCAAAATATCATTTTCAGAAGGACCTCCGGTGCTGGAGGATCTTCTGTTGTAATTGGCGCCAGGATGTCTCCTTCGTGTTTCCACCCCCATTCTGCAGGGGACAGTTCAATCCCGAGCCACTGCTGAACTTGGTGGTACGTCAGGCTTCATATTTGCCACGGACCTTGTGAACGACTGGAAGCGGTACTGGTTAAGGGAGGTCTGTCTTTTTGGCGCCGCATACCATTTCAGGAAGCATTTATTTCCAGCCTCTTCAACCTCGTCGTGAGTAGAGGAGGGGTTGTAAAAGATCATTGCCGCTTGCTTGATCATTTTTGACTCCAAGTACAATTTTGAAAAGCCCACCTTGCTTCTCCTGAAAGTTGCAGACGTTGTATCGCATCCGGTAAATGAATATAAAAATATGATGTGTTCAAATCCACGATGCTGCATCTCTTGGGTGGACAGTGCCAATGTTTTGGTTTTCCCTCGTCCGGGTTTCAGCAACAGAATATCTTAGGTGGGAGGAGCGGAAGCAATCAAAAGGACAGTGAGGTCCACATCCTCACCAAAGTCAGCCACAGAGTTGTGAAAGGATAGTTCCACAGCAGTCTTCACGATAAGGACGTCAGCATCATCGGTGGCCTGATAAGTCTGTATCCTATTCTCCCGAAACTTTGTCTATAGTAAGGAGATGAAGTTACTTTTGTTGGTAGGATTGGATAAAAAATCTTCCTGTTTAACGGGTATTGATTTGTTCCATGTCAAATTGATGTCGGCTGACCTTCTCAGTCTGTAGCGTCGCATCTGTTCTTGTGATTTCGTACTATTGACTGGATTTGCGTACCCATCAAATACCACAGTGCGAGTCATTCCAGGATAGTGGTGGTTGACATAGGTGATATAACGATCACAAATTGCGGCAACGGAGGCATCTTTTTGTCAAATTACTCTGTATAATATAGATAATATGTATAATATGATAGAAATCCTCCGACCACAAGTATGTTCATCTGAGACAGTAGAAAAGTTTTTTTGGTAGGCTCGAATAAGCTATACAGAACAGATTTATTTGTCTTTCGCATCCCACTTTCATTGAACAGTGCCAAGGGAAATAGGGCAAACTCATACTCAAAGAATTTCATCAAATCCTCATCTGATTGTTTGCTTATACACATCCGCTGAAACAGCAATGTTGGGTCAACTGCAACCTTTTCATCCTGAATTTTTATAGACGAGCTGACAGAAGACATTGGAAATGCCCGATCTTTGCGGGACATCGTAGCACGTTATTGTAGCATCTCCGACGACTAACCTAATCACCCATCACAATAATAATGACTATAAAATGAATTCCACTAATCATCTGTTCGAGAACAACTTACTTGCTCACTTGCGTGCAAAAATTAATAAGGAATTTCCCATGAAGAAAAATCCCGTCTTAATAATTTGGTAATAAAAAACAGCTTTTTCTGAAAATGACATTTTACGAAAAAACTTAAAATTGCTGTAAATATTTACTGGTTGGAGATTTATTTACATATGTATATATATTCTAAAAGGTAATTAAATTATTTACAACTTCTTTCAAATAAATTTCTTTCTTGGATGAATATTTTAGACGATATGAAGAAATGTTTGATGAAAAATGTGAGGTATAATGATTTTTTTCGAAAATATTGACATTTGTGGAGCGTATAACTCAAAAACGGCTGGGATTTCCAAAATTACATATAGAATAAAAGTTGTAGATAATTTTATGAACTTTTACTTATTCTAAAAAAATTTTCCTCTGCGACGCACCGTTTTTGAGATATAAATGGAAACCCAAAAATCGGGACCTTCCCCCCCCCTCCCCCCCTAGCTCACCACCTAGACGTCAGGACTTTTAGTATGTTCACACCCTAAGCATCCTAAACAAGTCCTGAAAGAATCGCTTAGGTTCCTGCTCACGCACTCTACACCTCCTTTTGGACCATTCGTTTACTGGACTATATAGGTACACATGAAAATTAATCTCCAGCCAGTCTACAGTTTCAGCCATTTTCAAAATTTTCCTAACATTTTGTCATTTTCAGAAAAGTTGTTTTTATCATATTCTTAACCCACAACTTTTGTTCGTTCGCCTAATAAGAGGACATAGGTAGAGAAACCCAGAAATATGTCATTTTCAAAAAAGTTTTTAGACGTATTGACTCTTTTCCACAAAAAATTATAAATGGATTTCGAAAGATTGTTCTTTTATCTAGCATAGTTATGTAATAAATTTTTAGAATTTTTTTTAATTTTTAGTATAATAAGGTTATTCCATAGGTCGTTGGCAGATTTGTTAAATTTTCAAAAAAGTTTTTGTATTATACCACACCCATTTCAAATAATGTAATCATGCAGTGAAATAAATCAATACATTATCTAGCAAAGTTATGTATTAGAATTTTAATTTTAGTTTCAATAAAATCATTAAAAAATATGTACGTACATGTGTTTCTTGACGAAAATTGGTCCATTTGTGTATTTATTTGCGCACTTATAAACTAATATATTTCATATTTTTTTACATACTTATTGTGCTAAGACATTATTGACAAATCATAAATAAGTTTGACCGAAAAATAATTTTGGGAAGCATTTAATTTCAATTAATTAACAGCTTCGCATTTGACGATTTTATCATAGCGCCGAAACACAAAATTTCGCAGTTCATTACGGTCCGAAACGTGGCCAGACGAGGACGTGTCCGCGTCGCTCTGAATTACAACAGTTTGAAATAATATTTTGGAAACGAAATGTAAATACATACGAATTCCTTGTTTCACGTTCGTAAAATCTACAGGGTTGACCGAATTTCATTTTCATTGAATATTTTTATGCAAAAAGTTTTATATTTAAAAATAAATGTTTTTATTTGTCCCTTATTATACGATACAAAAAACAAGAGTCCCAAATGCCCCATTTCTTTAAAGTAAAACTTCTTTACGCATGCTCGACACATTGGGTTAACTGGTGAATCGTTACGAAAAGTGGTGATTGTTACGAAAAGTGGTGCTGGTTACAAAAAATGACATGCGAACGGTAATCGATGCGAACAGTGATCAATTGCTAGGCGGGTCGGGCCTTTAGGCTCGCTTGTTATTCGTGTTACTGTTATATTGTTAATGGACTATTTGTCCGTAAATAAATAAATAAATAAATTATATACAGCGGGTACCCGGCATGCATGGGTTCGGAAGTTATGCGCGTACATACATTTCGGCGATTCATTTTCATTTATATACTAGCTGGTGCCCGGCATGCGTTGCTACGCCGTTCAACAAAAAATTGTTTCTGCCTGCGTGTCCTTTCCCATTCGTCCCGTTCACCTTCCGCTTCCCATTCCTCTCCCGCGTCCCCTTCCCCTCAAACGTTCCCACTCCGCCTCCTCCACCTTCCGACTCCCCACTCCACTCCTCTTCCCCCGTCCCGCCAACTCCCCTCACGAATTCCCTTCCCCCCTCCCAGGTTCCCCTCCCCCTCCCTGGTTCCCGTCCCTTTCCACCCGCGGCACCAATACCCAAGTTCCTATCCCCCCTCCCGCATTCCATACATTCAGTTCTGGTACATTTAGTTTTCAAACAGCTCACGTGCCACCCATTGAATTTTTAGTATACACATTTTATAATGCCAGAGCTCACCAGTAGTTATATACAAACCTTGTCCTGGCAATAACAAACACAACAAAAAAAGAATTATCCAATTTGGTGTAGTCGTTCGGAAGTTATGCGCGTACATACATTTCGGCGATTCATTTTCATTTATTAGCATTTATATATATGCCGGGTACCAACCTTTGCCATTTAATAACGAAATTGTTTCTCCCTGCGCGTCCTTTCCCATTCGTCCCGTTCACCTTCCACCTCCCCTTCCTCTCCCGCGTCCCCTTCCCCTTTCGCGTTCCCACTCCTCCTCCACCTTCCTTCTCCTCACTCTACTCCCCCCCTTTTCCGTCCCGCGATCCCCCCTCCCGAGTTCCCCTCCCCCTTCCCATAATCACCTCCTCCCTCCCGCGGATCCCCCTCTCGAATTTCCCTCTCCCCTCCCGAGTTCTCCTCCACCCTCCCGGGTTCCCCTCCCCCCTCCTGCATTCCATACATTCATTCCCGATACATTCAGTTCTCATACAGCTCGTGTGCCACTTATTGCAATTTTATTATACAAATTTCATGATGCCAGAGCTCGTGTCCTTTCCCATTCGTCCCGTTCCCCTTCTGCCTCCCCTTCCTCTCCAACGTCCCCTTCCCCTCTCCTCACTCCCCTCGCCCGCTTCCCCTATCCCTTAAACCCCCACCCGTTTTCCTCTCCCCCCTCCCGAGTTCCCCTCCCACCTCCCGGGTTCCCCTCCCCAACCCATCCCGCGGGCCCCCTCTCCCGAGTTCCCCTCCCTTGTCCCCCTCCCCTTCCCTCCCTCATCCTTCACCCCTCTCCCATCCGCCACCTCCTCCCGCATTCCATACATTCACTCCCGGTACATTCAGTTTTCAAACAGTTTGCGTGGCACCAATTGCAATTTTATATACAAATTTCATAATGCCAGAGCTCACCAGTATATACAGAAACCTTTAGTCCAGTCAAGGAAGGGGGTGTAGAGTGCGTGAGCAGGGACCTAAGCGATTCCTTCAGAAACTTGTTTAGGGTGCTTAGGATGTGAACATACTAAAAATCCTGACGTCTAGGTGGTGAGCTAGGGGGGGGGAGGGGGAGGGGGAGGTCCCAATTTTCGGGTTTCCGCTTATATCTCAAAAACGGTGCGCCGCAGAGGAACATTTTTTGATAATAAGTAAAAGCTGATAAAATTATCTACAACTTTTATTCTCTACGTAATTTTCGAAATCCCAGCAATTTTCGAGTTATTCGCTCCACAAATGTAGATATTTTCGAAAAAAATCATTTTACCTCACATTTTTCATCAAACATTCTTCCTTCATATCGTCTAAAATATTCATCAAAGAAAAAAATTTATTCGAAAGAAGTTGTAAAGAATTTAATTTTCTTTTAGAATATATAGACATATGTAAATTTATCTTCAACCGTTCAACATTTACAGCAATTTGAAGTTTTTTCGTAAAATGTTGTCATTTTCAGAAAGAGCTGTTTTTATCTTATTACTGACACACAACACTTGTTCGTTCGCCTAATAATATGTGTGACCACACTTTAAAACCAGTTATTAAATAAAATAGGTAAAAATCATATTACTTGAAAAATACATAATTGTATTTTATAATCATAATGTTTATTCTATTTCGTTACATTAAGCACATTGTCATCTGTGGTTGTCATTGTCATTGGTCATCTGTGCAATATGATGATATTAACACAGCTACAAATAAATTTTATTCTGTTTTGGGAAAGGCTATTAGCATCTATGTTCCAACCGTAATATGTAAGCCAAACACCTATCCAAAATGGTACACCAAAGAACTTATAAATCTACTTATCACCAAAAAACTTAAACATAAAGAATATAAATTATATAAAAAAAATTCTGATAACAGTGAATTTAAATATTTAAGAACTTTGTGTAAAAAAATGTCTATGACTTGCTACCGTAACCATATAAATGAAATTCAAAACTCCATAATAAACAATGTTAATTATTTTTGGAAATATTCGAAATCTCTTAAAGAAGATGATTCTGAATTCCCGAGCATTATGCACCTAAATGGCAGCCATAGCAATAATACTGATGGTATTGTTAACTTGTTTGCAAAATTTTTTAAAAGTGTTTATTCAACAGACGCAAATAATGCTCCTCTTCCATCAACAACTCTAGATGAAACTCTTGATATTTCGCAGTGTACCATAAGTCTCTCTGATGTAGTAACTAAAGTTAAATCATTAGATATCAACAAATCTGCAGGACCGGATAATATCCCCACAATATTTATCAAAGAATGTATCAAAGTAATTGCTCTTCCATTAACCAAACTTTTTAATTTATCTTTATCCAGTGGAATTTTTCCCGATATGTGGAAAAATAGTTATTTGACTCCAATTTTCAAAAAGGGTGATAAAAGTGATGTTTGTAATTATAGACCAATATGCATTCAATCCACCATACCGAAACTATTTGAAAGCCTAATACTTGACAAACTTTTTGCCCAAATAAAACCTGTAATATCACCTTACCAGTTTGGATTTATGCCAGGTAGAAGTACACTTTCTAACTTGATTATTTATGAAAATTTTATAACCAATGCTTTTAAAGAAAAAAAACAAGTAGACTCTGTCTATACTGATTTTAGTAAAGCCTTTGATTCAGTTTCCCATAAAATTCTCATTTGGAAATTAAAAAAGCTTGGTGTACGTGGCAGTATATTAGCCTGGTTTGAAAGCTATCTTACTGGAAGACAACAAATTGTTAGAATAAAATCCTCATTGTTGGAAAAAATTTATGCAACAAGTGGAGTTCCACAGGGTTCACACCTTGGCCCAATATTATTTATCTTGTTTATAAATGATCTTACAAAAATATTTCATGATGTATTTATCTTACTTTTTGCTGATGACCTCAAAATTTTTAGAATAATTCAAAATATTAACCATTGCAACATTCTTCAAGATAATATCAACAAATTGTTAATTTGGTGTAATGAAAATAGACTTTACTTAAATATCTCAAAATGTCATATAGTTAGATTTTCTCGAATAAAAAATCCAGTGATCTTCAATTACAACATTGATAACAATACTCTGGAGACACTAACACAAATTAAAGACTTGGGCATCACTTTTCAATCTAATCTTTCATTTGTTAACCACATAACAGAAATCTCTAATAAGGCCTTAAAAATGTTGGGATTTATAACTAGGCTAACTAGAAATTTTAACAATATTAAGTGTATAAAACTGTTATATTTTGCATATGTTAGAAGTCAACTTGAATACAATTCTCCCGTCTGGAACCCATATTACAATATACATGTACAAGCTGTTGAAAGAATACAAAACAAATTCTTACGTTTTCTTAATTTTAAAATAGGTATTCCAGCAATTATGTTGAACTACAATACTATTTTGAATGATATGAATATGCTCAAATTGTCAGACAGAAGAACTTTCACTGACTTGGTATTTCTGTATAAAATTCTAAATGATTTAGTTGACAGTCCGATATTGCTCGAATTGATAAACTTCCGGATTCCAATACGTAATACTAGGAGTCAGGATTTATTTCAGTGCAGTAATTCTGGAACTAACTACCATATGTATTCCTCTTTGCCCAGAATACTAATGGAGGGAAACAATTATACCAAGTCAGTGGACATCTTCAATTTATCTTTAAACAAATATAAAATATTGTTACGAAGGCAGTTCAGTTATGTACAATAAATACTGTGTATTTCTTACTATTTCATATGTAAAAGCCCCGAAAAAGGGCGTTAATAAATAAATAAATAAATAAATAAAATTATAGATCTCATTGTTATCACTGTTCTCAATAACATCATGTTACATTCTCATCCTCCTTGGACGTGGGGGTCCTCGCAAGCGTTGTTCATCCATGGCATCTTCATCCTCAGTATTGGATGGTTCTTGCTGAATGGGCTCTATGTCGTCGTCATCGTCGTCCTCGGCAACAGGCACGCTATTGAGGCATCTCCCTTGGCAGGAGACTCGGAGACACGCTGCAAAACAGGTTAGCATTGCTTTTCGGCATCCACATTTGCCAATTGCACAATCCCTGGTGCAGCGGCAAAATATCATATTTAGAAAGACCTCCGGCGCTGGTGGATCTTTTGTTGTATTTGGCATCAGGGTCTCTCCTTCATGTTTCCACTCCCATTATTCAGGGGGCAGCTCAATCGGTGCACTGGGAATGCTGTTTAACTGCGTTCTCTGTTGGAGGGAGGGAGCTGATGTCAGGCTTCATATTTGCCACCAACCCTGTGAACGACTAAAAGCGGTACTGGTTAAGGAAGGTCTGTCTTTTTGGCGCCGCATACCATTTCAGGAAACATTTATTTCCAGCCTCTTCAACCTCGCCGTGAGTAGAGGAGGGGTTATAAAGATCATTGCCGCTTGCTTGATGAATTCTGACTCCAAGTACAATTTTGAGAAGCCCACCTTGCTTCTCCTGAAAGTTGCAGATGTTGTGTCGCAGCCGGTAAATGAATGTAAGAACAGGATGTGTTCAAATGCACGGTGCTGCATCTTTTGGATGGACAGTGGCATTGTTTTGGTTTTCCCTCGTCCGTTGTCAGCAGCAGAATATCTTGGGTGGGAGGAGTGGAAGCAATCGAAAGGAAGTGAAAGCTTCTCACAAAACTGTGAGAGGAATGTTCCACAGCAATCTTCACAACAAGGAAGTCAGCATCATGTCCTGAAGAGTCTGTATCCCATTCTCCCGAAGCTTCGTCTGTAGTAAAGAGATGAAGTTACTTTTGTTGGTAGGATTGGATAACAAATCTTCCTTTTTAACGGGTATTGAAGTGTTCCAAGTCAAATTGATGTCAGCTGACCTTCTCAGTCTGTATCATCGCATCTGTTATTGTGATTTTGTACCGTTGGCTGGGTTTGGGTACCAATCAAATACCACAGTGTGAGTCATCCAGGATAGTGGTGGTTGACGTAGTTGATGTAACGATCACAAAGGAAGGCATCTTTTTGCCAAATTACTCTGTGTAGTAGAAATTTTCCGTCCACAACTATGTTCACCTGAGACAGTAGACCAGTTTTTTGGTAGGCTCGAATAAGCTGTACAGGACAGATTTAGTTGTCTTCCACATCCCACCTTCATTGAACAGTGCCAAGGGAAATGGGGCCAACTCATACTCAAAGAATTTCTTCAAATCCTCATCTGATCGTTTGCTTATACACATCCGGTGAAACAGAAATGTTGGGTCAACTGCAACCTTTTCATCGTGATTTTTTATCGACGAGCTGACAGAAGACATTGGGAATTGATATTATTTCATTGGCTTCTGGGAAGGGAGGATGTGCATCAAACCACTGACTGAGTTTGAAAATGTCTGCTGCATCTTTACTTCGGTGGGCTTGTCCGAGGTCCTTGTGTTGTTACTGGACGTGAAGACTCCACAATACTCTTCAAGGGAAGTGCAGATCTCATGAGTTGCGCTCATACCAACTAACCACTTCTAGTACATTGTGCAAAATACCTCTGCCTCCTGTTATGCCTTCTCGGCTTTTGAATGATAGCATCAATGTGGTTTCCATGGTCATATCTGATCATACGCCTTACTAAAAGAGCGTCGCATAATCGTCGTTGCACGTCGGTGTGTCAGTAATAAGATAAAAACAGCTTTTTCTGAAAATGACGACATTTTACGCAAAACCTTAAAATTGCTGTAAATATTTACTGGTTGGAGACTTATTTGCATATGTATATATATTCTAAAAGGGAATTAAATTTATTACAACTTCTTGTAAATAAATTTCTTTCTTTGATGAATATTTTAGACGATATGAAGGAATGTTTGATGAAAAATGTGAGGTAAAATAATTTTTTTTAAAAATATCTACATTTGTGGAGCGTGTAAGTCAAAAATGGACGTGATTTCGAAAATTACGTAAAGAATAAAAGTTGTAGATAATTTTATGAGCTTTTTTTACTTATCCTTAGGAAATTTTCATGTGTGACGCACCGTTTTTGAGATATAAGCGGAAACCCGAAAATTGGGACCTCCCCCTCCCCCCCCTTCCCCCTAGCTCACAACCAAGACGTCAGGACTTTTAGTATGTTCACACCCTAAGCACCCTAAACAAGTTTCTGGAGGAATCGCTTAGGTCCCTGCTCACGCACTCTACACCTCCTTTTGGAGCATTTATTGACTGGACTACTTTGCGGGCGTGCTCACAACAACTCACCAAAGTTTCATCGCAATCGGATGAACGGTTAGCAATTCACAGGAAAGTATGTAGAACAGTTTATATGGGAGAATTAAATTGTTGATTTTACTATCTTCCTCGCAACTTTTCCATATTTTCTCAACGTTTAAACCTTTCCTGGACTACGACAAACATTTCAAAACCAAAATCAGCTAAATCGGCCCAGCCGTTCTCGAGTTTTAGTGAAACTAACAAACAGCAATTGATTTTTATATAGGGGGGGGGTAAAAGAGGCGGGGGGGTGGAGGGTGGTTAGAGGTTGTGGGGTGAGAGGGGGAGGGGGTTGAGAGGGATGGGGGGTAGGCTTTTTTATATCCATTTTTCGTATTACAAAAATAACAAACATGAGAATCGGGTATGGGTACCACCGCCCCGGGAACCATTTTTTTGATAACCAACACGTCTGCCGTAGGTCATCCTTAGTGGTTCGCAACGTTTGGTGACTAGCAGGGGTGCCTGGGTTCATGGGGTGAGGTTTTTTCAGGTCTTGGCGGCGGATGCGTCTGCGCACCAGCTGCATGGCAGGTTGGATCTAGAGAAAGTGGTTGAGGGAGTCCCTTTGACTTCTCCAGCCTTACTCTCTCGGAACATCGCTTTGCACCGCAGTGGGAGGGATGGATTCATACATCCGCTCTCCTGGACACGCTGACCCCCACATTTCTACCCACCCCTAATACCCTTTCCTTCTCAGAAGATCCTCTCCTCCCTTTCCCTGAAACGAACCTTCACACAGCATCCCCAAAGAAGAGATAGGCAATGTGTCGAGCGATTGTAAAAAAAGGTCTCTCCCGATCCGGCCTTCTACGTAGTTGGTGGGGCAGATTCCACCGCCGCCGAGATCCTGACAAACCTCGCCCCATGAACCCGGGCTACCCGTACGGTGTTGATAATCCAATACATGGTTCCCGGGACGGCGGTACCCATACCCGCCTTCCAAATTACTGATACTATTTATTGACGGCCGGCGTGGTCAAGAGGTAAGGCTCTTGACTCGCAATCCGAAGGTCGTGGGATCGAATCCCGGCGTGGGCAAATAAATTTTGTTTGACTAATTTGGGTTATTTCATATAAAAATAATATATTTGCGTCACGTTCCAGAGTGGAAGATACTTTAGTATCGCCCTGGTGTAAGACCACCATTCAGAATTGAAACGTTGCTAAAAATTACTTTGGCCGTGTTTGGTGACCAGATCTGAATAGCCAAGTAATTCTTCGCTTCCTCTTCCCCATCTCCTGCCCTTCCCCACCACCTTCTGCCTCATACTATACCCCATAGTCATGTCATAGTCTCACTGGCTCCAGACGGGAGCATTTGGGTCTCTTGTGCGGTATTCACATAAATATAAAATTAAAAATTATGCACACGAATAAATATTTCAAAATGAGATATTTTTTACAATCCAACTGAATATTAGGTACTCTTTTTTTCATGAATACCGCACAAGAGTCCTAACTGCTCCCGTCTGGAGCCAGTGGGACTATCACCCCCAATTGGGGTATGTTGTGAGGCTGAAGGTAGTGGGGGAGGGGAAGGAGTTAGGGAAGATGGAGGTGGGGAAGTACCTGACTTTTCAGATCTGGTCACTAAACACGGCTAAAGCCATTTCAAGTAACGTTTCAATTCTTCCACTCTAATGGCCGTAAAATAAAATGAAAAAACAAAAACCAAAATATTTAAAAAATATAACAAATTGTTTTTTTGTGTAGGTATCTACTTTATACCTACTGTGTTTATGTATCTATTTATGTCTACGCACTTCAATACACAAATTACAAATAACTACTACTTATTAAAATTCTGGAAGCGAGAATTCAACATCTTTATCTGAACCATACTGTAGGTCCAGCTTCGCGTGAACTATAGGTACGTGAAACCCGGCTTCTAGCGGAACGAAATCTAGTTCCAAAAACGTCCGCTTGCAACGGCTGATGTGTGAGCGGTGCAGTCGGAATCGAAATTATGATTTGCTGGTATGACAGCCTTAAATAAAGTAGACAAAATCATGTTACTTGAAAATTTTTATATTTAATTTGATGATAATTTTATTCTATTTCGTTACATTAAATACATAAAATTATAAACCTCAGTTTTACTGTTCTCAATATTAATGTCACACTCTCAACTTTATATGGATTCACGTTTTCATCCTCTTTGGACGTGAGAGTCCTGGCAAGGGTTGTTCGTCCATGGCATCTTCACCCTCAGTAGTGCGTGGTTCTTGCTGAATGAGCTCTATGTCGTCGTCTTCAGCGTCATCCTCGGCAACAGGCACGCTGTTGAGGCATTTCCCTTGGCAGTGGAGGCATACTGCCAAGGGTATAATATAACAGGCCATCATTGCTTTTCGGCATCGACCTTTGCCAATTACATAATTCTTGGTGCAGCGGCAAAACATCATTTTCAGAAGGACCTCCAGTGCTGGTGGATCTTCTGTTTTAATTGGCACGAAGGTGTCTCCTACATTTTTCCACCCTCATTCTTGAGGGGTCAGCTCAATTACGAGCCACTGCTGCACTTTGTGGTAGGTGCACCAGGGATGCTGTTTAGCTGCGCTCTCTGTTGGAGAGAGGGAGCTGATGTTAGATGTTAGGCTTCTTATTTGCCACCGACCTCGTGAACGACTGGAAGCGGTACTGGTAAAGGGAGGTCTGTCTTTTTGGCGCCGCATACCATTTCAGGAAGCACATATTCCCAGTCTCTTTAACCTCGTCACGAGTAAAGGAGGGGTTGTAAAATATCATTGCCGCTTGCTTGATGATTTCTGACTCCAACTACAATTTTGAGAAGCCCACCTTACAACACCTGAAAGTTGCAGATGTTGTGTCGCAGCCGCCAAATGAATGTGAGAACAGGATGCATTCAAATCCACGATGCTGCATCTCTAGGGTGAACAGTGCCATTTTTTTGGTTTTCCTTCATTCGGGTTTCAGTAGTAGGATATCTTAGATTGGAGGTTTGAGGAGTGGAAGCAAACAAAAGAACAGTGAGGTCCACATCCTCACAAACGACAGCCACAGAATCGTTAGTGGATTGTTCCACAGCAGTCTTCACTATATGGACGTCAGCATCACCGGTGGCCTGAAGAGTCTATATTCCATTATCTAGAAGCTTTGTCTGTAGTAAGGAGATGGAGTTACTTTTGTTGGTGGGATTGGATAAAAAAAATCTTTTTATTTAACAGGTATCGATGTATTCCATGTCAAATTGAGTCAGTTGACCTTCTCAGTCAGTATCGTCGCATCTGTTCTTGTGATTTAATACTGTAGGCTGGGTTTGCATACCCAGCAAATACCACAGTGCGAGTCATTCCAGGATAGTGGAGGTTGACGTAGGTTCATAACCATTACCACAATTTGTGATGGTTTTAGATAACACCTACGTCAACAAATCCCTTTTCAAATCCAATCCAAAAACAACTTTTTCTGAAAATGACAACATTTTACGAAAAAACTTATTTTCGGAGGTTTAGTGCGCACAAATATGAGCGGTTGCATATTAAAATAAAAAATGTTGCCAGGTGCGCGGTTAACCGCCCACGCGGCTGACCGCTAGTGCGCAAATTGTGTACCTAAGGCCGTGCAGCCTTCAGTCCATTTACAGTACATTTAAATATTGTTATTATGCGTAAAAATATTATTTTAAAGTTTTATGGGTAAATATTTCCCTATCGAGTCCACGCTCAAAACACACTTTAAAAAATTAAAACATTTTGTAGTAGGTAGATAATTGTTAGTAATAAGTAATTCAGTAACCGGAATTGAAAAATATTGCGTTTAATTTTTTTTTTAATTTAAAAAACGCGAAATGTAATTTTTCAAGGACCACCATGTTAATTACGGCGATGAAATACGCATTTTTAAAAGAAATAATAACTTTCTGTCAGTTAGATAATAATAAGTACGAATTGCAATCTTCGGAAATGCGTAGTAATCATTATTTTGTTCGTTTTCATAAACACGAAAAATCACGCGAGACGTTTGCCGTCGTAATAACAACATGGCGTTTCTTGAGAAATGACATTTCGCGTTTTAAAGATAACAAAATAACCATTAAAATGCAATATTTTTCAATTCCGGTTACTGAATTACTTATTACTAACTGTAATCTACCTAGCACAATTTGTTTTAATTTTTTAAAGTGTGTTTTGAGCGTGGATTCGATAGGGAAATATTTACGGTTTTATGTACATACTCCAAATTTAAAAAAACCACTCTAAATAAATAATACCTTTGTTAAATGATAAAGTAGTTACATACAATATTGTATCTACTAAAATTAGGTGGCTTTGATAATATTCGACGTAATATTAAGTTCACAATGCCAGAAGACCGACAAATTATCTATATCGCAAGTTGCAATGTCAATCCACGTACCGCAAACTGCAACCTATAATCTACGTTAAGTGAAAATACTACGAAAAATTGTCGATAGATGTCGGTAAGGAAAATGACAAATTAATTAAAAATACGTAAGTTAACAATCAACGAATCAACCTACTGCACGATTTCAAAGATGTCGCTGTTCTCGCATCTGTTGAAATTATGCATTACTTAAAACTTATAACTACATCTTTACTTTGGTTGGAGAGGGTTCTAACTTTTACTGTATCTTGTTGTGAGGTGTCAAAGTTTGCAAAGGCGATTTCTCAACATCATTTACAGATTTTCAATTTGAATCTTCTGTGAAATATTTAAATTTAAAGTGATACTTAAAATAATTCTAAGCATACTCTTTCATAGATGGCACTAGTTTATTTATTTCGCGGAAAAACGCTTTTTACAAGTTATGCTTTAACCCGTTTAATCACAGGGACCATATTTGTCACAACACACATAGGTCTCATATAAAACGCTGTAACTCCCTTAACTATCATAGTTAGAAATATGTTCTAATAGTTGTTAGAAAGGAAAAACACCACGCTTTATATTCCAATCTAAAAAATAGCCACCAACAAAGTAAAATGTACACTTTTATGTACACAAAGTTTTGAATCGCAAATTGAAAAAAAAATTTGAGACTTCGGGAATTTTTTCTAAATTATTTTTACATAGATAACAATAATATGTGTTTGTTGTACATTTGTCTAATAAAATATTATGTGTTTTTGAAATTTTTTTATTAAGTATCAGTAACTTTAGTTAGAAAAAGTAAGGTAAGGTGAGCCATTTTGAAAACTTTTTTATGTTTGTATGCAAAATTTTTATAATAAAAAAAATTATGTTTATTTCGAATTTTATAATTTCAAAGCGTATTTCATTACCTTTCGAAAACAGTTTGTGGTGTTTGAATGTGCTCAGAAATATTCCAAATATTTGCATTTTATTGTAAAGCGAAAATATTTTGACCATCTGAAAACAATTTCAAATTTTTGAATGGTTAAAATATTAAGATGAATTAATTTTTTGCCCGTACATACGAATTATGAATATGAACAAATATTTTAGTCCATAAAAAAAACTAAAATCTTTCTAAAAAGGCTAACAAATCAATATTGTATCAGTGATTATATTGTGTTTGTTAGAAGAATATCTAATTGTAAAATGCTTTTTGAAAATACGTAATTAAATTCGCGCTATCTATGAAAGAGTATAAATATTATGAATTGTTTTCATTCGTTGTCTCCGCCTTTTTAACACGACCTTTGTTAAAAAAAAGTGTAAGACATAATAAATAATATTGTTTTTTAAGAAAAAAACTTTATAGAATACATAAAAACATGTAATTTTTGTACCATTTTTTAAATAATAAAAGAAATAATAAAAAGTATTAAAAGGTTAAAGGTACACTCAAAACCATAATACCCAAACAGCCAAAGCATAATAATTCATTGCATCAGGTTCTAACTAAATTTCCCTAATGCAGTTCCAAGATAAGGCCACGTTATGTTTAAATATTTTCTTTGGTAATTTTTTGGGATTAGTGTCCATCTGGCTATTACGAATAATTTTTAGAAAAAAACTTTAGATTCGCCTTAATCACTATAAAAGGAAACTTTTTGCATCACGGCTGGCGGAAAATAATGCATTTTAATTTTTAATTTCGTTAAATTAAATTTCTCTTCGCGAACCGATACTACGACAGTTTGTCACTGTTATGTTGGTGGAGTCGTGTTATTGACCTGATACAAACAAGAGCTAGATACAATTGTAGCCGACTTCGTGGGATACATGATGAGGTGAAATGTATGTACGCGCATAACTTCCGAACGACTGCACCAAATTGGATAATTCTTTTATTTTTGTGTTCGTTATTGTCAGGACAAGGTTTGTATAAAACTACTGGTGAGCTCTGGCATTATGAAATTTGTATAAAAAATTGCAGTAGGTGGCACGCGAGCGTTTGAAAACTGAATGTGCTGGGACTAAATGTATGGAATGCGGGACGGGGGAGGGGAACTTCGTGGGACGAGAGAAGGGGGGAGTGGAGGGGGGAGAGGGAAGGTCTAGGAATCGGAGTGGGAACGCGAGAGGGGAAGAGGAGGCGGGAGAGGAAGGGGAGGCGGAAGGGGAACGTGACGAATGGGAAAGGACACGCAGGGTAAAACAATTTCTTTATTAAATGGCATAGCAACGCATGCCGGGAACCAGCCAGTAATTAATAAATACACCCACACAATTCATCTGGAGGTCGGGCCATCTTAATGAAAAGGTCGTTAGGTTCATTATATAATATTTTAACATTACTTAACATTATATAACATTGTTGCTTGTTGGTAAAACTGTAATTAGTTTCTTACTTCCATCTTACACGAACTGCAAGAGTTGGTTGAGGACATGGTAGGCACGAGTTGTAAGTATTGAATTCCGTTGTATTTGTTCATGGTTTTTCATGCAACTAATAATATTCACACTACAGAGGTGTTGTGTCTTGTGTCTTACATACCATTTTCTAACCAACTACCTACTGCATGTACATACCTACAATTATTACGATACTGGTTAAGGTAAAAGCATTCGCGCAATTTTTTTAAGCCCTCGGCAGTCTCGCGAAAAAAGGAACGCTCTGTCCCTTAAGTTTAACCGACAGTAAGGCTCATTTTGCAACGAAGGGGTGTGCGCATATTTTATTTGTACTGAAAAATTAACACTTTTACGCCAGGATTTCGTACTGAAAAACTGACAAAAACTCTAGCGGTGAAAACTGGAACCGCTCATTACTCACCGAAGAAATTCCGCTGTAGTTATATTTCAGCTGACAGGTTTGCCCGTCATAAAAGGCAGTCTTCTTACTTTTACTTTTTACATTTTACTTTTACACAGCATTGCTCTTAGTTATATTTTGGGTAAGTAAGAATATCGTATTTTCCTTAAATCGTCGGTATATTGTTTATAAGTATACCGGGGCCATCTGTCGGTGTAAATTAACCAGAATGTTTCTCGTAAAGAGCTGCTTTATGTCCATACGTTGACAGTGTAGCGGCCACTTAACCCGCTCTGCGAAATTTACCGCTGCGCCACTGACAATTTTACAATAGTATTGAAGATCGCATCAGTGCTGGAATTATCAGTAGAAGTCCAGTCACGGAAGGAGGTGTGTAGAGTGCGTGAGCAGGGACCTAAGTGATTCCTTAACATTGAACATACTAAAAGTCCTGACGTCTAGGTGGTAAGCTAGGGGGTAGAGGGGGTGGGGAGGTCCCAATTTTCGGGTTTCCACTTATATCTCGAAAACTGTGCGTCGCAGAGGAAATTTTTTTTCCAATACGTAAAAGCTCATAAAATTATCTACATCTTTTATTCTATACGTAGTTTTCGAAATCCCAGCCGTTTTTGAGTTACACGCTCCACAAATGTAGATATTTTCGAAAAAAGTCATTTTACCTCACATTTTCATCAAACATTCCTTCATTTCGTCTAAAATATTCATCAAAGAAAGAAACTGAAAAGAAGTTGTAAAGAATTCAATTTCCTTTTAGAATATATATGTAGGTATGCACACCAACCAGTAAATATTTACAGCAATTTAAAGTTTTTTCGTAAAATGTTGTCATTTTTAGAAAAAGCTGTTTTTATCTTATTACAAGCACCGTGAACAAGTTTCTGAAGGAATCGCATAGGTACCAGCTCACGCACTCTACACCTCCTTTTGGACCACTCATTGACTGGACTATAGGGAATTTCTAATTTCAAATTATTAAGGGAGTGAGATGAATGAAGAAACTCCGAAAAATTATAATTTTTTTTTTAACTTCTCGAGCGTTCCGTTACTGTAATATTGACATTTCTAGTCGTCTTATCTATGTAGAACGATGGACAAAATCATTGCAACATAGTTGCCTTTATTTTAATGATTTCGAATTGAATGACATAAAATATCACCCTAGAAATGCTTCAGTGTATAATATCAATGGTTCAACTCCAACTCAGAATGAAACCAACTCGGAACCATCTCATTAAGGTCATTAAAAGCTATGATTTTTTTTTAAAATAGCAGGTAACCCGAACCTAACTTAACGTATTTAACAATTTTTTTTAAATATTTCTTTTATTATCACTCTTAATGACCTTTCTGAGGTACTTCTGAGTTGGTTTATTTGAGTTGGCCGGTCACTAATATCACTATGTTAAAGGCTAAAGTGAGATAATTTTTCGTCATTATCATAATATATAATACGTAGATAGGTACTCTTAGTATCGACCTAGTGCAAGTTCACTATTCGGAGTCGTATTATTGCTTAAAATGGCTTTATCTGTGTTTAGTGACCCGATTGAATACTAGCCAGGTATTTCCCTCTTCCTCACCCCCTTTAAATCGCAACTTCCTTCCCTATTGGGTGTGTCATAGTTCTACTCGCTCCAGAAAGTTGGGCTCTTGTGTGAACAAAGTTATTTTCACAATAGTCGCTATGCACATGTACTAGAAGTAAGTATAATTAAATAACTGAGATAAGATATAAAAAATGCAATGAAACGATAACATTGAAATATTTTGGGGTCACCTCATAAAACAAGTAAATTAATATTATTGCTACATATGTAAATATTTTATTATCAACGATGATAGTAAAATATTATTTATTATGAAATATCTCGTAAATACTACAAAAACAAATGATATTTTCCGATTCTCAAAGTGTTCATGAACTAGAACTCATGACTTTATGAAGATGAGGGCCACCGTGGTCGAAGAGCAAAGACTTACAATTCGAAAGTCGCGGGATCGAATCCCGGCGTGCGCAAATAAATTTCATTTTATTAATTTGTGTTATTTCACAATTAATTCATTTAAACAATATATACTATGTTTGCGGCACGTTTCAGAATGAAAGATAGTCTCAGTATCTTTCATTCTGAAAAGTGCCGCTCTGGGGTATGATCACTAAAGACCGGATTATATGCAACAAAAACAGCCCATAATATGCGTGCAAATATGCATTAAAGATAGCTAAAATATGCACGAAAATCCAAAAAAGGGCCAAAATATGCAACATGAAATAATACAAGATGTCTTTTTTAAATATTTTTTTTTATTTTAGTAAGCTATTAGTTCTCAATGATAATAATTGTATTTTCGAAAAATCAATTACAAAATGTATTTAACAATGAAATTTACAATTTACCTTTAAAAACGTATATGACTAAGTACTGTTCTAAATGTTCTGTAGACAAATTGTGTCTACGATCGTAATATATTTTTGTAAACGGAAAAAGGAGCGTTCTACGCCTATTGATGTGACTGGACAGAATTGAAATTTGGGTGCGATTTTTGAACTTATTGTGCCGGGCAAAATTTCACCTGCCCCGTTGATGAAACTATCAATTTGGCACAAGGGTTCAAACCCTGGGTTATTGTTTAGTAAGTTTTCAAAATTTTCTTTGAGTTTACGCGGAAATAGTTTTGGCAACCAGGAATTCATGAGGCGAATTTTCTTCATAACCTGAATAGTTCATTCAATGCCAATCCATGAGTTTCAAGAGTTTTCACTACTCGCGGGGCGATAAGTTCACTAGCCGCGCATTTAGCCATCTGACGTTTATAGTGTCACTATGTGAACGATGAATGAGATCGAGCGTAAATATGCAAGATCTCAATTTTTTTGCTAAAATATGCAACTACCGCTAAAAAGGGTCCAAATATGCAAATATGCATTTGCATATAATCCGGTCTCTAATGATCACCATTCAGAATTGAAACATTTAATTAAATGAAGACAATATTAGCGAAACTCAATCGAAAATCTGGAGACGGAAAAACCGGAAAAAGATATTGGCACTCGAACCCAGGACTTTTGGATTTCCGGGCCACAGCTCTACCAACTGAGCTATGGTATCTCTATCCGATTCGGTCATTTTTAACTGTATTATGATTCGACTAAGAACCACCAACATTATCTTCATTTTCTTAACGCCCATTTTATTGACTGCTATCTTTATGTAAGATTTTTTTTACATGAGCTCCACACAGGAGGCTCTGAGGAAAATAATTTCCCTCAGGACCTAAGTCATCTTTGGGGATGCTGTGTGGAGGGTTTTTTTTAAGGAACGGAAGGGGAGGAGAGTTCTGGGAAGGGGAAAAGGGTTTAAGCAGTGGGTAGGAACCTGGCGTTCAGTGTGTCCTGGTCATCCGCCTCCAAGACCTAGACAAACCTCACTCCATGAACCCCGGCACCCCTGCTAAATCACCAAACGTAGCGAACCACTTGGGTGACCTATGACAGAGGCGTTGGTTATCCAATAAACGATTGCAAGATTCAAACCCGAACTAAATGCTATGTAGATAGGGTCGGGATAATTTTTTATCCATTTAAATAAAATATGCGTTATGAAAATGTAGATAATGTTGGTAGTTCTTAGTCGAAGTATGATACAGTTAAACATGACCGAATCGGATAGAGACACCTTAGCTCAGTCGGTAGAGCTGTGGTCCGGAAATCCAAGATTGTCTCCAGATTTTCGATTGAGTTTCGCTAATATTGTCTTCATTTATTAAATCTTTGGCGAAAACCGCATTAAATTTCATTGCTTAGTTTAAAAGATCTCAGCGTACAGACAGCGGGAGCGACTTTGCTTCATACTATGTAAAGATAATAATTCTTGGGAGGCGAATTTTTGTTGCAATTTTACAATCATTTAAAAAAAAATTAAACACTTATTCGAACATTTAGTACTGGCGGTTCAGATCCCGTGACTGCTTTCAGTTATTACAGAGGTCTCCAATGGGTGGAAAGCAGTTTTAGATGGTTCGCGAAAAGTTTACATAATTAAAACGTGTTATGAAGATATTTATTTAAAAAAACGACCGGATAATTTTTTTACCAGAATTCACTAGAACTAAAGGAGCCTATTATTTAAATATGTTAAAAAACGAGATTTAATACAAAAATTTCAATAAAAAATAAGACATAAGTTCAATAACACAATATCCATAAAATAACAGATCAGGGGTACCGGACATGTACATAATAAATAATACGTATAAAATGACGAGCGAAAGTGCTGACATACTCGTTACTCGGTATATCTATTCTGAACTACCGTCATTGTTACCGGGCAGTGGAGGTATCCACCACTTACCCGCCCTGGTATAAGTAACAGATGGTTACTCCTTCAAGGCTCTCGCAAGGACTCTAATTTTTTTGAAAGAACGAATCTACATTTAAGTTTGAACGTTGTTACCGGGCAGTATTTAGGGGGAAATAAGAGCCTCATTTTCATGAAAGTATTCTTATCAGGTGCGAAAACTACGAAATAAAAAAAAAATGATGAAGCCGTGAAATTATTTAAATTGGAACTCGTTTCTTGCAAACATTCAAATAAAACATGATTCAAAACTTATGAATAGGGGCCTGAAAAAATCGCGTTATTTTTGGAGAAATTCGTGTCATTTTGGTTAAATTTACTTTATTTTTTGTGAATACAATGCGATTTTAACAAAATTTCAAATTTACAAAAAAAAGTTTTTTTTATTTTTTGGCCAAAGCGATAATATTTTGCAACAAAAGTGATGTCATGTTCACTTTTTTAAGTGTTCCTTAGCATCGTTGTGATTTGAAACTCGATGAAACAGAAACGAGCGACATTAAAAAGAGACAAACACGTACATTTATTGGATTTAGCCTGCGAGAGAATGAGGTAGACTAATCGGTGTACTCTTTGTGCGGTGGTTCGTAGCCTGTCGGCCTCCTCTTTGTGCAGTGCTTCGTAGAATAAAATGTAAATTAATTTTTAAACTTGGTAACAATATTATAATAAATAAACCCTATAATTATCCCAATCCTGATACTCGGCATTCATAAGATTCCCACGAAGTTTCGTTTTCTGAAGGTTTCACTTCTACTGCGTGTGAACTGCACAAATGATTTTTTTGATAATGTGCAGCAAAGATAGTTCATGGAACGCCGCTTTTTTGTTGTTTTTTTTTTTGCTTACAAAATCGAAACAATAATGTCAGCATGCTTGTGTAGATAAAATTATCAAAATATGTTATGAGTTACGAATTATAATGAACAAAAATAATTATCGTGTGACGTATATCAATGTAATAACTGATGTTTAAAAAAAATATTATTGCAATCCATAATATTATCTAGTGTGAGGCAATAAATAGTCCGCATTGTGGCAGAGGTTGGCAAAATACACTGGCAATATATACCGGGACCGTTAATGTTTATCATCTTCCTAAATGATATACTCACACCAAGATTAGAAGGAAAAAAATATAATATAAAATATCTTATGCTGATGATACTGCCATAATAATTGAACTAATAAGTGAATTGATTGGAATATTATTAATAACCTAGCAAATACTAAAAAACTGGTTCGATTAAAATCTCATCTCCTTAAATAAACAATAACTGTATACAGTCCTGCGCCTATGGAAGTATTGACCTAGTCGAAGAATATGTCTACTTTTAGGGTGACGGTGGATTGTAATATGAAATGGGATATCCATATTGTTAAGCTATGTAAGCGCCTTAGAACGGTTGTAGGCAAACTGTATCAACTTAAATATTATGTGCCTGAAATTAATTTATTTGTCCCTGGCTGAATCTAATGTGAGATATGGTATAACTTCTTGGGGGCACTCATGTAAGACAAACAAGCGACATGTACAGTTAATTCAAAATGCCATGGTCAAATTACTCGTCAGCAAAGCAGTTTATGACCAGCGGCAAAATATCATAGTGTGGGTACTCAAGTGTCGTGGCTGATGATTGAATGAAGGAAACGAGTTTGCGTGTAATAATAGCCTTTAATGAGTCCACACAATAATTATAATACGTGAGCACAATAAACGGTTAGCGTACAATTTTACGATATCAATAGTACACACTGGGTCAAGGTTGATCGCGGATAGACGAGGCAACTGCTCCGTGGTAAGTTGAATGAATACTGAATTCTCGCTGTTCCTAGGCGTCCTTTTATATGGCCCGGCGAGTAGAGTATTAGTAGTAAATCGTCACTTCGGCTAGTCACTGGAAGGCACTAGAACCTGTGCATTTCAAGCGTACAATGGTTCGTTCCTTTTCTGGAATGTGCGCTAGGTAGGTAAATCCACGCCTCTGTCCCGGCGAAGTAGGTATTTACCTACATTCAGTTGTGCATCGACCATGCCCGGCGGCAGTCGATCTCTCTAGTAATTTCGCTCGCATACAATTGAACACCGGCGACGCCTCTGGAAATATCGATACGTTTCGGGCGTAATCCAACACGTGACGTAGCAACAATGCGTGGTTGCTACAGGACTCCCTCCCCAGACAACGCAGACATGGCTGCGGTGGAAAGAGGAATAGTCAGATACCGAGGTGATCGGGAAATCGAACCCGCCTTCCAGAACGAGTGGTTGTGTGTGTCCGATCCTGACTGCCATCGAACAACGGAATGGTTGGTTGTGATGTGGCGGCTGGTGACTCTGATGCGGTTTGCGAGTGTGATGTGAATCTCTCAAGATCTTGAGCAATGTATGCTGGTTTGAGGCGGTCGATGCTCACGGTGATTTCCTTCCCTTTTACCAGTATGGTATATGTTCGTTCGTGCCGACGAACGACTTTATGAGGGCCGCTGTAGGGTTGTTGAAGCGGGCTCTTGACTGTGTCGTCCATCAGAAAGACGTGAGAAGCTGTGGGAAGATTTTGGAAGACGAAATGATGTCCATCACCATGGCGGGTACCTTCAACTGGTCTCAGCTCGTTGAAATGTTTCCGTAGTTCCTTGAGGAAACTTCCAGTATCGTCGTTGACATTAGGTCGTGCTTTACATAGGAATTCGCCGGGTAATCGGAGCGGTTCGCCGTATACTAGCTCGGCTGAGGTTGTAGCGAGATCATCTCTCCAAGCTGCTCTGATTCCCATGAGTACGGTGGGAAGTGTTTCCGTCCAACGGTTATTCTGATGGCACTTGATCGCTGCCTTCAGTTGACGATGAAATCGTTCCACCATGCCATTTGCTGCGGGGTGGTATGCAGTTGTATAGATTTGCGTCGTGCCTGCCAGGAAATTCAACTGCCTGAACAGCCTCGACTCAAATTGTCTCCCTTGGTCCGTAGTAATGCGGAGTGGAGTGCCGAATCTTGTAATCCAGCCCTTGTAGAAAGCGCGCGCCACTGTTTCAGCCTCTTGGTCTGGGATCGGGAAAGCCTCTGGCCATCTTGTGAATCTGTCTACGCACGTGAGACAGTATCGGCATCCTTCTGAAGAAGGCATGACGATTATGTCGATGTGGACGTGCTCGAATCTAGCGGAGGGTCTGGGAAAGGCTCCCAGGGGTGCCGACACGTGCCGTGTAACCTTGCTTCGTTGGCATTGAAGGCAATTACGTGCGAGCTTAATAGTCTCAGCTTTAATGGCCGGCCAGACATAACGTTGAGTTATGAGCTTAACCGTGGCCTTAATTCCTGGGTGAGCCAGCTGATGGACCGCATTGAATGCCGCAGGTCTGAACTTCTTCGTGACGAAGGGTTTGGCTATGGTAGTTGAGACGTCACAGTAGAGATGCGCGTCAGTACCCGGAATATTAATCTTTTTAAGTTGTAGGCTAGAACTTCCCTGCAAGTGTTGTTCCAGTTCAGGGTCGCACATCTGGTCAGCTGCCAGCGCTGCGTAGTCCAGAGGAGTATCTATCGTCTCGAACCTGGAGAGAGCATCCGCGACGATGTTGTCTTTTCCGGAGACGTGTCGGATGTCAGTTGTGAACTGGCTGATATAGTCCAGATGGCGGAATTGCCTTGGTGAGCATTTGTCTGCTTTTTGTTGGAAGGCGAACGTGATAGGCTTATGGTCTGTAAATATGGTGAACGACCTGCCTTCCACCATGTGGCGAAAGTATTTCACAGCGAGATAGATGGCTAGTAGTTCTCTGTCGTATGCGCCATATTTCTTTTCAGCTGCCGAAAACTTCTTCGAAAAGAATGCTAGAGGCTCCCAGTGACCTGCGACGAATTGGTGGAGTGCGGCACCGGCTGTAGTATCAGACGCGTCGCTGACGATAGAGAGTGGGGCGTCGCACTTCGGGTGAACGAGCAGGGTTGCCTGGGCCAGAGCTTCCTTGCACTTGCTGAAAGCTTCTACTGTTTCGGCAGTCCAAGACACGAGTTGTTTGCCTTTTTGGTTCCCTTTAAGGAGGTCATTGAGTGGAGCTTGTGTCCTCGCGGCGTTGGGGATGAATCTCCTATAAAAATTTATAGCTCCCAGGAAACGGCGGAGATCCTTGATGGAAGCTGGTTGGCTGTAGTTGTTGATGGCCTCCACTTTATCTGGGAGGGGTGAAGTGCCAGCGTCAGACACCAGGTATCCTAGGAATTTGACCTTAGTCAGGCCGAAATGGCATTTGGCGGCGTTGATGACAACACCATATTCCTGCAGGCGCTGGAATAATATCTTGAGGTGGGCTAGGTGCTCTTCCTCTGACGTTGAGGCAATAAGGATGTCGTCTATGTAGGCGTAACAGAAATCTAAGCCTCTGGTAACCTCGTCCATGAAGCGTTGGAAGGTCTGGGCTGCGTTGCGGAGGCCGAAAGACATCACTGGAAATTCGAAGAGTCCGAATGGCGTAGTGATTGCTGTTTTCGGAATGTCCTCGGGAGCCACAGGGATTTGATTATATGCCCGCACCAGATCAATCGTTGAGAAGATCTTGGTGCCGCTCAGTGCCTGTGCAAAATCTTGGATGTGGCGAACGGGGTATCTGTCCGGAATAGTTCTGGCGTTCAATCTTCTATAATCGCCACATGGTCTCCACTGGTCGTCCTTCTTGGGTACCATGTGCAAGGGAGATGCCCAAGAGCTCTCGGAAGGTCGAGCGATTCCGAGACGGACCATGGCCTCGAACTCCTTCTTGGCGCGTTTTAACTTGTCAGGAGCAAGGTGTCGTGGGCGTTCGACTGTTGGAGGTCCTGGCGTGGTGTTAATATGGTGCAGTGTTGCGTGACGAACTTCCCTCCTGGCGCCGTCAGGGCGAGTGATGTCAGGAAACTGTTGAAGAAGCTTATGATACGGGGACGTTCCTGTGACCGTCTTAATGGAAGCGATCTTGTTGTCGCTTCGTTTTCCCGTGATGGTCAAATTCGTCACCTGGTCCAGCAGCCGTTTATTTCGGACATCCACCAGTAGCTCGTACTTGGCGAGAAAGTCTGCCCCGATGATTGGCCTGGAGACGTCTGCAATGACGAAGCTCCAAGTAAAGTCGCGTCGCAATCCCAGATCCAGGTTGAGCGTTAGGCTGCCATAAGTAGCGATTGTGCTGCCATTTGCTGCTGCCAGTTCGTATGTAGCTTTAGTGGGGCGTCCCTGGACAAGGCGTCGTGGGAACACACAGAGATCTGCGCCGGTGTCTATAAGAAATTGGGTACGGGTTACCCTGTCGGTAACAAAAAGGCGACTGACTTGGTTGGGGCTGGCGCTGGTCGCCATCAGTTTGGGCCCCGCGCATTTTCCTGTTGGAAGTTGCAGGGTTTGGTGCACTTGCTTGCCTTCGTCCCATAATTCCAGTGGTACCAGCATGTGCCCTTGGGCTGACGACCTCTGGACCGACTGCGGGAACGATTGCTCCAACGATGCGGTGTGGCGCTCCTCCTACGCTGGCCAGAGCGTAGTGTCGAAACTTCACGCCTCAAGGTAGCGAGCTCTTGTTGGAGAGGCTGCATTAACCGCTCCATCTGTGTAACCAATGAGTCTTCGGACGATGGAACAGCCACTGAGTTAACTGCCGGTCTACCAGCGTAGTCTGCTATGGCGTCTGCCAGGCTGGCCACCTTGTCAAGCGGAGTATCCTGCTGCGTAGCCAGGACCACCTGCATACTTCTAGGAAGACGACCCATCCATAGGGTTCTCAAAACCTCATCGGGCACAGCGCTGCCAGCGAGGGTGCGCAGGTGTCTCAAGAATTGGGAGGGCTTACGGTCTCCGATCTCTTCATGTTCCAGAAGTCTCCTTGTCTTCTGCTCCTGCGTGGAGCTGAGGCGTCTGGTTAATTCGTATTTTAATAGTGCATATGCACCGACCTCAGGGGGCTTCACAATGATGTCCCGGACTTCTTGGGCGTGGGCGGGATCCAAGGCTCCGAGAATGAAACCAAATTTTGTGGCATCCACGGTCACTCCTGCTGCCTCGAAGCTGCGCTCCACCATAGCGAACCATAATTCTGAGTCATTAGGGCAAAAAGGCGGAATGCGTACTGCCACTCGGTTGACCTCAGGCGGTGGATTCCTGATGTTGGGTTGCTGGTTACTTGTCGTTGGTTGCTTGTTGCTGGTTATTGGTTGCTGGCTGTCCTCAGATGTTCCGCTCACAAGAGACATGATGATGATTGGTGCGCGAAATTTATCACCGAAGAGTTTATTTCGTGCGCGACGTGCTCGCGGTAGACGTACTTGCACGCGTCGTGTTCACTGTCGGATTCACAAATGTAAACTTCGTGGTCACTAATGTGAACGTCGGTGTCACAAATGTGGGTACTCAAGTGTCGTGGCTGATGATTGAATGAAGGAAACGAGTTTGCGTGTAATAATAGCCTTTAATGAGTCCACACAATAATTATAATACGTGAGCACAATAAACGGTTAGCGTACAATTTTACGATATCAATAGTACACACTGGGTCAAGGTTGATCGCGGATAGACGAGGCAACTGCTCCGTGGTAAGTTGAATGAATACTGAATTCTCGCTGTTCCTAGGCGTCCTTTTATATGGCCCGGCGAGTAGAGTATTAGTAGTAAATCGTCACTTCGGCTAGTCACTGGAAGGCACTAGAACCTGTGCATTTCAAGCGTACAATGGTTCGTTCCTTTTCTGGAATGTGCGCTAGGTAGGTAAATCCACGCCTCTGTCCCGGCGAAGTAGGTATTTACCTACATTCAGTTGTGCATCGACCATGCCCGGCGGCAGTCGATCTCTCTAGTTATTTCGCTCGCATACAATTGAACACCGGCGACGCCTCTGGAAATATCGATACGTTTCGGGCGTAATCCAACACGTGACGTAGCAACAATGCGTGGTTGCTACAATAGTATAAAAATCCATAAATGTTTTACCTATCAGAGCTCTTTTTTTGGCATAAAATCTGTATGCAACATATCCTAGATAGCCCATAAAAAACAATGGTGGATCACGCGCACAATACTAGGCTTACACAAAATGAAGGAATGATAGTACCTAGATTTTCTAATAAACATGGCCAGCGAACTTTTAAATACATTGTACCACTTATATTTAATTTGCTGCCATATGATTTGAAAAAAAATTGAAAGACGACCAAATAAAGAAATCCGAGAAACATATAACACGTTAATCGTGCATTGAGTGGGACAATGTCAAGACTTAATCGGTATAACAGAAGTGTTCGTATGAGACAATGTATGAGTATGACTGATGTGAAGTGTATTTTAAAAAAAATATTTAATATTTGTTTATAATATACATACATATTTTTTTTATTTACAAAAAGATACATAAATTAAAATATATTTTTTACATTTTATTTTTATTTATTTTTTTATTTTTTATTTTTGAATGTAGCTATTACTTTGTGGTTATCCATTATAGAAAAATGAAATAATTTAACTTTGTATAAACCACTTATTTGATGCGCAAATCCGACCGGTTTCTGAACAAACGTTCCTTCGTCAGGGAAAGCTTATACTAATTTGACAGTTTCGAACAATGTTTTATTATGGTAGGGGTGGAGCTGATGCTAGATAATAATGTAGATTGGGTAGGTAGGTATTAGTGTAGAGTGGGTGGGTAGGGGAACAAATCCATGATTGGGCTATATGACAATATTTTTTGTTTGTTGATAATAGATTCATTATTTTTAAGGAATTTTTTAATTTCCAAGGCTTCTAAGTTATCTAAACGTTTTCCTTTATGATTAATATGAAGAATATTTATCCCTGTATTTTTTTCAAAACTATGGTTATTTTCAATGATATGGTTAGCGAACTCAGAAAAATTATTATTATTAAGACACCTTAAATGTTCTTTGATTCTGATTTCAAAATTACGAGTGGTTTTTCCAATATAAAATGAGGGACAATCATTGCATTTGAGTTTATATATTCCGGAATTAGTCAATTTATGGTCTTTATCTTTAGTATTTCTCAAAAAATTACCGATATTATTTCTTGTATAAAACACTGGTTTAATATTAGAAGGAAGATTTTTGCAACATTGAACTGAAAAATTATTAATATACAAAATTTTACGCCATTCTTTATCATTAATATTATTAGAATTGTATAGATATTTATTTTTTTAAATTTTAATAAGTTTTTTATTTAGGATGTTATCAATTAATTTTGATTCATATCCGTTATTTATAGCAATTTGTTTTATTATTGAAAATTCAGAAAGGAAATTATTATTAGACATTGGGACATTTACTAAGTGGTGTATCATGGAATGGAAGGTGGAGTGTTTTTGTGAGACAGGGTATAATAATAGCGTTTTATACAAGAAATAATATCGGTAATTTTTTGAGAAATACTAAAGATAAAGACCATAAATTGACTAATTCCGGAATATATAAACTCAAATGCAATGATTGTCCCTCATTTTATATTGGAAAAACCACTCGTAATTTTGAAATCAGAATCAAAGAACATTTAAGGTGTCTTAATAATAATAATTTTTCTGAGTTCGCTAACCATATCATTGAAAATAACCATAGTTTTGAAAAAAATGCAGGGATAAATATTCTTCATATTAATCATAAAGGAAAACGTTTAGATAACTTAGAAGCCTTGGAAATTAAAAAAATCCCTTAAAAATAATGAATCTATTATCAACAAACAAAAAATATTGTCATATAGCCCAATCATGGATTTATTCCCCTATCCACCCACTCTACACTAATACCTACCTACCCAATCTACATTATTATCTAGCAACAGCTCCACCCCTACCATAATAAAACATTGTTCGAAACTGTCAAATTAGTATAAGCTTTCCCTGACGAAGGAACGTTTGTTCCGAAACCGGTCGGATTTGCGCATCAAATAAGTGGTTTATACAAAGTTAAATTATTTCATTTTTCTATATTTTTTACAATAATTAATTACATAATACATGTATTTGATGTACCCTCATAAATAAGCAGGGCTTGTGTGAATGTGTATACAATTTTTAAATGTTACACAGTATTATAAAGGAAAATAAAAATATTCTTTCCTCACCATAAAGAGACTAGGCTCTTTTGTTTGGTGAAGGAATTCAATAATGTAAGTAAGTAAATAATAACATATTGCAAATAATAACATAAGTTAGAAAAACTTAAGATTTATCAAAAAATGATTTAAAGATTTAAACATGATAATATTAATAGACATGAACTCTGATAGTAGGTAGTTTTAGGTAATTTTTCAATTTAAGCTGAAATTCTTGAATATTTCCGATAATTTTTAGATTTAATGGGAGGTTGTTAAAATAAGTTATACCTAGAAATTTGTAAGTATTTGAATGTGCTTGGCATTAAATTTTGATTTTAATAATATTGTGATATATTTGTGGTACTGAATATTTTTTATACATTTTGTCATCATCAACTTTGAACTATTTTGAGTGTATTTGAAATATTTATTGTTATCAAGTTTAATTTGTTTACAACTCCTTTAATAAAACGAATAATAAATTTGCGTGTTTGGAATTTGTCAGACCTAAATTTAATAAAATTGCTAAAGTTCTCAAAAAATGTGGATTAGACATTTCCTTCCGCACTAATCGTAATTTGGAATCATTTCTTAAAAACTCAAAAAGTAAAATAACGAAACTAAAAAATAGCGGCATTTATAACCTCCAGTGTGACGAAAGCAACGCTGTTTTTGTTGGACAAACTGGCCGGTCCTTTAATACTAGATTCAAAGAACACATGCGATCATTTAATAATCATAATAAAATACAATCACAATTTGCCAAACATCTCCTAGATGAGAGTCACTCACTTAGCGATGATAATAAACCAACTCCCTTTTATAATCAAAATAATGGACGTAAACTTAATCTTTTAGAGCAGCTGGAAATTAACAAACATAATAATAATCCTAAAGCTATTTTAAGAAATGAACAAAAAATATAATACAACTCCGCTTCTAGATATATTCAAACAAATTTTAAATAATTAATTATGCTTGAAAAGAAAACCATCAGTCAGCATTTGCAAATGACTCACAATATGATTAGACTGCACAGCGACTTTCAGTCGAACTGGGAAATTACAGTAATTGGGAAAATAATCCCTTCAGAAGGCGAAACAGCTGTCACGCGTAATAATAAAGAACTTGTTTAAAAATAAACTGTTTTTATTAATTTAATAATAATATAATTGAAATATTATCATACTCGTATGTTCCTCCCCAGCTCAATTATATGAAATCATGAAACGGTCATAGTACTGGAGAATACTTGTCCCAGTACTTACAAATAACCAATGTCACAGGAGAGATATTGTTACTATTAGATCTCTTGTGTATGCCGTTAATTATTATTATTTTTTAAAATTATAATTGACATTACTTCCAATTATCCTTGATGTCCAAAAGGTTACCATGCCACTGTATTTGACCCTGTTTTGAAAATATTACTTACTTTTGATTACATGATATGCCTATTAATATGCCTACGAAAGATCTGCGTTGAGTATAAATACGTAGGCATTACCGCGAATCGAACCACGAATTACGAAGCAGTTTCGTCCCTTTCCCATAATTAGCAAAACAGACTTAGAACTTAGAACAACACGTTCCCACGGATTTGGTTTGTTACAGATTTAGGAATCAAAATAAAATATAATACGGAGGTACTTGAAAGTGACGAAATATGTTGTGTTGATCTATCATACGTATTTTTGTTATTGTACAATATCGCATATGAACACGTGATATTATGTTAAAATCAATATGACGATATTATCAATACGATACGTTGATTTTTAATACATTTTCGCACAAGAAGGGGGTTGCAAGGTCGCGAAGACGTAGGATTGACTATGCAAATTTCATTCAAAGATTTGACTAAATTTAAATATATTTACATATCTACCATATATCTACATACACGTGTTCATTTATAAAGAAGTAACAGTGTTTACTACCCTGGAGGTCAATAACTACGTTGCGGAGAACATTTTTCAGAACATGAGTAGCAGTAGCTCGATAGAAATAAACCAATAAAACGTTATAATAAAATAAAATATATACAAAAAAATATTAACAAAAAACATCTATTTTAGTTCCATCATCCACTGTAACGCTGTAAAGCTGTCCGAAACGTTGGCTGAAGATGGAGGTAGCGCAACACGGAATAATACCCCAAAAATAAATACCGAAAATAAAATTCTCGTGTTTACTACGACTTTTTTTTAACAATATGTTACCTACTTGCCTGAAGAAAGTTTGAAAAAAGAATTGTCATTGAGCTAGCGACGTTTCGATGGACGAATTGTATAATAAGGTGGGTCACGACTGTATGAGGAAAAAACATTTCTTGTTTTGATTTGTCTAATAGTGATAAAAGGATATTAAATAAAGATATAAAATCACGTAATTTTTTTAATAATATTTGGATATCATCTTCTTCTTCCGGATTGACTTTGAAATTTCACATAACAGAGAAAAACCCACCCTTGTTATATCTTTAAAAATGTTAGATAAACCATTAAAAATTAACTGTTTTTCACTAAAAAAGGAAATTAAGGGAATATTTTGATTTATTTATTTAAAAATATGTTAATACAGGGTGTTAAGGAGCATTTTTGATGTTTTTTTTTCTACAACAACATAAAAAAATGGTAAAGGGTCCGCCAAATAACTTTTTTTTTTTGAAAATGCTATAAAAAAAAACTACTGAATATTTTCTCAAATTTCTTTTTTTATTTGAAAGTACAATCCTTCCGGTTAATAATGGAAAATAATTTCATTCAAATGGCTGCCTCGGCTGGCCATGCAGTAGCCTACACGATCGGTCCAATTTTTAAGCACATTATTTTTATTTTTATTTTATTTTATTTATTTTAGAGAAAGTTGACAGCAAATCAGAGATTACAAAATAATACAATAATAAGAGATAATTATGCAAATTATGAACTTTCCACTGATGATATACAATGATAAAGTGTGACATTGTAAGGGTATTTTCTTATTTAATTTATTTTTTAGTTACAATATATAAAAAAGGGGGGGGGGGGGGGGGAGGAACATAGGAATAGGATTAAGAGTCAAAGGACGGGAATTTATAGTGATTGAACTTTCTAGTTTGAGTCATGTTGCTTGGTGAGTTTTCGTTTTATGTCACGTAAAGTCGAGTTAAAAATGTCAATGTGGTGATAATTTAAGTTAAATGAGTGTGTGGATATGTAGATAAATGAGTTCTGTTTAGAGTTGGTCTTGCAAAGAGGGAGATTAAAGGTAAGCGACTGCCTGCTGTTGTGATTTGGAACTTGCTATGATGCGTTGAAGAAGATTAGGACAATCGATAGGTTATAGTGCCTGCAATTTAAAAGAGTAAGTAGATCTAAAAGAATGCATGTGCTAGATGTACATACGTAAATTAAGTACTTACGTACGTACAATAATGTACGAGTACTTACGTAAGATAAGTAAATTCGGTTATAGTGCATACAATTTAACAGAGTAAGTACATCTAATACAATGCAAGTGGGTGCATCATAGAGTTTAAAATAATAATAATGTATATAGGTATGTATTACATTATCGATTGTGAGCAGCTGTATTTCACCAATGGCTTCACGAATATTGTCCTTTAAAGCGTCAATTGTCTCTGGCTTGTCGGCGTAACACTTATCTTTGAGGGCACCCCACAAATAATAGTCCAACGGTGTCAAATCGCAGCTCTGAGGTGGCCAAACGATTTTTTTTCAATTTTTAAAAAATTCCAATTTTCGCACACATTCTGCAACATTACCATGATTTTCAAAGTAAAGTCGCAATATTTCCCAGCGTTGTTCAAGCGTATACACAACCATATTCGTTCAGCGGAAGGATAACACTAATTATCTGTCAAATCAGACATGAGCTAAGTGTTACCATTCACGAAATAAGCACTAGTTGAAAAAAAAACGTTAGATGGCAGACCCTTTAGTTGTTGAACAGTTGGAGGCGGGGTAAGGGGTTCGTCGGACACCCGGCTGAGTGACCAGTGACGACATGCGGAAGAAATTTATTTTTTTTTGATTTTGAAGAAAAAAAATTTGAAAAAAAAAACCGTCAAAAAAAGTCACCTGAGACCAAAATTTCATTTACATTTTTTACTCCAAATAGTGTCAGGAATCACTGGTTAAAGTAAGTCAAGTACGTCCCTTAACACCCTGTATAATTCAAATTATCTCAAGACAGTGTATTCAAATACCAGCAAAATCCTTCCTACTCTAAATTTTCGGCATTATTTTGCGAGACTCAATCTTGGAACTTTATGTAAATGATTTCGTAAATATATACTATATTTGCTATGGAAGATTACACAAAATACGGTTTAAAGGATTCATAGTAACTTTTATGTACACTAGAAATAACCCCTTAAAATGAAAATTTTCAAAACTTTGAAGTCAATCCGGAGGAAGAAGATCGTATCAGAAATTTGAAAAATTTTAAATGTCGTTTTTAACCCATTTGGCACCCTTTTATCGCTCTTAGAATTTAAAAATATATTTTTTTAATTGACCCACCTTATTGTATAATTACTTATTTGAATTTGAAATAAAAAATAAAAAAGTACACACTTGAAAATCTTACGAATTTAAAGAAATTTTGGATATTGATTTATTAGATAGGAGAGAATTGGAAATCTTAATTTTTTGGATGCCAGATCTACTGTTCACAGAACTACCAACATAATGATATGTTTACTTAATAAGCAATTAGATTTGTCTAACATCCCCATTTTTTTAAATATTTCCATTACCGCCGCCCACGTTCACCCCTCCCTCTTAGGCACCTCCCTCCTCACCCCCACCTAAGTTGATGTTCTGTCTCCCTCTTCTATTTTTCTTTTAAATACCATGTATATCTATATTATCTTCAATATATTTTTATTCACCCCTGAGGAAGGTTCAGGATGAACCGAAACCGGTTGGATTAAGAAATAATAAAGTGGAATTGAAACAAAGTTATTTAATTGTGTTTATTATAATAATGATATGTCTTCACTAATTTTTGTACAAGTTTCACATTTGAATTTTTGAAGTGAAAATAAAAGTGTAGAATATAGAGCTTAGGGGAATGGCTTTATATCATTCATATTTACTTGCACCCTTCGTCCAACTGATCGAAGCTTTGGACTGAACTATTTTTACTCCTCCACGGATAAGCTTATATGGTAGGTAGGTAAGTAGGGAACCATCAGATGATTTGGTTGGTGACCAGCCAACTCAGAATGAAACCAACTCAGAACCACCTCTGAAAGATCATTAAGAGTGAAGATAAAAAGATACAAAAAATGTTTAAATAGGTTAAGTAAGGTTAGGGTAACAGGCTATTTTAAAATGTTTTTTTCATAGCTTTTAATGACCTTTCTGAGGTGGTGCTGAGTTGGTTTCATTCAAGTTGGCATGGAACCGATTTGGGCATGTAGAGCGAATGAACGAAGAAAGTAGTGTAAGAAGAATATATGACGCAAATGTGAATGGTAGAAGAAGCCTGGGACGCCCTAGGAAGACATGGCACGATCAAGTGAATCAGATACTTGAGTCGGGCCATGTCAATCAGAATAATAGAAGAGTATGTATGAGACGATGCATGAATGTGAGTGAGGCAAAGGGCGGGTCCTCTCTGCCACCCCTGTGGAGAAACGGCGTGGTGGTTAGTTAGTTAGTTAGTTAGGTCCGACAGGCCCCGAAACAAAGTTGGACAAGCCAGGGTACCATTTAAGTTGGTCTCTTAGTTACGTAAGATTCTCCTTCCTAATTACATTAAAGGCCATTTGACCTTATAAAACTAGTTCATAATTTATGTACTAGTTAAAATTACTAACTTCAATTATTAATAATTTATGTACTAGTTAAAATTACTAACTTCAATTATTAATAATTTATGTACTAGTTAAAATTACTGATTACTAACAAATTACTAAGTCCCTCGAGTGGTTTGGCAGAACAGCCGTCACCCGGTAGGTCGTTATTAGGGCTTTTTTTTTTCTTTACAATGAATGCCGCACAAGAATCTCAACTGCTCCCGTCTGGAGCCAGTGAGACTATGGCATCCCCAATTGGGGTATGTTGTGAGGCTGAAGGTAGTGGGGAGGGGAAGGAGGTGGGGAAGAGGAAGGTTGGGAAGTACCTGGCTATTCAGATCTGGTCACTAAACACGGCTAAACCCGTTTTCAAGCAACGTTTCAATTCTGAATGGTGGTCTTACACCAGGGCGATACTGATAGTATCTTCCACTCTGGAACATGCCGCAAATATACTATATATTATTTTAAATGAATTAATTGTGAAATACCACAAATTAATCAAATAAAATTTATTTGCGCATGCCGGGTTCGAACCCGCGACCTCCGGATTGTGAGTCAAGAGTCTTATCCACTGGACTACGGAGGTCGCAAGCTCAGCGCCCCATTTTTGACATGAAAATGTTTTTTTTTAAGATTTTTATTTTTATTTATTTTTTGTTATTATAATTACTAAGAAAGTAGGAAAAAACTTTTTTTTAAGTGAAATTTCTTTAGCGCCGTTAGTGACTTGAAATTTGTGTGAAACGGAAATGTGTCACAACTCAGTTCTACACAAATACTCGGTTCTAATATAATGCTATAATTTCGCACCTCAGCGCGTGCCTTCCATAGCGTAGTTGGCAAGATGCCTAACAAGTCTCCGCGGCTAGAGAGATAGACAAACAGAGACAGACATCAAGCGAACGGGGGTTCGAATCCCACGAAATAAAAAAAAAAAAATCTACGACGAAATCAATATCCAATCTTCGAACCACTTAAAAAAACAAGCAGTTTGAAAAGAAAGCGACATCTAGCGAGTTTTAGTTTCACTTCTACCGCGTGTGAATTACACACTCCGATTTTTTAATAGTTGTTACTAACTCAAAAAAATTATAGTTGTTTCTAAAAACATGAAAAATTAAATTCTAATGGCCTATCTATAATATAAAAATGAATCGCTGAATGTGTTGCTAAGCGCATAACTTTCGAACGACTGCACCAAATTGGATAATTCTTTTTTTTGTGTGTTCGTTATTTTTCGATGAGCTCTGGCATTATGAAATTTGTATAAAAAAATTGCTATTGGTGGCACGCGAGGTTTGAAAACTGAATGTATGGAAAGCGTGAGGTAGGGAGAGATGGGGAAGGGGGGGAGGGGTGAGGGAGAAGGGGAAGGGGGAGGGGGAGGAAGGGGGAGAGGGTGGGGGGATGGGGGGAGAAGAAAGGGGGAAGGGGGGAGGGGGGTGGGAGGAGGGGGGAGGGCGGTGAGAGGAGGGGGGTAGGTGGAGGAGGCGGAGTGGGAACCCCACTTACAGAGTATTTCATAATTCAAAACACAAATAAATAAAGTAGCTCATATCCGTACTAGATACTTGCTATACTTTTTGATTAAAAATATATTTTTTTTCTGTTTAGTTATTTAGCCCCAAATTTAAATACTTAACAAAACTGAATGATATATTTTTTTAATCGAAAGTTGTAGCAACTATATAGTACGGATAAGTGCCACTTTATTTATTTGTGAGTCAAATTATAAAATATGGGCCATCAATGAAATCATTTTTTACGATTTTGGAGGCAAGTTTGGCAATTTGTCGTGAGTAAATGATAATTATTTACAAATTAGTTTTGCGCTACCTCTTTGTATATATAATGTTTGTAAAAAAACACATACACATTAAAATCCTACTAATATTATAAAGGCGATAGTTGTATGGATGTATGGATGTCTGAATGTATGTATGTTTGTTACTCTTTCACGCAAAAACTACTGAATGAACTTTAAAAAATATTTCACCAATAGAAAGTTACATTATTTGCGAGGAATATAGGTTGTGTATATTGATGAGCTCTGGCGTTATGAAATTATTTATCATACGTTTTCTGTCCCTAACAAAATCGAGTTATTGCAAACGTCAAAAGAAAAGCAAACAAACATTGTCAAAAAAAATTAAAAATATTAATAATTTTCATAGAAGAATAGAATTTCATAGAATTTAAATTTTATATCGTAGATAAACACGATTAAAAAAAGAAAAACGACGTAATTAGAATGAAAAAATAACACACAGCAGGGGTAGATGATTCGTAATTAACAATTTGTTTTAATTTTTTCTAATATACATTTAGTGAATTAATCTGAGGACAAACGGAATATATGATTGAATATCCCAGCTGCTTCCGTCTGTAGCCAGTGAGACTATGGCATCTCAAATTGGAGTATGTTGTGAGGTTGAAGGTAGTGGGGAAGGGAAGGAGATGGGGAAGAGGAAGGTAGGAAAGTACCTGCTCTCCAGATCTAGTCGCCAAACACTGCTAAAGCCATTTCAAGCAACGTTTCAATTCTGAACCAGGGCGATACTATCTTCCACTTCCATATAGAGAGTTCTTACACTCTGGAACGTGCCGCAAATGTACTATATTAGTATTATTTAAATGAATTAATCATCAAATAACACAAATTAATCAAATAAAATTTATTTGCCCACGACGGGGTTCGATCCCGCGACCTTTGGATTGCGAATCAAGAGCCTTACCCCTCGAATACGACTGATTAGGTGTTCTGGTGTTCGAAAGGATTTTTAAAGTCCATGACTTTCAAATTTTTTTTTGAATTCCTTCTAACCTTTCAATATTAACTTCGTGTTGAGAATTCCATTTGGCTGACCCTATTCTAACATTTAGCGAACAAAATATCATTTTCCGAGCTTCTATAGGTACTCTTCTTCCTAGCATCAAAATGAGTTCCTCTTTCATTGTCAATGAGTTCCTCTTTCATTGTCAAAATGAGTTCCTCTGTCATTGTTAAAATGAGTTCCTTTTTCATTGTCAAAATGAGTTCTTTTTTCATTGTCAAAATGAGTTCCTCTTTCATTGTCAAAACGAGTTCCTCTTTCATCGTCAAAATGAGTTCCCCTTTCATTGTCAAAATGAGTTCCTCTTTCATTGTAAATGAGTCCCTCTTTCATTGTCAACATGAGTTCCTCTTTCATCGCCAAAATGAGTTCCCCTTTCATTGTCAAAATGAGTTCCTCTTTTATTGTAAATGAGTTCCTCTTTCATTGTCAACATGAGTTCCTCTTTCATTGTCAAAATGAGTTCCTCTTTCATTGTTAAAATGAGTTCCTCTTTCATTGTAAATGAGTTCCTCTTTCATTGTCAACATGAGTTCCTCTTTCATTGTCAAAATGAGTTCCTCTTTCATTGTCAAAATGGGTTCCTCTTTCATTGTCAAAACGAGTTCCTCTTTCATCGTCAAAATGAGTTCCCCTTTTATTGTCAAAATGAGTTCCCCTTTTATTGTCAAAATGAGTTCCTCTTTCATTGTAAATGAGTTCCTCTTTCATTGTCAACATGAGTTCCTCTTTCATTGTCAAAATAAGTTCCTCTTTCATTGTTAAAATGAGTTCCTCTTTCATTGTCAAAATGAGTTCCTCTTTCATTGTCAAAATGGATTCCTCTTTCATTGTCAAAACGAGTTCCTCTTTCATCGTCAAAATGAGTTCCCCTTTCATTGTCAAAATGAGTTCCTCTTTCATTGAAAATGAGTACCTCTTTCATTGTCAACATGAGTTCCTCTTTCATTGTCAAAATAAGTTCCTCTTTCATTGTTAAAATGAGTTCCTCTTTCATTGTCAAAATGAGTTCCTCTTTCATTGTCAAAATGAGTTTCTCTTTCATTGTCAAAATGAATTCATCTTCCATCGTCAAAAATTGACAGTGCAAATATTGCTGTTCGCAAGCGTGTGCAAATCAAATGTGCATTTCTGGTAAAAATTCGGGAAGAAATTAATATTTTATTTCTTTATTTATTTATTATACGCCCTAATAGGTTTTTACATTCTAGTTTATAAGTTGTGTATTACAATTCAAAACTAAAACAGTAAAGAAGATATAACACAATAAGAAAAATGTAACAATAAAAGCATATAATAAAATACATTAAGTGGTAAAAATGATAAGAAGTCTCACAAAAATAGAAAATAAACATGTCTATTTGTGTCTAGATCAGTGATTCATAAAGTAGTCCAGGTAGACCCCCAGGGGTCCACGGGAGACTCGACGGGGGTCTACGTTGGCATGATAAAAAAATGGGGGTTCACAAGTTGTAAGTGGGGGTCCACGAAATGGTTTCGGTAGTAAAGAACAAAAATATTGGCTTGGCTTTACCTATCAATGTAGGCAGATAATACACTACTCAAAAAAATTAGGGAGCAAAAATAAATTCCAAAATTTTCGGTGATTTTCAGTGAAAAATGGTCACATTGAAACTTAAAAAAGCATTTTGAAGCTTTAAGAATCCAATTTTCAGATTTTCAACTTTCAGTCGGAATTTTTTTTTCGAGCTACTATGGTTCTCATGCAATCAAAACAGACAGCGCGAAAAAATGATTTTGCAATTTTTTTTTCTTTTTTTTTTGGTCCACGGGCTTGAAATTTTTTTTGTCAGTTAGGACGGCATATGAATCAGATAGCCTTTTAATTTAGCATTAATTTCCTTTTTTAAAACCTTGCTTAACTTTTGAGTAGTGTATTGAAGGTCAGCGACTGTTACTTGTAAAAACTTGCATATTTGATATATAGGTACAACGCGTGTCGAGACTTGCAAAGCGCCGCCCGCCCGCCCGTTTTGGTACGTTATTGATGTTTAATTTTAATTCTTTTAAATCTGTAATCATATTATTTTAATAAATAGAACACAAGAAAATGCAACATTTTACCACTCCGAATTTAGGGTTGCAAGTCTAGGGTTGCCATCTTCTAAAATAAAAAAGCCTGAATCTGCGATGTATTAGGCCGGATATTTTGCCCTTCGTAATTTTGGACATAACTTTTATATATAATAATAAAAAATCTGTTACAAGTTACAGTTGTTTATTAATCACACATTAACCAGTTTAATAACAACAATCATTAATCAGTCTTATTATTGTCATCATTTGGCATTTATACAGAATATGACAATAACAAAATAAAAAATATTGAGTCTTCACACAACATAATAAACTTGTAAAACAAACAAACAGTAAAACAGTTGACTAAAATTTTTCATTAAATAAATATAAAATGAAACATATCTATCTTTGTGGACGAAAACGAAATAAATAAATTAGAATGAAATTTCGACTTCTTCAAATTATTCAAAAATTACAAAAATCTACAATTTTGTATATTTGGCTTTTTCACCTACTTTATTCAAAACGTCGTTTTCTTTGGAAATCATTTAATAAAATTTTTGACATGCCATTTTTAAATTACACAATTTGTACCTACATCATCTTAGCAATTGTTTCTGTGTGCAATTTATTGTGTTCCTTGGTCCACTGGGCGTTTATTATAGAGAAAACTCTTTGAACATTGGCGGAACCTGGAATAGCAAAGTAATATTCCGCCAATTTCAGAAGTTTGGAAGATAAAATCCGCACGAACCAAGAATAGCCACTGTCCCCCGCCCCCGCCTCGCCCTTAACACGTTGCGCCTTGCGTAGCTTGCGTTGCGTTCGTTCTGCAGGCGATGCGTGCACCGTGTTACACTTACAAAAAGCCTAACAAAAGCCGTACAGGCCGGATATATTAATATTTAGCCGGACACGATCTAAAAAAGCCAAACATGTCCGACTAAAGCCGGGAACCTTCGGTCTAGATATATAAAAGAATTGGAATAAATAATGTACATACTGGTTATTTTTAAGGTGAAATATATCTCCCAGATCAGAATCTTTATTTCCGAGACTGAATTCTCGAAGTCGGGGAATTTTGGTAAGACAGTGTCCTGGTGTTGTTACAGTAAAAGCGTAGTAAATGTCGGAAAGGTCTTTTGGGAATATGGATGTCGATTAGTTGAAATTGTATTGCTGAAATCTCGCGGGATTGTGGGATACAAGATTGCCGGATTGAAAACCACAACCGTTATAATTTCTAGTTATTATCGATTTATTATCGTTTGTTTGTCACCCCTGAGCTGTCGATTAGGAAATGGAGAACCAGCTAATGCCGGCAGTGGCGAGATATCTCCTTTCAGTAAGACCTAGGATCGCCTGTCGTTCGCCCGTTCGCTCGAATAAGGCTTCAGTCGACGTAAAGTCACAAAGTCGCAAACAACTAAAGTTCGAGTGCCGAGTTTCGGTCGATCTTCCACTGCTAATAATAGCGCATGCGTGCGAGTGGTTCGATTTCACTCGAGATTTAATCGACTCGGTGTGAGGGGATTCGCGAAGTTTGATTAAATCGTGATTTCGATAAAATGGCGTGTCCAATGAGGTGAGTTCAACGCCCGATATATAATAATTTTTTAATAAAAACTTGATCCCATCCTGATCGATAAATGATTTTAAGCTATCTTTTCGTTATGTTTCCTTTACGAGAAAGTGGGAAAGATTAAAACGGATGTAATATCACCGGTATTATATTCACACACCTTTTATTGAATGATTAGCGCAGACCCGTCAAAATCACGGGTTATTATACTTATTGTAGGATTTGAAAAACTAAAAGCATTTAGGTATTTGCCCCGGGATCACAAAAAAAAAATCCTAATTTTCTTTATATTTTTTAGTTGACTTGAAGAGAGGTGATCAGGAATTTAACCTTTCGAATGAACTCCTTTGGTAAATCTGGTCTTAAGAAAACTATAATAAGGCTTTCCTGAAAATGAAAAATGCGCTGTCCCTTGAAAAATCATGAAAACTGACTTCATTTTCAGGGATTGACGCTAAGGACGGGTTGCTTCAAATAATTTTAATAATTCATCAAATTGAAAGTTAACATTCAAGTTCTGTGAAATCCTATTGAAGTTCTGTTATTATCCGAGTACCTACTATAAAACAACCGGCCAATGATGTAATAATAAGAGAAGTTTAATTATTTTTGAATTTTCACGGAACTCGAATTTTGTCTTCGAAATTTGAAGAATTGTTCAAATTCCGTGAAAAACCCGTTCTCACAAATTTAAACAAAAAAGTACACATTTCAAACAATAATGGAAAATTAAAATAAGTTTCTTTGTAGAAAAACTATAGTAACTACTTTTCTCAATTTTTAACACAATTAGTTTCAATTCTGACAAGGACACTTACATCTAAAGCAAATTTGAGTTCATTGAACCAGATTTCACGAAGGATTAACGCACACACAACCACCATTAGGTACCCATTTGAAACAAGTTTTATTTTAAATAGATCAGTTAAAAATGAATTTGATTTCTTTATTGAACATTTCAAAGAGATTAAACTAAAAATTTGGTGGAATTTTATTGACAAAATAATAGTACCTGCCCAATAATTGTACTAGACTAGGAACTCTGTGAAAATGGCGGCACGTGAATTTTGGATCCAGACGAAGGAAATGAATTAAAAATATTATTTTTGCATCCGAAAACGGCCTTTGTGGAAAATTTGTTCGAAGATATTCAGGGATCTTATGCAGTTTTTGAATATGTGAACACTTTAAGATGATCTCCCTGCGATAGTAGTAATCTCAGTGGCTCTGAACTCTGAACCGAAGTTCTAAACCTGATAAGGTCAAATAAAGTGAAAACAATTTATTATGCAGAACGTAAATGAATAAATGTATACTAGCAGTTAAAAATAAATGTATACTAGGTTTTTGCTGTTAGGCCGTGCTTTGCTTCGGCTTCGCCCAGTTTAAGTGTGGGTGACCATTTTATAAATCCGATAGGAACTGGTTTCAAAAATAGTCTATTCCTCGGATCCAATGACAGCTAGTCACCGGGATAAAGTAACCACGAAAGGCAATGACGTTATATATAATATGTAGACACGTGGTATTATTATTCACAACTGCCAGGTACAATAATAATAATATTATTATCAATATTTCCATACCGGAGAGATTCACAAAATTACAAATCCAATAGTACTTATGCCTACCAGGCGACTTTCCTCACGCTGGCTGTTAACGTAAGTGGCGCCATCTTAGCATTATTGGCTACTTGCTTGATTTGGTTCTATTAAAAAAGTAGCTTTTTTACAAATATCAAGTACGAAGATGGTTTTGACGGCGTCTGAGATGCATTCGAAACCGAGTTCTTAAATTTCAACCGTACAGACTCAAGGCTATTAATAACGTCAGATTACAGTTGCCTGTAGAGATTATAGTTCCTGGAGAGACCATATTACACATGAGGAGGCTCTCCAAAGAATCAAAGGTGGAAGGCACCTGCTCAGGACCTTGTCCGAAAGGCGTGCAAGATGGATCGGCCATGTAATACGAAAAGTAGACCTCTTGCATGCCATAATGGAGTGTGTGACCGAGGGGACAAACTCTAGGGGACGCCCACGCCGAGAGTACCAGATTTCAAAAGAGCCACACAAGACAGGGAAGAGTGGAAGAGACGAATAGAGGAAATTGCTGCAAACCAATCCCAGGATTGAAACCAGAGAGAGAGTTGCCTCTCGTTCCAAAGTAAATAATTATAGGCTTACGGTAGAGACAATCGTGAGTTTTTTTAACAATCCAAAAGGGGATGCCATATCTCCACTAGCTACGGTAAGTTAGTTCATGTGCTATATAAAATACTACTATACCCACCTTCCTCTTCCCTACCTCCTTCCCCTCCACACTACCTTCAGCCTCACAACATACCCCAATTGGGGATGCCATAGTCCCACTGGCTCCAGATGGGAGTAGTTGGGACTCTTGTGCGGTATTCATGTAAAAAAAAAAAAAATAAAAAAAAAAAAAAATTGTCGTCAGGAGCGTGTTTTACGTCCGGCAGGAACGGCGACTATTCGCTATTTTATCAAAAAAACATCTCTTACGCAATATGTAAATGAATTGAATATTTCTTCTTGTTTATCTCGTGAAATGGTATAATTGAGATATTTATTTTAATAATTCAAATATTTACGTTCTTCAAATAATCCATTAGTCCATTCTAATCTGTTAGAAATGGAAATAATCTTAAAGCGTTTTGATTTTAAAAATAACAAACCGATTATTTTACATTTTTATTTATCTTAAGTTCAATCACACATAATTATGTGCTTTTATATATAATTTCGTATGTAAATAAATTAGTATTTAATGCTTTAAATAATCTTTTTTAAATCTGTAAGTGTTATTTATTGGCTATTTTCTATTAGTGTATCATTATAAAACTGCGTGATTCGACATATACGTGATTTATTCGTCATATATTTTGCATTTCTGGTTCCGTGTCAGCTTATAGAAAACATAACACCCTGAATTTTAGATATAAACTTTCAAGTCGTATATACATTTTGTTTTTTTTTTTTGAAAACATGAAACAAAAAACCTGACAATTTTTGAAAATCTCCTACTACCGACATAGTAAACGGAAGATGTTGCTTGTGTCGTGATAGACTGTTCAATACGAAATACAAGTTCAACTATTCCACATCCCGCACTCAAAAACAAATTACACACAACATTCATTTCTCAGAAGGACGGGAACAAAATACAATGATATCTTTTCAGACGCTGAATTTTCCATTTGTCTTTAGGTCAATTTAATAAACGCACAATAGAAATTTTTTTAAACAAATTGTTAAAAACGAACCCTTTACCCCTGCTGTGTGTTATTTTCTCAATATCATTATGTTGTTTTTCTTTTTTTTAATCATGTCTATCGTTGAACATTATCATGACGTGAAAATCCTACTAATATTATAAAGGCGAAAGTTTGTATGGATGTATGTTTGTTACTCTTTCACGCAAAAACCACTGAATGGATTTTAATGAAACTTTACAATAATAGCTCATACATCAGAATAGGCTATAGGCTATAGCTTAGAGCTCTGGCATTATGAAATTTATATACAAAAATTGCAATAGGTGGCACGCTAGCTGTTTGAAAAATGAATGTAACGGGTATGGAGGGAGGGTGAGGGGGGGAATAGGGTATGGGGCCTGGGCGAAGGGAGGTAGGGGGGAGGGGGGAAGGGGTGGGGGGGAGAGGGATGAGAGGGGGCGGGGGAGGGGAGGAGGGGGGGGATTGGAGTGAGGATAGGGAAGGTGGAGGAGGCGCTGTGGGTACCCCCTAATACTATGCGAGCGAAGCCGGGGGCAAAAGCTAGTGTATAATATCTCGTAAGTTAATAGTTAATATGAAAATATTATCTATTCTACATAATTTAATCTGTGTTTTTTTTTAATTTCTTTTTCATAAATATTTTATTTCTTTTTCTACCATTTTATGTTTTCTTTAATCGTTTATATTTTTCTATATACGTATATTATAAACGTAAATTATAAATTTTTGCGAAAACTTCGGTGGTTATTGCAGCCATGTAATATATAATTACTTTTATAAAATATGTATAACTGTCTGTTTCCCTAATAAACTTAAATAAATAGAGGAGCCAGCCGAGGAATCGAACACGTATTGCCCACGTGGGACCCAAACGCGATGCCAACTGCCACTGACCACAAGTTTATTTACACCACGTAATAAATAAATTTATATTTTAAATGAAAAAACACGTTTTGAAATACACCACTTTTTTATGGTTGATATAATTAACTGCCGACCGGGTTTCGCTTAGCTCAAGCTTCGTGAGTGCTTATTATTATACTAACTAAAGCTAAATATAGTATACATATAGTACGCCCCGACGAAGCTTAAGCTAAGCAAAACCCGGTCGGCTGTTAAATATTAATAATAAAAAGTGGTGTATTTCAAAGTTTAATTTGTCATTTAAAACACAATGTCATATCCCAAAGTATTTAGTCCTTCGATAAAATAAATTTATTTTCCACTTATGTTATACGAACATATATTATGTTATTCGGAAACAAGGAGTAAAAAAAGGAAACTTCAATCTACATCTGAAGGCGAATTTAGAGCAAACGAGTATAGAGCTAGAGTCGAAACAAGATGGTTCTTTCTTGATATTTAGTGTAAACGGTAATTCGTTTTCACCATTCGTTTTTCCACTTGTCCCGAGACGTTATTTTGTGAAACGATCCGTAGCTGTCTAACACAGTGTAATGGGGTTATAAGCTATTTCAAAAGACGGTTTTCACATCAACCTGTGTAAAAAAAAGTGGTATTATTCCACAGATCAGCACAGAACGATTTTTTTTTGTAAAACTTTATTTTTTTGCATGTGATATTTTTCACTCTCCTAATTTTGCTCTTAGTGTTACACACGTAATCAAAAACATATTTATTTAGATAAAGGAATTATAAAAGTTATTGCCACTTCAATTTTTTTCGTTCGATATAAAAAAATATTTATTTACAAATAATTTTCATTATTGAAGTAAAATTTCTTTACGCAAGCTTGACTTGGGGAGTAAGTTGGTAAATGCGTGTCGAGAGCGCTACGAAAAGCGAGTCGGACGGTAGTTGAGTACGAAATCTGGCGCCCTGTGCAGTAGGTACCGATGGCGCCCCCCCCCCCTACATTTTTATTTTGATTAAAAATTCGTTCACCCCAATTTTTTTATTTATTTTTTTATTATTTTTTTTACACTAATTTATCAAATAAAATCAAGACATATAAAGGGTGTAACTTTTCCAAGTGACCTGGCGGTAGCTCTCACACTCGTTTTTTTTTAAAGAGAGGATCGCCAGGAGCCCTATACTCTCTGAATCTATTGGGTAAACATAAATTATGGTGCTATTTTAATTATTTTAGGAAAAACTCTTTGCAAGTTATGCTTTAAAATAATACAACGAATTGTTTGCTTGTGCCCGTACCATGATTTAAAATATAGGTTACGAGACAATGCGGGTGGTTTCGCTGAACTAGGTCCATTAGACATTCTTGAGATTTACTGCGTTTATGTACCTATATACCCAACGCGAATATTAGAAAAAGCAAATAAAAATACGTTCTCATGGCAACGTACAACACAAGAATAGCATCTACAGCTTCTAACTAGCAACAGGCAGTCCCGACGAGAGACAAGTGAGCAGTGATAATAAGAATATAAACTCAAATTTGTACCTTGCATTTCCCCTGTGTTGAGCGAACAAACACTAAACACTGACGTATGGTATCAACGGCTTACGAACAAAAATACCGCGCTGTGATTGGTTATTGAATTTGGATCGCACCTATTCGTCGTAAAAGACGGTAAAAGATATATGGAAAAATAGATCTTACGTTTAAACTAAATATATGGAATTTGTAAAAAAAATTCTGTAACTGACTATAAATTCGTAAGCCGTTGATACCAACCTGATGCGTGCGCATTCTGTTTCTTTGGAAAGTGTTGCTAGAGCGTAATAATTATTTCGTACTATGGGTAATTTTTAAACGATTCAGGGAATATAATAACTAAATTTTAATACAATATTTATTTTCTCACGGCGCCCCTTCGGAGTTGGCGCCAGGTTTTTGCACGTTTTTGAACGTACGGCAGATCCGGCGCTGGTTGAGAGGGAGATATAAGTTAGTGAAGATAAAAAGAGAGAGAGTTACGTTTCATAAATTACTGTAGGGGCAAGAGAAAGAGTTGCGAGCACACATTTTCTTTCTCTCTTTCTCTCATAGCCAGTTTCGTATATCTAAGAAACAGTGCAGGCCTATTGTCTGTATCACACTGTAGGAGCAAGAGAGAGCAGTGCGCACGCACATTTTATTTCTCTCTTACTATCATATAGATTGAGCTAAATAAGTTTTACTTCAGTCGTGTGGTCTAAATTCCAAAGCACACTCGTTTTTTTTAGAATTATTTAATTTTTTTCGGAAGTGTTTGAAAGTGAACTATTCTTTCGGCGCGGTATTCTCTTTTCTAACACTGTTTAAATTATAGATATATCTCACCCCCGTAAAAAATGAGATAACTTTTATGAGGCCGTGTCAGGTGTGGTCATGTGGTCACCACATTATCTAATTTACATAAAAAAATACTGAACGCGTGCAGCGTAAATTTTTATGATTTATTAATTTCAACCTACTTAGGTTGAATGGGTACCTACTCAACACATAAAATATACATTCAAACTATTTGATGTATTTAAACTGAATAGAATACTAATTAGAAGCTAATACCAATTAGAGAAAAAAATAACTACTCACTCTGAACAAGACTAAAGTAAGTCAAGTACGTCCCCTAACACCCTCTACATATATACACATGTAATATATACAATGTAAAACTTATTATTGTCATTTCATTTTTTCATGCATCATGCACTTTGTTGTGTATTTTTCACTTGTAATTTTATGTTGTGAACAAATGTTATTATACATGTATAATGAAAACCAAATAACTTTGTTTACACCACTACACAATTAACAATCGACACGTTTAAATAACAATGTTGTCTTCATCAGGACAAGTTATTAATATAAAAAATAAATGACAAACAGGTATAGACAAATAAAAACAAGGAAAAAATATTAAAAAGGAGAGATGATTAATTGCTTAAAAAATCTCATAAAAAATGGATTTATAAAATCAAATTTAAAAATGATTTAAGGATGTATAAAATTGCATTTAGATAATAAAAAACTTTTAAAACAAACAATAAAAACAAGTAGTCTAAATAACAAAATAAATAATTATAATTGTAAGTATAAATATTGTTAATTATATAGTGATATAAATTACGTTATTTGTTTTTCATTATATCAATAATAATGCCACAAGGTATTTTTTGCAAAGTTTGAAGAAGTAAAATTATTATTATTTTTACTTCATCTGCAACAAAATTTCACTTGTTTATTGGTTTGTTTTTTTCTTCATCCTTTCTCTCTTTTCTTAAATATTACATAGGTATTCTTGCTCTCCCCAAGGCTACCAATGTTTTGATAGATTTTTTGTTTGGTAATTTTTCATTTTATATTAAAAAAAAATGTTTTGAGTATACATACACATATTTTTAGTTTTATATAATTTTAGATTCATATTCCTTTTTATAAAACTAATTTGTAACAAGTATAGTTATTTCGAGCGCATTTTGAGAAGTGTTCAAGCTCGAATACTTTCTCTGTCTTGCATTGGTTGTCTCTTACTACCGCTGCCGCTAGGGCAGCGGGACCATAGTTATATAAAGACAAGCGAAACCTTAGAGTTTTGTGTTTTTAGCCTGCCGGGGAGTCCCGCGCTAAGCTCCAGGAAAATAGTTAAAGTCGAAGACCGCCTTCCGAGATCAGCTTGCGCGGCTTCAAGGAACTCGTGAATCTTTTGTGTAAAGTGACGAGTAGGTAATTAAGGATAACAAGTGTCCTTTGGAGTTATTATAGTGATAATAACCATAAAGCTACTGTTGTAGTTGGTACGTGAAAGTTACCACTGTTTTTACGATTATTGAACTGGCTACTTGTGTAATTGATTGTACCCACCCCAATAAAAGTTTAATTGTGTTTATAGAAGAAAAGTGTGGATTTTATTTAAATTACCGCCGCTATAAATTTACTTATTCTTATTATGCTGTCTCAGTAAAAGTAAAGTCACAAGGAGGAAATCCGTAATTGGTTTTATTTTGGCTATTTAATACTATGTACAAACTGAAATAAATATAAACTGTCTATTTCCCGAAAATTAATAAATAATAAATAAATAAAGGACACCTTTATACCTACTATGTAATTTTATTTTATTTTTTTATTAATAAAATTCCTTTATTATTTAGTTACAGTTTTTTTTACATTTATAAATTAAGTCCCGTTAAACTGATTGATATCAGTTTGTCAACGGGTTCTTTTGACATTTACTTTTTTTTTAAATTGAGACAGGTACATAAAATATACACATTATTACATTTTATATATACAAAAAAAATACATATATTTTGGAAAATAAAAAATGTTAATAAATTTTTATATAAGAAATACAGAACAGAGAAAATGAAAGAAATAAAACGAAAATAATAATGGATATGTAAATTTGTCTTCGTTTTTTTGTTGTCTAAACATTTGAAATTATTTACTCACTGAATCGTATAAAAGCCTAAAATAATTATCTACATTTTTTGGTCAGCTCAAAATGTGATTAGAATAAAAATAGAAAACAGTTCGGAAAGCATGTCACTGTTTTATTCCATGTTTTGTTTCAAGACACTAGACACAATGAAATGATATACTCAACATAAATGACCAATTACAATAAAATTAAATTCACACATTTTCCCTTCTTCGTACATTCTAATCCATTCTTAATCCACCTCACAAGTTTGCCCAATGAGATTACTAAGCTACTCGATGGTGTCCTACGTGATGGAAGTCTCGTAGAACAGTTGTAGGTGCCGAGTTCCGGGCTGCGGATGCCGGGTGCTGGGTGTCGGGTGTCGGGAGGTGCGGGGAGTGTCTAGTGGGTGATACCACTCGTCAGGCAGTGAACCGAGCCTTAGGGATCGCTTACACACATTGGCGCACAGCCGCAGGGCCAAACTGTGATAGTAAACACTAAAATACGAAATACCAATATATCACAATTAAAACAATAACTAAGACTTTAAAAAAAATTCCACTAAAAATCTTAAGGCGATCCCTTAATATTAATGAAACGAAAAAATCCCTTAATAATTCCATTATTAAGGTCTAATGAGTCCATTATTAATAAACCAAAAATTGTCTTATAGCCCTATCTTAGATACTCGTATGTTCCCTTTCAATATATATATATCAATTCTGTTTCCCCCACCCACCCTTCATTAACCCCTGCCAAAACACTAAGTAATAATACATTGTACTCACCCATTGTTTTGTAATTGTCAAGTCAATACATGTTTGCCCCGAGGAAAGGGAGCAAATTTAACAAAGGGTCAATTAAAAAGATTTTTGGATTATTGATAATATTAAAACTCTTTTTTACACTTTTCTAATTTCTAAGATTTCCAGGTTACCTGAGTTGTTTTACCTCGTTTGCTTCTTTACTTTCTTCGAAGTTTTGCCTATATTAAAAAATCCAAAATCTTTTCAATTTAATTTAGAGATTTTTTTCATTTTTAACTCCCTGACCGTATTATTTAATACGTAATTTTATCAAGTTTACAATTGCGTAAAACGATGGCAGAATTGTATTTTGTTATAGAATTGGATGTTAATTTGTTCAGGAACGTTATTTTCTCCTCCTGATTTTTAGTACAGGATAAATATATGTTTTTTGAAGGTTTTTTTTTGTATTTTTGGTTTAGAAGGATTTCAATTAATTTAGAGTTGTATCCATTATAAAGAAGTTAGTATTGGACAGTTGGGAGTGGGGAGAGGGATTGTGCAGCTACTTAGCTGAGTGACTAGTGACGACATGTGCAAGGAAATTTTTATTTTTTTTATTTTTGAGACGAAAATTTTATTTTACACATTTTAAGGCAAATAATGTCAGGAATCACTGGTTAAAATAAGCCACGTAAGTCCATTAACACCCTTTATTTTATACAAAATGTGAAATAAGTAGAGTTGAGCCCGAAATTTGAAACAGAAAATATGTGTATATTTAGATTGGTGACACCACTGGGTAATATTTTTTGAGAGTTTTTGTTGCTTTGTACAGTTTTCGGCTTTGGAGTTGATTTCTAATTTTCTCCCTTGCCCCCCCCCCCCCCCTCTCTAGGATCAAACCCCCATGTGAATGTTATAGCTACGCCCTTGCTTTGACTTACTTCCGGCAGAAAAATCTTTGATGACTTCATGACCTACAAGTTCACTGTTCGAAAGTTTTTATGTTCACACAAATGACCACATTTTATTACAACCAAACGTTTTATTGTCAAGATAACAAGAAATACGGATAAGCAGAGTAACGATTTACGAATAGAAATTAACTACGACAATTATAAAAAATAAATAAATTTGTAGTACAATCAGATAATTTTGAAATCTCAAATAAATTATCCTCTCTCCTCTTATGAATATTTTGTTTTTTTTTTTATTGTCACCTTAAATAGAGTAATGATATTAATTGCATAGTTAATTTTAGATTAGAATTAGACCTTCATATTGTTTCATAGCGCTTTCACAGAAACGAAGTATTGAATTCTGTAAGAACTTAAACTTTTATTGGAAATTAATTTACAATTTTATTTTATTTTACTTTTCAACCGTAACTTTCCAAGTAGTTTATTCATTTATTTATTTAACGCCCAGAAGGGTTTTACAAATTTGGTAGTACAATTAATTCACCGCAGATGATTTTTAAAAAAATACAGCGATTTGATAGGTTTACAAAAATGGAATAATTGAAATAAGTTTTTTACAAGATTCTCAAAATTCGCTTAGTCAATGTTAAATATGTCGACATCACCTAAGGGAACGTACCCATACTACGTGACCCACTTTTTGCGATTTTTGACCCCTCCCCCTGACTAAAAACCAAAGCCCTACGCCGCTCATTGTGACCAAGCGTGGTATTTTGAAGACCCCCCCCCCTGAACGGGTCACGTAGTATGGGTACGTTCCCTAAGCTCTGATTCCGCATAGTGTGATATCGTTGTATCGGAGAGTGGGCAATGTAGTTCCGCTTATGAATGCTGCAGTAGAATAGTGTATTTTGTCGTGCGGTTAATGTCGGTATTCGTAAGTTTATGAGTTACAGGTGTTCGCAACAGTTGAATTTGGAGTTACGTATTTTGAATAAAAATGTTAAGTCGTTTATTTTACGTCTGTCTTCTAGTGTGTGCATTTTTAGAATATTTAGTAATAAATTATATTTTAAGTTCTAGTGGGATATTTAATTTAAAATTTATAAAATGCAGATTTTTTTTTTGTATTCGCTCAATGTTATTAACGTGAATTTTGTAAGATGGAGACCAAACTACAGAGTTATATTCAATTTGGCTTCTAACTAGAGATACATATAATAGGTTAATGGCTTGTAGTAAAAAAGGTTGGCTTTATTAAAATAACGTGTCCCTATATTACGCAAATCAAAATTATCCTGTCGTAATAAAATTTATGGAGAAAGAAAAAAAAGTGGTTATCCATAAAATATACTTGGCCCAGAATGTAGATTGTGTATTAAATGTAGATTATTATTGAATGTAGATTAGCTGATTCGACTCTGGAATCGCGCAAGCTTTTTTCCAATAGGCTGGGCAGAAAATAAAGCAGTGCGTAATACTATGAACATTTGATATGATAACAGATACAAAAAGATATAGCTATTAACGTACTCGTATGCTAATGTAAATTTATATACCGATTGGTTTGCATGTCTTATGCTATTGTATATAACTTTTTCAGTCAACCATGCTAATTCTGTTGAATTTTGGATTTTTGCCGTCAAACGAGGATTTAGATTTTCTTATGTAATATCTCTGACCGGATGATTCTGTGATTTCATTTTTTTTTTACATTAGCTTCACCCAGGAGGCCCTGATGAAAATAATTTCCCTCACGGCCTATGTCATCTTAGGGGATGCTGTGTGGAGGGTTTTAAGGAAGGGAAGGATAGAAAGATCTGGTAAGGAATTAGGAAAGTAGGGTGGGTAGGAATCTAAGGGTTAGTTTATCCAGGAGTGACGGACGTACGAATCCATCCCCACAACCGCGGTGCAAGGCGATGGGTCGAGAGATTCCGGCTGGAGAGGATAAAAGACCTCCATCAACAAGTCTCTCTCGATCCTGCCTGCCATATATCAGGTGGCAGACGCATCGGCCGCCAAGACCTGGACAAACTTTACCCCATAAACCCGGGCAACCCTGCTAAGTCATCAAACGTAGCAAATCAATTATCCAATAAATGGTTTCCGAGACCGTATCGTACAAATTGAGACGGTAATTTCGTATCCCTCTCAATTGCTTTAGTGAAAAAAAACTTCCATTTTACCATAGTAAATCGGTCTTTCTTTCGCAATGTCGATGAAAGCTCGTCTACCAATAAAATTTATTATTTTTTATATAGGGTAAAGCCAGGTTACTCCTTAGTACCAAGGTTTATGTTTATTCATTTAATTTATACGCCCATACAGTCTTTTACAAACACGTGATAAGTATAATACATTGTCATAATCAATAAGTATAATGAGTAATTAACTAAAGAAATTATAAAATTTAAAAAATGCCGAAGAATAATCACGAGGCTAACAATTTATTGTTATTACATTCTTATTATAATTATTCTAATAATCCGTGCAGCTGAACACTATTTCTAGTTACGATTTCTGAGAAAGTATTGCAATCGATTCTTAACTTGGGAGACGGTCATGTGTACCACCGCCCCGGCAACCATTTATTGGATAACCAACATCCCTGCTATGGGTCATCCCAAGTGGTTTGCTGCGTTTGGTGATTTAGCAGTTGTGCCCGAGTTCACGAGGTGAGGTATTTGTCTAGGTCTTGGCGGCGAATTGGTGCTTGTTCACTTACTGTGTGGCGGGTCGGATTGGGAGGGACTGGTTGAGGTAGACCTTATCTAGACCTCTACAGCGGGACTCAACCACCCATCAAATATTTTTGTTTCCCAGAACTTCCTTTCCTTCATTTCCCTTAAAAGACCCTCCACACAGCATCCCCAAAGATGATACAGACCTTGATGGATGTTTTTTCCTCAGGGCCTCCTGTGTGGAGCAAAAAAATAATAAAAAATTAATTACAAGCGAGTATCTAAATGACTCAGTCCTGATAATGTTGCGATTGAAATAATTTTTGATTGAATAGTTTATTTGGTACATGGAAGGTAATTTAGGGCTATCTATAAAACAAACACAATTTTCAAAGTAAAAGTCAAGTTGGAAAAAGTCTTCCTCCTGCTGAGCGTTTCAACAATTATTACGTTAGCGTCTGCGTGTTCAAATTTCCGAACCCAGCGACGAGTGCATCTTGGAAGCCACGCTTAACGGCCACGACTCAAATAACATCTGTGTACGTGGAATTTCACACAAAGCTATTGCTATAATTCGGTTTCTAATTCGAAAATTCGACACAAGATGACGCTACTTCCGCCAGCAGCTTGCATGTGGATGTTTCTTCCTTAGTTTTAATTATTTCATTAAGTGGTTGTGATTAATGGTTTCTAAAGGTAGACCGAGTTTGTAATTAATATATTTATTTATTTAATATCCACGGTATAAATATAAAATAAACAATGATCATGTGTCACAGTTAAAAGCATGAGAAAATAATATACATAATTTTAAAAAGAATAACAATTGCATTACGGCATGCAATATGCAAATATTGCAATATGCTATGCATATCATGGCATTCGTAAATCGACAGGAAAGATAAAGTAAAAGATACAATAACATAGATAACTTAATAACGTATTAATTCCCCCTCCCCATGGAACCGGCTATAGCTCCGCCTTGGAGCCAGCTGGGCTTACGAGAGCCTCGCTTGAATCAAAAAAATGTGACGTCATTATTCTTGCCCTGACCAGCGTAGAGCTAACATCTATACATTTTACCAAATAACACGCCAATATATAAGAGCTTATGCTATACACCTACCTAGAACATAGCGAATGTGGGCGTTTCTCCAGTGAGCTCGTCACTGGTTACAGGAGTAAGTAAATTATGAAACATTTGTAAAAGTGTCTTAACTAAATACGGCAACAAAATATTGCTATGTGAATTGGGGCGAACCTTTTCGGGGCGAGCATTTGGCCATCGCAAATATGTTATTAACGTTGCAAGCAATTCGCGCTCCCATGTAAAAAGGTCTATTCATTTAAAGCAGATTTTGCTTTTAAGAACTAAATGGTGATATTATAATACGAGATGCCAATATACTGTCAGATTGATTTTTTAACGAATCACAGTCATCTTTCCCCTCTTCCCCTCCCATAGTTTGGTTTTACCCCTCATCTGTATCTTCTGGTCTATTGAATTCGGATGTCTATGGTCGTAAGGTATACTCATACCGCTAGGTGATTAGGGTGTCCCTATCCAGATTTTTTTCTATTTTTTGACGATTTTTTTTATTTGGCATCAAAAATACATATAACCTCAAATGTTCACCCTTCTACCCCCACCCTCCCATTTTTTAATCGCGATTTTAGTATTTTTGCATGAACAAATTTAACCGTCGCGACGCGTCGTTTGTATTTCAAACAGAACGAAATTATTTATGTTGTTGAATGACAGATGGCGCTACGTCCGCCTCATCAAACATTCATCCACACATGCGCAAGTCATTCACAAGAAGCGTCTCGTCATTTTGACATTTCATTCGGCATTTATTATGTATCACTATGTTATTGTTATGTACTGTTGTGTTGCTGTTGTTTTGTTTTTATCGGCGGTCATCGTCTATAGTGCTCCATTCCTCTTTCTGTCGTAGATCCCATCCCCACATACTTACAACACATTCGTTATTTTTTTATTTAAAAACCAAAATATTCACTAGAAATAATTTATATGGCAGAACAACGTTTGCCGGGTCATCTAGTTATAATATACAAGTAAAGTACACTTAGATTAAATTAGTATTGATTGAAAAGAATTGATGGCGTAGCCTTCCGCTACGTCTGCAAATCTATTAGTAACTTAATTCAACCTCGGTACAGGCGAATGTTTAGAATACTCAGTCCTGGAAATGTTACATTTAAACAGGATTTTGGAACAATTTGCTGTCGTGGGTATACGAAATTCATTGAGGGTAATTAAATCCGGGCGATATATTCTACCATTTATAATTGTGAACATAAATATTAAGTCGAATATAATTCTTTGGTTGTATCAATAAGTAATTATTGTTTATTAGTTCAATGGGTGTACTGAGTTTTAAATTAATGTATCTTAGGAATTTATGTTGAATTTTTTCGATTGAATCTGCAAGTATTTATAAATGAGGGGACCAGATCGAGGAGTTATATTCGACTTAACTACGAACTAAAAATGTGTACAAAAAATTTGAAGTCGAAATATTACTAAAGCCTCTGGAATTTCGAAGAATAAGGCTTAGCATTTTCATTCCTTTATTATTGATTGCGTTTATGGGGACATAAAGATTAATTTAGAGTCGAAAGCTATGCCCAGTTCGTTAATTTCTTTGATAGATAAACTAACAATCCATTTATTTATGAATTTACAGGCATTTGACAGGCTAGACAGGTAAAAAACAGGTGCTAATTAAAAATACGTCTCTATTCTTTAAGCCTTGAAATTGACAATTTTTTACGTTGAGTTATTTAGTAAATATCTTATAGTCGTTAAAGCTTTAACTGACCGCTGAACCGTTTTGGGTTTGTCGCTTCTTTGAAGTGTGAAAGCGCTACATAGTTTTCAATGGCCCTATTAATAATTATTGTATGAAATAATTCAAGATTAAAATTAATATTATTGTTGTCGTCGAGAAATGACCAGTCTTAATTTGCAAGATATTAGGTCTATATTAGGATAATCAACTTCGGAAAAATTTTAAGTAAGGTTAGGCAGAATATTTCTGTCGTCGTCCTGACTTGATTAACTTGATATAGAGAGAATAATTTGTCATATCCATTATTTCTCACTTTCTGGCAGGCTTAAGTTGTTATAAGTGTCCTTATTCATCCAAACAATGCCAGGGGTATTATAGTCACCAAATGAAAAATTTCTGACATCAGGATATTTATTTTTAAAGGTTTAGAGGTTGTCAATGTGGTTTCTGTAGACTGTGATGTTGGATCCAGGAAGAATGTAGATACTGTAGAAGAATTTTACCAGACTTAGTTTTTAGTAATACGAATACCTATTCCACGTCTAGATGTTTGTTTATAAATTAATCGAGTGGATGGCAGTGATTTTGTAACGGATATGAGAACTCCTTATCTTCTGGTTTTAGTACTAGTGCCTAGATTTCTGTCAAGGCCGTAGGTGTTGTAAGATGAAAATCCAAGTTCCTCGATATGCATATCAAGATCAAGATGAAATACATCAATGTTTTGGAAAATTAGAAGGGTAGTTTGCAAACTCTAAGAGTTTGGTGCGACTATAAGGGAACGTACCCAAACTACGTGACCAACTTTTTGCAATTTTTAACCTTCCCCCCCCCGGTGACCAAAATCCTAAGCAACCCGCCCCTCATTTGTGTGGAGCGTGACCTTTTGAAGACCCCCCCCCCCCTAAAAGTGTCACGTAGTATGGGTACGTTCCCTAAATATGTGTTAGAAATTTATGCTTATATTTTTTCCAATGGAATCGGAGTGGATTTTAAAGTGAGGGGACCAGATAGAAGAATTATATTCGACTTGGCTTCGAACTAAAGAAGAATACACGATTTTTAGTTATGTAGAAACATTTTAAAAGTCTCTGTCATCACGGAGAATGAAGCCAAACATTTGTAACATATACATATATTATATATATTGGTTACATAAGATTTTAGAGAGAAAATGTAAATGTAAAACGGATATTTTGTCAGGCCTATCTTGGCTCTTACCTTGGCGCTTGCCTGTGATAAATAATTTCATAGTGAGACACCTTGCTTGCGATCTGAACGTGAGCCTGGTAGAATGTATTCATTGAATGCACGTGTTTGGTGGTGTTAGGTATTTAATGTCTTAATTACGTATTCATAATACTGTTGCTCGTGCATCTTCGCTTACACATTTTCAAATCTTCTCAATGATATTACTCCTGGTCTGTCGTCCTCGTGAATGGACCTGCGTGAGTTGTAGAATAACTTACTCATACCTGTTTAAATGTCAACATGTTAATATAATTTAAATACGAAAAAACGATTCTACATGTTAGTAGTAAGTGGAATGAATGACCTATCATCACGTAACTTAAGCGGATACTAGTTTTCAGAATGAACCAGGGTCGTACTTCGCACTTGATTCTAGGCAACCTAAGCAGCTCCCTGGCAGCGTGGTGTGGATTTGATTTAACAGATGGTGTCGGTTATAAAGGTTTCGTTAGCCACCGCAACGTGTTGCCGGATCTGCTTGTAGTATACATATATACAGCACCATTGAGGTTGATTTTTGTAACAAAAACTTTTTATTATTTTATTTATACAGGATTAATACTTAAAAATCTTCAATAGCAATACCAATCCAAAGAATAAAAAAGCGCCGTGACTACGGCAGGTAGAGTGTCAATAACGAAAACATAATTAAAAAAAAAAGTATTGTTGCAGCTAGACTAAAACAAGATACGATCTATATGATGATGCAGATGATACAAAAAATGCAAAATGTATTTAAATTTATATCTGTATGTGATTATCAACTGGGCTATAGACTGTATACATACTGTAACCATAATATTTAATATTTTTCAAATAGGTACTACATGCTCTAATTTACAAACAAAAAAAATCGAGAGCAGTTTACACGCGGTAGAAGCGAAACTTCACCAAAATAATCTCAACCAATACTTGAAAAGTGAAGTCATTTCCATTTCATATCTCAACCAATAGGATTCTTTAAAAGTGACATTGTAATTAAAGCGGCCAATGATGCGTTGCAGTTGCAGTAATCGTCATTTCCGTTTCATCCGAAATCCAAATCACAGCGGGGCTAGAGAAGCAATTTATATGTATAAGTCAGCATATTAAAATTCTGAGGTACGATTTTTTTAAAGAGGGCGGAAAATTTTGAAACCGAATGCACTAAACTTTACGAGGGCTCAAGGTTGAAATCGATTATAAAGCAGAACGTTCCAGTGATTAGAGCAGAATTTTGATATTTTGCCACCTCATTTGGATGCAGTTCTGTCATTTTTTTCAAAAATGACCTTCGAATGTCAAAGCGCTTCTTCTGTTCATTTCTGAACCCAAAATAATATTCAGATATATCTGTGTTGTATTTTTGTAGATGAAAAGTGTGTATGAAAAGTTCTATTTTCAAGCCTTTTAAATAATCAAATAATTTTACTTTGTATAAACCACTTATTTGATGTGCAAATCCGACCGGTTTCGGAACAAACGTTCCTTCGTCAGGGAAAGCTTATACTAATTTGACAGTTTCGAACAATGTTTTATTATGGTAGGGGTGGAGGAAGGAAGGAACGTTTGTTCCGAAACCGGTCGGATTTGCACATCAAATAAGTGGTTTATACAAAGTAAAATTATTTCATTATTCTATAATGGATAACCACAAAGTAATAGCTACATTCAAAAATATTTTAAATAATCATTTATTCTAAGGTTCTAACATCACTTACACTCTCTATTTTGTTTGTATCTGACAGTTGATCGTTATTACGAGGCGCATTGTGGTTCTCACTTTGGTTGGATAGGGTTCTAACTCCGCCTTACCGTGTTATAAGGTTTCAAAGTTTGCAAAGACGAATTTGACGACACTATACCCCAAAATATATTCAGAATCTTAACGACGTAACTAAAGAAGCCGTGTATACAAATTGCGACTCGCGATCCGTGTTTTGGACGGATCTACTGTTGAATTTGCCCTATCAAAGAAAAGAAGAAGAAGAAAAATAATGTGTGAATCTTAACGACGTAAGTGAAGAAAGCGTGTAAATAAATATGCGCCCGCAGCACGGCGTATTGGACGGATGTACGGTCGAATTCACTCTAGCAGGCCTGGAGATTCGACCTTTCCGCCGGGTTAATTTTAATTATCTGATGAACGTGTTAATAATATTTAAGATGTTTCTAAATGAATACCTTCCGAAGTTATCAATTGATCGTCTAGAAAAAAAAATTTAGTGCTCACCGCTAACTTTAGTTGTACAACGTATTACAATTTTCAGGCGTTGTACGTTAAAAAAATTTGGCAACGTACTGTTTTTATTAATCTAAAATATAAATAACTCGCTCCCTTGTGAGGCATGGAATATAAATGATAATTCAATTACAGATTCGCCGAAATAAATTAAAATCTGAGCTTCGGGCAAACCCCCGAGAAACGTGGTTATGTCTCGCCTTAACAATTTTAGTTTATCATATTTTAATGGAAAATATTTAAATAGAACCTTGGAATTGCATTAGGAAAATGTAATTAGAACATTGTTCAATGAATTATTATGCCCTAGCTGTTTGCATTTGGTTCTATTTGCATGTTTAGGTATCTTCTAAAAAATAAAATAAATTGGTAATAGATTATGCGAAATCGTCTTTGCAAACTTTGACAACTTACATTACATAATATCTCAGAACAAGGTAAAGTGAAGTTAGAACCATACCCAAATGAAGTGACGATTTCTTGGGGATAAGTTTTAAGATTTTCACGGCCAAAAGCATTTTCGTTATTTGTTTTTGGGGTGTTATCCCGTGTTGCGCTACCTCCTTCTTTAGCCAACGTTTCGGACATCGTTGCAGTGTCCATCATCAGGGCAGATCCGGCAGATCCGGTAGATGTGTGACACATCTACCGGATCTGCCGGATCTGCCCTGATGATGAACGCTGCAACGATGTCCGAAACGTTGGCTAAAGAAGGACACATCTACCGGATCTGCCGGATCTGCCCTGATGATGAACACTGCAACGATGTCTGAATCGTTGGCTAAAGAAGGAGGTAGCGCAACACGGCATAACAACCCAAAAAACAAATAACGAAAATGACGATTTCTTGTTGGAATTTTGCACATTCGTCATTAAAAATAATTGAAAATTACTGTCTACATCTGATTTTGAAAAACTCGGGTAAATCCCCGGGCAACACCGATTCAGCCCCTATTTATTTTTTAATACCACTGGAGCGAACACGCAAAATAAATAAATTTGCCTCGATTGCTTGAGATTTCCCAGATAATCATTTTTAAATTTTTTCGCCAACATTAAAAAAATCATACTTTCGAATTTTAACATGGAGACATAAAAGTTTATTATAGTGCTGTTTAGCCAATGAATTAACCCGTATTTTACCGTTTACCTCATATTTGCAGGATTTATAAAAAAAAACGAAAAGTTAATAACCGCGCGAATCTTTTTTTTTTACTTCACTACTTATTCAAATCAACATAGAATATTTTCGATTTCTGTATGTTGTCTGTGGTATACTTGATAAGGAAAGGTGCATATCTATGGAAAAAGGACTTAATTTTAACCGTAAACAGCTGATCAAAAATCGGTAGGAAAAAATATTTTAAAAATATATTTTTAACATCTTGCTAAAATAGTCTACGAAGTTCGGATTTGCGAAATCTATGGTCATAATTCATAATAGATAAAGCATTTCAATAGCTTCATTTTAAAATAAATGGCTGGCCAAGAAAATGTTTGAAATAATTACAATAAATGCTTTACGAATGGTAGGAAATTGTTGTACAATTTTGGACCACAATCAATCGCAGAAAAATAAAAGTGTTCCATTTTTCGACCATAATCGCTCCAGTAGTTGTATCATAATATCCAGTAGTTACAACGTTCAAATAACACGACGGTTTAACGTTGGAAAAAATAATATTTACAGAACAAATAAAACGGTAACCACCTTGAAAGGAAATAGAATGTTCAAACAAATTTACAGACAGAAAAATCAAAACGGTCGAGTTAAAACAGGACTTCCATAAAATTATTCTGAACCCCCTCGACTGTCCGTGGACAGCAGAAACAATGAATTTAGAGGGAAAGAGGAAGTTCTAAGGCAGTGGTTCTTAACTTTGTGGAGGTACTGACCCCCACCAGTTTCATATGCGCATTCACCGAACACTTCTTAATTGTAAAAATAAAATGTGTAGGTCTATGTGTAAAATAAGGGTGTGTCTTGACCTCCACCGAACCCGCGAGAATTACTCGCCGAACCCAGGTTAAGAACCACTGGTCTAAGGAGTATTTGAAAGAATATTAGATTCTAAACTAACATTCAAAAAGCATGCTGAATATACGCAAAAGAAAATTGGGAAAAAATATCTTTTTTGGGAAGAATTCGACAAAAACTATCTAGTAAAACTGCAATCACTATCTGCAAATCAATTATTGCTCCACATTTTAATTATTGCTCAACTGTCCTTTTCGTATGTAACGAACGAGAATAAAATAAGTTTCAAATTCTCCAAAACAGGGCAATGAGAATAATACATACTACGGCGAAATAGATTTTCAAAAGTAAACAAAATGTTAAAGGAACTGAATTGGCTAACCGTGAAACAGATGCTGACCTTGAATACGATGATATTTTTATACAAAAAATAATTAACAACATTTTACGAAAATACTTAAAAAATACAAGGACATTCACAGACATAACACAAGGACGTGCAATCAGGCTTCAAAAAAAGGACATGGCGAATACGCAGAATAGTTGTACCAAAGGGATGAAGTTATATAACACGCTACCAGAAACATTAAAGTCCACATCAATTGGAAAGTTCAAGACGTATTGTAGGAGCTACACAAAACTACATATAATTTAGTTTGCAATATGAAATTATTCTTCTTTTTGTGCCCTGTTCGTTCAACGGACGTTGGCTATCATGTTGACTATGCGGATTTTGTTTACTGCGGCCCGGAACAGCTCCACGGTAGACTGGCCAAACCACTGTCTCAGGTTTTTCAGCCACGAGGTTCTCCTTCTTCCAGGGCCCCGTCTTCCGGCGATCTTTTCCTGCATTATGAGATGCAGGATCTCATTCTTCTCTGGATGTCTCATCACATGTCCAAGATGTTGAAGTTTTCGGATTTTTATAGTTTTAATTACTTCCTTTTCTTTATTCATCCGAACCATAACCCCTTCGTTTGTAACCCTGTCCATCCAGCTTATTTAGTAGTTTATTAATTTGCACATTTAAGTTTATAAATTTCTAATTACATAATTATAATATTATAATTAATTAGAAATTTATAAACTTAAATGAACAAATTACTAAAATGAAATTAATAAATAAATAAAATAAATAAATAAAATTTAAATAAATGAAGACAATATAAGTGAAACTCAATCGAAAATCTGGAAACAGAAAAATCAGAAAAACATATTGACACCTCTGGGACTCGAGTTCGGTCCTGGGTTCGAGTCCCAGAGGTGTCAATATGTTTTTCTGATTTTTCTGTTTCCAGATTTTCGATTGAGTTACACTTATATTGTCTTCATTTATTTAAATATTACAATTTGAGGTTTTACTCATAAAGTTAAAATAAAAAATAAAATAAATAAAAGTGTGTGTGTGTTTTTTACAGGGACAATGGCTGCGAGGGTGAGGAGGGTGGGATGCTGTACGCAGAGTACCTGCAGCTGGACCGCGTGCTGGACGCGCAGAGGATGCTCTCGGCGCGCTCGGACCGACCCGTGCACGACGAGCACCTCTTTATTATCACACATCAAGGTAAACAATCAGTCAAAATATTATTTATTTATTCATATCAAATCGAAAATTCAATTTTATCATCTTTACATTATACATTTCACAAGATTCACATTACAACACATATTCCACCAACCTACAACTAAAAAGACTTTTGAACAAGGAAATATGCAATACTTCTCTATAAAATGATTTAATATACTCCCACTTGCAATAAAATCCATTAAAAAAATAACTGACTTCAAAAGTCAGGAAAAAGTCCAGGAAAAAATCGAAATTAGAGTTCACGCCACTTTATGGGAGGAGTTTAAAAATACCCGAAAAAAAGCTTTTGGAAAGTTTGGAAAAGGTATTTGAGAAATTTTTTTTACAGGTTGATTTCGTAAAGGCTTGTAAAAAACATTAACTCCGGTTTTACGTCCTTGGGTGGACGGCATAGGGTTCACTTTGAAAATCCAAATTCGTCGACAGGCAAAAACATTAACTCCGGTTTTACGTCCTTGGGTGGGCGGCATAGGGTTCACTTTGAAAATCCAAATTCGTCGCCGGCCGTATTTTAAAATAACGCGAAAATGCAGGTTTTATTTTATTTTGAGAAGTTCGGGAGTAAATATCATTTTTAGGCGATTATTATAAAAGAATGTGAATTTGCCACATTAAACAATAAAACCATATCCGAAAAGGAGAGTTTGGACATGAAAGGGTTTTTTGTAGGTCTTATACTTTGGATAAGTTTTAAGATTTTCACGGCCAAAAGCATTTTCGTTATTTGTTTTTGGGGTTTTATGCCTTGTTGCTCTACCTCCTTCTTTAGCCAACGTTTTGGACATCGTTGCAGTGTCCATCATCAGGGCAGATCCGGCAGATCCGGTAGATGTGTGAATATTGTCACATAATTTATTTTATTCTAGGCTTATTATATATTATCTTATACTTTATTTTTTTCTAGGCTTATTAAAAGACTTATAAAAGAAATGACCGATGTTTTTAAGGGCCAAGATATGTTCTACATGCAGTATTTAATTGAAGCGTCTATAATACTTCTAAGCGATTAAATTTTCAAAACAAAAACATTTTGTATGATTTTGCAATATTTAGTATGGCTTCATTTTAAGATCTGTGAGGGAGGGGGCCGTATCGGCAGAGACAGGACGAGAAATAAAAGGCGTCGGTCGATGTATGAGTCAGTCGTTTATTGGGCTACGTAGCGAGGGCAGTGAAGCGGTAACAAGATGTATGCAGGGTGCCGTGATGAAATGCTGCAGGCGCTCGGAGGAGATGGAGATGGTGTTGTGAAGGTCAGCGAGTTGCTCGACACCATGGCGGTGGAGATGACCTATCTTCCAGGCCGTTGCTCGACGCTTTAAGTCGCGGAGATGAACGGTGAGTGGCTCAATGAGCTGAGCCACCAGCAGGTAGTCCTGGCGAGGCGGAGCGTGTTTTCATGGCAGCGAAGCACGGTGGGGCTTCGGGGTGCCATGAAGTGGTGAGCAGATCCCTTGGCTGAAGGTGACGCAAGCCTTGTAAGTCGCGGGATGGAGCTGATCTCAGGAGCTGAAGACACGATGGGCCTTGTAGCTGAGCATGGTGATGGACCTCGGGAAGCTGTCCTGGAGTGTAGAGATGCTTGCAGGAGCACTTGTGCGGAGATCTGTTACATGACGAGCTGTTGACTGATGGTTAGTGTGAGACTGAACTGCAGCGGGCGAGCGATCGGCTGCTTATATAGCCGCGGCGAGTAACTACTCTCGCGGTAGGTAATTCGTGCCACTTCGGCAGTTGACGAGAATGTTCGGCGCCGCACAGATATTGTACGGTGCTATCTCGAGACCTTTCTGGGCGGTGGCGATATTATTATCGTCGAGCAGGCACGGCCGGCGACAAAGTGCATCGCGGCCGGTATAAGTAGGAAGGTACCTAGGCAAGTAGGTTTGCCGGCGCTGCGCGAATATTAGGAGATGTTTCTCGATCGTTCTTTCTGAAGGCGAAAAGATTATGATGTGTCGCCACATATGGATTATGGACATGGGATGGAAGAATATAGATTCAATTTTGCAACCTAACAAAGATTAATGCTTGTATTGTGCTTTCTTTTAGGTATAACTTTATAATTTTCCTCTTGTAACATTTTAATATAGGTATTTACCTATATTTCAAACAACGACAACATGTTCAATGTGACCTTAGAAAGGGGTACCCCAGTAAGGACACATTTTCTCTAAAAAATTGTAAAACAAAGAACAAAAGGAAATAAAAAAAAAACATTTTACCAATTATAGCTTTACTTTAAAATCCAGAGGCCCTGAGGAAATTTTTTTCCTAAGGGCCTGTATCGTCTTTGGGGATGCTGTGTGGTGGGTCTTTTTAGGGAAAGGAAGGAGAAACAATTTTTGGAAAGGAAAAACGTATGAGGGGTGAATTTATCCTTCCCACTGCGGTGCAAGACGACGGGTCGAGAGAGTTCGGCTGGAGAGTTCTAGTTTAGGTCTCGCTCAACCAATCTCTCCCGATACGCCCCACCACGCAGTAGGTGGGTAAAAGCAACACAAAACTCACCCCTTAAACCCAGGCACCTCTGCTAAGTCACCAAACGTAGCGAACCCCTGTTGGTTATCCAATAAATGGTTCTCGGGGCGGCGGTACGCATCCCGGCTCTCTAATGAAATGAACATAATGAACAGAACAGAATTATGTAAAACAAAAACTATTGTATTATTCTATAATAAATGGACAGTAAGTATTTATTTATTTATTTATTATTTATTTATTTATTATTTAAACGCCCGTACATAGGGCTATTACATACATAATACAAGTGTATCGAACATTTACAAACATTATATATATAGAATAACATACAGTACATATATACGATGCATATTTGTACAACGAATATTTATCATTTTACAAACATATCAGTTACATAAATAACTCCCAGACCTTCCTTACGGTAAGATTCTACGCGTGTTTATACCGCTCACCGAACCTTAGCGAATCAGACACGTCCGAGCTCTTCAAACACTTAAGCGACACTATTGATGACCTCTTGCCCCGCTACCCTACGGCAGAGTTTGTGGTCCTGGGGGACTTCAATGTTCATAACGAACTTTGGTTGATGTTCTCAGGATCAACAGACTCGGCTGGACGCCAAGCGGAATCCTTTGCCCTTTGCTACGGATTGGAGCAAATGGTTCAGGAGCCTACAAGGGTTCCTGATGTCCAGACTCACCGTTCCAATCTGTTAGACCTATTTTTAACTACTGTGCCACAAGGTTACAGGATTGAAGTCACAGCGCCTTTAGGATCGTCCGACCACTGCCTGGTGACGACATCAATCCCTGTAAACTTCAGACAACCAAACGAGAGGCTGAAGAGAATAGTGTGGCACTATAGGTCAGCAGATTGGTTCGGTCTGCGGGCACATTTTAATGCTTTTCCGTGGTCAGCTGTCTGTTTTCGGACTTCGGATCCCTCAAGATGTGCCCAGGAAATTGGTGAAGTCATCACATCCGCGATGGATGGCTTCATCCAATCTACTATTAAGGAAACTGGTGTAGGCTCAAAGCCGTGGTTCAGTCGACAATGCGCTGAAGCAGTGCGACGAAAAAACGCGGCTTACCGAGCCTACAACACATCTAGATCATCCGAGGACAGAACAGCTTACAACAAAATGGCAAAGGAAACCAAGAGAATCATAAATAGGTCAAAATTCGAGTACGACCAGCAGATCAGCAGAAAGCTGACTGCATGCCCGCATGGCAGCAGGCAATTCTGGTCGCTTGCGGGCTCAATAGGTCGCAATTTCTGCAAATCCAGTCTGCCACCTCTTACAAGACCTGACGGCTCACTAGCAAACACCGCCACCGAAAAGGCTAACTTACTAGGTAAAATGTTTGCCGATAACTCAACCCTCGATGACCAAGGTGCTATCCCGACGTCGGTTCCTCACTGCGGTTTTCATATGAAAAAGCTGAGGATCCGGCATCGGGAAGTACTCCATGTTTTACGAGGGCTTGATGTTAATAAAGCTAGTGGGCCCGACGGAATACCTGCCCTGGTACTGCAGAGCAGAGGCGGCCCGTGACAAAATTTGCGGGCAGTGCATTTCCCAAAAAAAGATAACATTAACATGGGAAAATAAAGTGATTTAAAGGGATTGACATACCTAGTACAAACGTTCACTTGTAGAGAAAATCTATTCGTCGCTGTTTCATTTGTGAAAATACTTCAATGACACGATTGTTAAAGTCTGGTATAGAAGCTATAAAACCTTTTTCGATGGTCATCATTGACAAAGCATTAAGCCGATCATGGTGTACTCAGAAATGTTTTTACACTTTTTAATGTAGAAAAACACCGTTCGCACTCAACAGTTGTCATTGGAATAGTACTACTTATTTTGAAAAGTTTAACCGTTTCACTAAAATACTCCACTAAGTTACATTTGATAAAATATACGTTAATCGCAATGTTTTCAGTAGCACTCATTTTTAAATATTTTTTTTTACAGAATAAAACTTGCGAAAACCGTTAAAATGCTTTAAAAACCGAAACGATACTGAGGTCGATGCGCCGCGCCGGCGACCGATGGCGTTACAACATAACATTGTTAACTAGTCTTAAATTTGTTGAACATAACTATTTCATTCCAAAGGTTCGGGACCACTTTACGCAAGTTTAATGTTATGTCATTTGCTCCGCTAGTGCACCCAGGCACCATATGTCTTCTCTGCTTTCACACGTCAATCGTCCTTATGGGTCTATACCTGCCTTGCTCATTTCACGGGCACTGGCACTCCAGCATCTGGAGATGATCCCAGTAGAAATATAACTTCATGTGACGTCACGCCTGGGCATAACAAAATGTGCACGAATACCTTTCTCTCATGCTCGGGAGTTTAGTCAATTGGTAAAGATTTTGTAACGAATTGGCGGGAATACTTCGGGAGAGGATGTACTAATTTACACTTCTGATGTATATTGGTTTTCGGCAGCGCAGTGCACGAATGCACTAAGCAAGCGGCCGCCTCTGCTGCAGAGGTGCGCTGCAGAATTAGCTCCAATTTTGACGAAGCTTTTTAAAATGTCCCTGAAGACTGGCTCTGTGCCCTCTGGTTGGAAAAAAGCGGTTATCCATCTGTGGAGTGTCGATACTCCCACCATCATTGGGACGAGAGGTGGGAAGAGACGCGGCACGGCTCGTCACTCCGTGACAATAGGTGCACCAAACAACATCTCTGTTAATTATTATTTAGTAATTGTTATCTGTCAATAAACCAAGTGAGTACCATTCTTCTTATTTTATTTTAACAGAACCCTACATATTAGAATAGATTTAATAATTGTTATGAGAGTTGTAAAACAACTCCCATAAATTTGGTGACCCCGATAAAAACACGCGAAATTAATATTATTTACGACATTGCATTATTATTTGCTCGCGTACCCACATTCCCACATTAAATTTTGTTGCCGCTACATCGAAACCCGATTAGACGAGTCTAGCCTAGTTCAATTGCCTCTTCGAAAGGGCATTTTATGTATTCGAGCGCATAACGCAAGGCCTTCTCCCTTTTATTGACCGGTATTTAGTGTTTATTTGCCGTCTTAACAATTTTTCGCGTTTCAATATCGCTGATAATTAGTTTCTTGCGTAGGGTTCTGTCTACTAGTATATTCATAGATATAATTGGTACCACTTGGCGCTTTAATAACGTAATTTGACTAATGCAAATAAACAACGTCACGGAGTCAATCGATTTAAAATATCATTATTACACATTTATTATTATTACACGTAATAATTTATACATTTATTATTTATTATATTTGAGACTGCACACCATTACACACACAATTAAAGTTGCCCAAGCGAGTTAATGGCTAACACGCAGCAAAATAACAATAAAGATATGACGGACCAGGGCACTAGTCATCAGGTTGCAAGAGTGGGGGTCCGAATGCCGCCTTTTTGGAGGGATAAATGTCAACTGTGGTTGATGCAAATTGAGGCTCAATTTATCATAGCCGGCATTAGTTCCGATGCAACAAAATACTACTCCATCGTAAGTTGCCTGGACAGGTTGAGGGTAGAGAAGTCACCATATATACCGATCATAAACCCTTATGCTTTGCGTTCACCAAAAAAGCGGATAATGATTCGCCAAGGCAAAGACGACAGTTAGATTTTATCGCGCAATTTACAACAAAAATCGTTTACACACCCGGAAACGAAAATCAGGTAGCCGATGCATTATCAAGGATTGAAGAGATACAGATTCCATCGCCTATCAACTATGAAGAGATGGCGTTAGACCAAAACAGCGACTCAGAACTCATCGCGATCATGAACACCGAGACTTCTCTGCGCTTGGAACGTGTCCAGATTCCCGGAAGTCCTACAACTCTATGGTGCGATATGTCCACTGGTGTTGCAAGACCATTTATACCAAAGGCTTGGAGACACCGTATACTTGATAACATGCACAGTATTTGTCACCCCGGCATTGGAGCTACCTACAAAACACTTAGGCAAAGATTCGTTTGGCCTAAGATGCAAAGAGACGTAAAAGAGTTCGTCACCACGTGCATATTATGCCAGAAGGCCAAGGTAAATAGGCATACCCACAGTCCTATTGGATCACTACCGTTGCCCAAAGAGAGGTTTAGAAATATCCATTATGATATTGTTGGACCCTTGCCTCCATCACGTGGCAACAACTACCTATTGACCATTATAGATCGTTTCACTAGATGGCCAGAAGCGATTCCCATTAAGGATATCATGGCAGAGACAGTTGCTCTCGCTCTCATGGAGAACTGGATAGCTAGGTTTGGGGTGCCCGATACAATAACTTCGGATCAAGGACGTCAATTTGAAAGTAAGCTCTTCGAAGACCTCATGAAATTGTGTGGTGTAAAACACTTAAGAACAACAGCGTATCACCCGCAAGCAAACGGCTTAATAGAGCGATGGCATAGAACATTAAAAGGGGCTCTAAAAGTAGCCTCCACAAGCAGTTGGTCAGAGAGACTTCCATTGATTCTCTTGGGCCTCAGATCTTGCGTTAGATAGGATGCGAAAATATCACCGGCGGAAATGACATACGGAACTCCACTTAAGCTCCCGGGAGATTTTTTCACGAATACAACACCAACAGATCCAGAGACGTTCGCTAGAAAGGTCACCGATATGTTGAAAGATATTAAACCCATACCAGCTACAAACCATAACCATGACAAACCTTTTGTACACGGTTTGTTGGGAACTTGCACTCATGTTTTTATTCGAACAGACTCGGTAAAAGCTCCCTTGCAGGCGCCATATGAAGGACCCTTCAAAGTATTGATGAGGGATTCTAAGAAAATGTTGGTGGAAGTACGCGGCCATCAAAAGTACATAAGCATTGATAGGCTAAAACCTGCTTTTCTCCCAACAGATTTGGAGGATAAAGAAATCCCCACTATTAAACCGACCACACCAATAAAAGTTACTGAGAAAACACCAGAGAAAACAACTCGATCGGGTAGACGAGTTAGATTCCCCGAAAGATGGGCATACTAAGCACGAAATATCTTCGAACAATTGTGCTCTTCATTCCATACAATCATCTATGTCTCCTTCATGTATCTATACCTCTTCAGTCCAATATTTCATCCACCAGCTAGAGGATTCAAGGAGGACTTCAGGAAGGATGATCATCATTCTAGGAGGGGAGGCATGTGGAGTGTCGATACTCCCACCATCATTGGGACGAGAGGTGGGGAGACTCGTCACTCCGTGACAATAGGTGCACCAAGCAACATCTCTGTTAATTATTATTTAGTAATTGTTATCTGTCAATAAACCAAGTGAGTACCATTCTTTTTATTTTATTTTAACAGAACCCTACATATTAGAATAGATTTAATAATTGTTATGAGAGTTGTAAAACAACTCCCATACATCCTATTCCAAAGAAGGGTGACCGCTCCAACCCGGCCAACTACCGCCCCATAGCGATCACATCAGTTCTGTCTAAGGTGATGGAACGTGTGATCAACGACAAACTGCTCACATACCTCGAGAAGAACAAAATTATTAACGACCGTCAATACGGATTCCGTCGGAATCGCTCGTGCGGTGATCTTCTCGCGTATGTGACGCATGTTTGGGGGCGATGCCTGGAACGTTTCGGTGAGGCCCAAACGGTTGCACTGGACATCTCCAAGGCCTTTGACCGGGTTTGGCACCGAGGACTTGTCAACAAACTGCTTTCTTACGGACTTCCCGCATCCTTGTGTACGTGGATTGCCGACTTCTTGAGGGGGAGGTCGATTCAGACGGTAGTCGATGGTTTCACCTCTTCCGCACACTCGATAAATGCTGGCGTCCCGCAGGGATCGGTTCTGTCTCCAACTTTGTTTTTGTTGCACATCAACGACCTTTTGTCATGTGCACCAATTCACTGTTATGCGGATGACAGTACAGTTCATGATAGCTTTTTGTTTGACAAGCCCCCAAAGGGCTCACAAACTCCAACAGCTCGTAGGGCTTTGAAGCAAAGAATGGACGGCTACCTCGAGAGTGTTTTCTCTTGGGGTAAAAATAATCTCGTTGAATTTAATGTTTCAAAGACCCAATCTTGTCTGATTACGTCCAAAAGGGATCGAAATGAAAATCTAGTATCTTTCAACGGAAGCAAACTTCCGAACAGGCCCTCCATTGATATGCTTGGTGTAACCCTAAGTGACCAGCTCAGGTATGGGGGCTCCATTGAAGCCAGAGTAAAGCTTGCCTCCCAAAAACTGGGCGTACTGTACAGGGCCCGCAGATACTTTAATAGTACACAACTGCTAACCTTGTACAAATCACAAGTACGCCCCACGGTTGAATTTGGCAGCCATCTCTGGTCTGGAGCTCCAAAATACCTGAAAAATACCCTCGACTCTGTGCAGAAACGGGCGGTCCGTTTGATAGATTCTCCCATCTTAACAGACGGATTGCAATCTTTAGAGCACAGGCGTCGGGTGGGAATGCTATCCTTGTTCTACCGGTATTACAATGGAAGATGCTCCGAGGAACTAGCATCATTGATCCCTTCGGCACCGGTGCATAGTCGGGAAACACGCCTAACGCGTGCCCAACATTTGTACACGGTTGACATTTGTCACATGAGAACGGGTCGTTTCTTTGACTCGTTCTTGTGTTCAACAACTCGGCTGTGGAATGATTTGCCGGCCTCTGTGTTTCCTCCTTCCTACAACATGGGTCTCTTCAAGACCAATGTTCATTCCTTCCTCTCCTCAAAACGACCCTCCACACAGCATCCCAGATGACATAGGCCCTGAGGGAAATTATTTTCCTCAGGGCCTCCTGTGTGGAGTTAATGTAAAAAAAAAAAAAACTAATTATTTTTGCTTTGATGCAAGACGGTGAGGTATTGAAAATATCGAAAAGTATGGAAACAAATTAAATTCACAACACAATTATACACGGTGTCCGGAATCTGATAGTACAAGCTTTCGCGTAAATTGAGTTCGATTAGAATTTTTTTAGGGAAGTTAAAATCAGTTGTTTAATGTATTCTTAAGCGTTGATGTCTAGACCTGGCTCAAATTTTTTTAACTCTTAAATTTTCGTGATATATTTTCAATAGTTTTCCGCTTTTACTGGAATTTTCCAGACACCTTGTATAAACAACAATAGAAAAGTCACTCAAGACATGTCAGGAAATCACTATTTTATTGAATTTTTATTATTATTCGGCTTGCAATTAAAAAATGTTCCCTTTTGATAGTCATATTATTGTGATTATTACGTAGGTAGTCTGTTTCAGCAAGAATTTTGTTTATTTTGCATTGATCCACATTAAACAGCACAGAAGCACGTGTAGCGCGCAGATTTATATTATTGGGTGGATCACTTTTCACCTTATATCCTTCCTCTTCCTCGTCTCCTTCCCTGTAGCACCCTCTTTAGCCTCTAAACATACATGAGGGTACCATATTCGCAATGAAAACACGGTATTCCAAAGATGACATTATTTGCCCCGAGGGAAATTATTTTCCTTAGGCCTTCCAGTGTGTAAAAAACAGATTCGGCAGTTGGTACTTTTATTAATTATGCACTAAAAAAACTAGAACAGGATTTCAAAAAAAAACAAACAAAAATGTAGGCATCTTAAAAGTTTTTCCTTCCTCCTACCCAAGTTTTCAGTCAAATATGCCTTTGTACCCAAGTTCGCTACCACCCACCCGAAAGATGACATTAGTGAAATTATTAGTGAAGATATTAACAACTCGGACCCATGAGCTTGTTTTTAAGTTTCCTACAACATTACCAGACATATGTTATGACGTATTTTATTACTTCACTCATTCATTCATTCGTAGAACCGTTCAAATCTCAGGCGAAATTACCTAATAATATTCTACGGACTAACGTAATATGTATCTACTACATCCATGTAATAATTTTATTATACCTTATAACTTGTATGATAATGTCCTGTGTATGTCCTAAAAAACAAATAAACAAATGAGGCGTACCTGACTTATTAAGGTAGTTTTTGCCAAGATTATATGGTCGAAGATCTGCAATACCAACAACTCTACACAAAAAATCGATAGTCTGTTATTACTGTTTCTCTTCTGTTTATCTATATAACTGATTCTCTTCCGGGAAGCATTAATAAACCATGAATAAATTAAATTTCAGCCTACGAGTTTAAGCAAATCATCTTCGAATTGGACGTACCTAACTTATTAAGGTAGTTTTTGCCAAGATTATATGGATGCAATACCTTACCTTATAACTTGTATGATAATGTCCTGTGTATGTCCTAAAAAACAAATAAACAAATGAGGCGTACCTGACTTATTAAGGTAGTTTTTGCCAAGATTATATGGTCGAAGATCTGCAATACCAACAACTCTACACAAAAAATCGATAGTCTGTTATTACTGTTTCTCTTCTGTTTATCTATATAACTGATTCTCTTCCGGGAAGCATTAATAAACCATGAATAAATTAAATTTCAGCCTACGAGTTTAAGCAAATCATCTTCGAATTGGACGTACCTAACTTATTAAGGTAGTTTTTGCCAAGATTATATGGATGCAATACCTTACCTTATAACTTGTATGATAATGTCCTGTGTATGTCCTAAAAAACAAATAAACAAATGAGGCGTACCTGACTTATTAAGGTAGTTTTTGCCAAGATTATATGGTCGAAGATCTGCAATACCAACAACTTTACACCCATGTCGATAGTCCGTTATTAATGTTTCTCTTCTGTTTATCTATATTACTGTTTCTCTTCCGGGACGCATCAATAAACCATGAATAAATTAAATTTCAGCCTACGAGTTATGGTTCAAGCAAATCATCTTCGAATTGGACTCAATCAGGGTGCTATTTGACGTAGAAGTCCTGGATGAAAGCCACACAATGGAAGTCCTCAAGAGACTCAACAGAATTGTACTCATTCTAAAGGTAAGAACTCCACTTTAAATATATTTCCCTCTTTCGAACGAAAATCATTTCTCCGTCTTAAGAGGATATTAGCAGAGAAAAGAAGAAATATGTCATTTTTAAAACAGATTTTAGGCGTATTGACTCTTTTCCATAAAAATTATAAATGAATTTCGAAATATTGTTCTTTTATCTAGCTTTCGCATGTTTTAAATGTTGAGAAAAATGTTTATTTTTAGTATAATAAGGTTATACCATAGGTCGTTGGCAGATTTGTTAAATTTTCAAAAAAGATTTTGTATTATACCACACCCATTTCAAATCTTATAATCATGCAGTAAAATAAATCAATACATTATCTGGGTATTGCGTGTTTTAGAATTTTAATTTTAGTTTAAATAAAATCATTAAAAAATATATACGTACATGTGTTTCTTGACGAAAATTGGTCCGTTTTTGTATTTATTTTGCGCACTTACAAACTAATGTATTTCAGATTTTTTTATACATTTTTATTTAACTTAGACATTATTTAAAAATTATAAATACTTATAATCAAAAAATAATTACAAAAAGTACATTATTTTAATAGTTTTATCATCACGCCTTTCAGCATTTTTGGATGTAGGTATAAATTAAAGCAAATTTGGAATGAAATAACATCAACATCGAGTTATAATTTTAAAAAGCTGTTAAGGAGAATAATTAATATTTCTCATTGTAACCGCCCTGCACGATCGTAAGAACCACTTTCGTCGAAATGTGGATATTCGGCCGCTGGCTGGTTAAACGCTTTTAAGCTCGTTAACATTATGCAGCTCTCAGGAAAACCGTTCCGAATGAAACTGATTAGATAAGATACTTCTCGATCTTGAATAGTTCAACAATAATACACTTTAAATTAGAAGGCATTAAAATGTTTACAAACACTACGTCACGGTCAACTCGATATCACATTATGTATTAGCAATATATGGATTGAAATAAATGTTCTCGATTCCTATTTTAAGAATTTTTATTACATTTAAAAATAATATTGTATATTGTAGACCTGTGATCTAAATGTGTTGACTATACATATATGTAACTAAACTAAACTCATGTGAAACAGCATTAAACGTAATTGTTGAAGAATGGAAGGAAGGAATGAATAATAATAAATTTATCTTAGCAATATTTTTGGATTTTCAAAGGGCATTCGAAACTATAGACCGAGACATACTAATAAGAAAGCTTAAAGAAATTGGTTTCATCTGTAGCCATTAAATTAATACAAGAGTATTTGAGAGACAGAAAGCAGGTAACAAAAATAAATAATCAATTTTCAAAACCAATGGAAAATAAGTTAGGATTACCACAGGGATCGGTCCTTGGACCTCTATTGTTCATACTCTATATTAATGACATGGTGAAAATATTTTCAAAATGCAAAGAACGACTTTTTGCCAATGATATACTAATATACTTAATTGGAGATAACTATGAAGAACTAATACACATTTTAAATAATGAACTAAATGATGTATCAAGATGGCTAAAAATAAATAAGCTTAAATTAAATACAAAAAAAAACAAAATGTATGGTGATCGGATACAAGAAGACATCCAGTGAAAGCAAAATTAAAATTGATGGTGAAATTATTGAAAATGTTACTGAAATGAAATACTTAGGAGTTATATTAGATTCCAAACTAAACTTCAATAGACATGCTGAATACACCCAAAAGAAAATTGGCAAAAAGATATCTTTTTTTGGAAGAATTCGGCCAAAAATTTCTAGAAAAACTGCAATCACCATATACAATTCAATTATTGCTCCACACTTCAACTTCTGCTCAAGTATACTTTTCCTATGTAACGAAAGAGAACAAAATAAGTTACAAATTCTCCAAAACAGGGCTATGAGAATAATTCTTCGACGAAACAGATTTTCAAAAATAGTTAAAATGTTAAAGGAACTAAATTGGTTGACCGTGAAACAGATGCTGACCTTGAACATGATGGAATTTATCCACAAAATATTGAAAAACACGTTACCAAAATACTTTTCAAATAAAATTGTATACAATAAAGACATTCACAGATATGACACAAGGACGTGCAAGGAAATTAGGCTACAAAAAAAGGAAAAAGCGAATACGCAGAACAGTCTACTGTACAAGGGAATGAACTTGTATAACATACTACCAGAAACTTTAAAGTCCACACCAATTGGAAAGTTCAAGATGTATTGTAGGACCTACATAAAACTTGAAAAAATATAGTGAATATGAAATATTTTAATCAATTAGAAATTTGTAAACAAATAAAAGTGTACAAATTACTAAAATAAAAATTATTATTATAATTATCCCCACATACTGGAATTTTTTTTAGCACCAGATTTAAATGTCCGGGTTAAATTTTCCCCAAAAAAAAAAAAAAAAGGAAAAAAAGAAGGAAAAACTAAACCCTTTCACACACTTCCCCAAATGATCATCTAGTCAACCCACGCTATGCAATTGCACTATATAAGTATTATAAATACAAAATAATACAAGAACAACATGTCAACCTACTAGAATGGGAATATATTTACCGACTCCAGATATTTTCATATCAGAGGGTTTGGCTCTGTGGCATTTCTAATTGAACCTATAAATCCTACTGATCCCTCAATATAAATATTTAAAAAATCTTTTGTAATCCTACATGTATTTAAAATTACTGATTTTTGCATTTTTATATACAAATTCTTTGACAAATCTAATATACTTAAATTTTGAATCAGATTCCTAGGTATTATGCCAGTGGCCGAAATAACAAATGGTAATATTTTTATAGTCCGAGAATGCCAAATTCTTTTAATCTCATTTCCTAAATCTGTGTATTTTCTAAATTTTTCAGAAACAGTTTTTTGAATATTACAGGAATTTGGAATAGCTACATCAATGATATAAGTTATTTTTTTAATTTTGTCATGTAAAACTATATCAGGTCTATTATGACTAATTGTTATATCTGTTAGAATAGTTTTATCATAATATATTTTATAAAATTCATTTTCTATAAATGAATTTTTTATTTTTTATTTATTTATTTATTTATTATTATTAAATGACCCGGCGAACTTCGCATCGCCTCAGAATCAATAACTGTCGTGTTAACTTATTTGCTGAATGAAATTCGGTTTTTTTATTTAGTTAAAAATTACACAAAGAAGCAATTATTATCGATGCGCAACTGTCTGTGTTTTGTTTTTGTCGGTATCAGTATCAGAGATGGCGTTGTGTACGGATATATAGTATTTGTGATTTTCGTACCTTTCCACTTTCTTACGAGATTTGAGCTTCATTTTCTTTATATGTGTGAGGGAGATTTATTATAATTAATGTATTTTTCCTATGGAGGGGTGAAGACATACGTTCACCATTTGTCCCATTTTCGAATGTTGGCATTTAGTGTGTGAGAAAGAGCGGCAGCATTATATGTTTAAGAACAAAAGCAAAACAATCAGCGCATTGACATTTGACGATATGAATTTTTGGAATTCACTCACTACTCAATATTATACTTATCACAATATTCCTGCAACTCTTTCAAAGGAAAATAATTTTCTTCATATTTTTTTCTTTAGAATTTTTCCAATGTTTTAATAGCTATTCGGGGCGGAGACAAATCCAACAAATCAAAGATCATAAAAATCGGTCCAGCTGTTCTCGACTTATAAATGATGTAACCAACCCGACTTTGTTGTATATATTAAGATAAGATTGAGTGCGCTGAAATAGATATTCTCATAAATAATTTATACAGATTCAGAAAAAAAAATTCTGCTATCGCTCAAAAATGTGTTGCAATAATTATTGAGCTATTTGTCCTGCATCATTTGTGTCTCTTGTCTCTCTTTGTATCATTTGTCATTTGAGTGAGTTTTATTACAATGTTGTAATTTTATGTAGATATTATGAATCCTATGACTGAGTACGTTTTTGTAATTTTATGTATCTATTTGTATAGGATTTTTAATCACTGGATTGGTCTTATAAAAGTGATAATATAAGGTCCTTACATAATATGTACAAAACGCCAATTTCATATTATGAAATTGGCGTTTTGTATTTGAGGAACATAAAGTCGATTTTTTTTAAATATAATATATTTATTTAATCAAAGTGGTACCATTGCTATCTATGCACTTTTGCCATCTCATAGGTAGTTCATCGATCCCTTTACTAAAAAAACCATTCGGACGGCAATCAATAAAATCTTTGAAGGCGGTTTGGACTGCCCCATCGGAGTTGAATTTTTTCCCTTGCAAGAAGTTATCCAAATTTCGAAAAAAATGGTAATCTGTTGGGGCAAGGTCCAGAGAGTATGGTGGATGTCTTAGACATTCCAATTGAAGCTCCTCTAATTTTGTAGTCGTCTGTTGTGCAGTGTGTGGTCTAGCGTTCTAACGCGCGTTTGTTGATTTGCTTCACTCAATTCGTGAGGTTCCCACCTTTCAAGCTTTTTCAACTTCGCAATTTGCTTCAAGTGGATTAAAACAGTTTTATCACTAACACCGCAGCCTGCAGCTAACTCGGACATGATTTGCGATGGATCCGCTTCCACAATAGCCTTCAATTCTTCATTATCAACTTTGGTCTCCGGCCGTCCACGGGGCTTGTTCTGCAGGTCGAAATTTCCAGAACGAAAACGTTGGAACTAAAAACGCACAGTGTTTTCTTTTGCGGCACCGTCGCCGTACACATAATTAATCCTTCGAGCGGTTTCTGTAGCACTGGTGCCACGGTGGAACTCGTAGTCGTAAATAACGCGATATTTCAAGTTTTCCATTTTGTAAACTAAGTGACGCAAAGAAAAAAACAATTAAGGAAAAAATGTATGAATTATAGTTTTCGAAACACAAATACATGAGTAAATAGCTGTATAAATTTGAATTTGGAATTCCTAACCAAAGAGAAGATATTTGAGATGAAAGTTGCCAGTACGGCAAAACGCCAATTTCATATATAACCTAATATCTGTAAGAACACGGTATAAGGATTTTTTCGTTTCAGATGTGTCTGACACATCTGCCCTGATGATGGACACTGTAACGCTGTCCGAAACGTTGGCTAAAGAAGGAGGAGCGCAACACGGCATAACACCCCAAAAATAAATAACGAAAATACTTTTGACCGTGAAAATCTAAAATAATATCAAATAATAAGATATTCAAGAGACAACTATTCGGTATGGTTACGATTTTTATCATTTTTTCATGATGTTGTTAATGTGATTACGTCACAGAATAAGAACTTTTAATGCATCACGATAATATTAATTATCTAATTATGCTCATTAGAAAAATATACCAGAAATGCCTCATAGAAATAGCTAGTACAAATTATAAATGTGTAGATACACTAGCACTAGCGTGACCCGACAATTGGTCCGGCGACAGTTGGCCCGGCGACAGTTGGTCCGGCCGACAGCTCGTCCGGCCGACATTTGGTCCGGCGACAATTTATTGGTCCGGGCCGAAAGTTTAGATGATGTTTTCTTCAAGTAAGTATGCAAAAAGGATATATGGCCGTTAAACCAAAGTCGATATACTTATATCTGAAGGCATCTTGAGAGAAAATCCGCTGTAAAAATATTTTTACTAATAATTACGACTCTTCGAAGTAGCATGCGGCAATCACAAAATACGACATACTTATACGTGCAGTCGGCTTAGCAAAAAACGTTAAAGATTCCTACTTGCATATAATATAACTTTTATATCTGAATATAACACACGAGTCCCAACTGCTCCCGACCGTATCGAGCCAGTGAGACTATGGCAACCCCAATTTTGGTATGGTGTGATGCTGAAGGTAGTGGGGAGGAGAAGGTAGGGGAAGGTAGTGGGGAGTGGAAAATGTACCTGGCTATTCAGATATAAGTCATCAAACACGGCTAAAGCCATTTCAAGTAACGTTACAATTCTGAATGAATACATTGGCTCAAGACGATTGGGAGCGGTTGGGACTCTTGTGTTATATTCAGATTTAAAAGTATTAATTCAGAATTGAAACGTTACTTGAAATGGCTTTAGCCGTGTTTGATGACTATATCTGAATAGCCAGGTACATTTTCCACATCTCCTTCCCCTCCCCTCTACCTACGGCGGATTTTTACTCAAGACGCCTTCAGATATAAGTGTATCGACTTTGGTTGTACGGCCGTATATCCTCTTTGCATACTTACTTGAAGAAAACATCTTCTAAACTTTCGGACGGACCAATTGTCGCCGGACCAATTGTCGCCGGACCAAATGTCAGCCGGACCAACTGTCGCCGGACCAATTGTCGCCGGACCAACTGTCGCCGGATCAATTGTCGCCGGATCAACTGTCATAGAACCAGCACTAGATACCAAACTATCTTTATTCCACGCCAACAAATAAATAGAAAAAAAATTGTTTACTTGAGTGATTTTCTTATTTCAATGTTAACCTTAAAAGCAATTATGTATATTTACATAGATAGAAAAAGAGCAGAATAAAATGAATTAATAACGTGGTGCATAATCAAAATATAACACCCTACAACCAGTATAAACACAAATGTGAAAAGACCCAAAACAATAATTTACGCAAATTTTTGCTTTGAATTTGATGGAATCTTTCTTGAATATGTTTATTTTCACTGTTTTCTAGTATAATTATACCTTTACCAAATTACCATGCTATGAGGTTCTTTTCGGTCGATCTCCTTTGTACGTGTTAAATTGTTTCATTATAAAAAATCATTTATTCATTCACACGAACCTCAGCCCTCAGCTACCTAGACGCTAAGTCCCCTAAGAATAATAATGCAATGAAATATGCAAGTATCTGATGTACGTAATAATATGATTTTCGTTAAACCCACGTAAGTTACGATGTTGATGTTTATTGATATTGGCGCGAAGTCGGGAAAGCGAAGGATTATCTGTCGCTAAGTCCCACTAAACTAGAAGGGATCAGTTGACAACACTCGACCAGTGGAAGTGTATAGTGTGGAGGGAAGCGATCAAGAACCATTGATTCGTAAACTCATTATAATCTAACATTATAAAAAAAGGCTGACAGGAAGGTATGCAGCAATTATCACACAGTCCCTCCATTTACATTCATAAATGCACTCCTATTATTCATGCGTGCTTTCATTAGGGAAGCATAACAAAGTAAAATAATGCAGTGGTAATGTAGGATATATGTTCAGGTATTATGATTATTTATTTTTTTTAAAAGAAAGACAAACATTCCCGGGTTACGAATAATCCAACAATGTTCGAAAATCTCCTACTACCACCACAGAAAGCCAAAATTGTGATGGAGGACTTAGCCAGCCGAGGAATCGAACACGCGACGCTCGGGTGGGACCCAAGCGCCATGCCCACTCAACCACTGACCGGTCAAAAATTATGTATTATTATTAATGATTAGCACGCAACAGTAATTTAAAATACGTGTTGCATTATGGACAATTAATTCAAATGGAAATAACATAACAATCGCTGTTAAATATATCGATGAAGATAATGTAGAAGTGTATGTGGCATTTCGCGTGACCCGTAAACTGTTTAAATGTTTTACGCGAAGATAATAAATGTTATTAAATTTTCAGTGATTGATGTATTGCCTTAAGAAAATATTTATTTATTTATACCTACTGCGTTTTTACAGATGATATTTTCATTTACTAGTGAACAATATAGTTATACAAATTCAATTAAAATACATTATATCCATAAAAACACAAAAACTCAGTCAAAGGACATTATGTCGGTACATAATATCATTTGACTGAGCATAATACAAATAGAAGCAAAAGACACAAGAGACATAAGTGAAACAAGAGACACAAAAGACACAAGATATATAAAAGACACATGAGATACAAGAGACACGAAATACATAAGAGACACAAGGTACATAAGACACACAAGATACACAATAGACACAAGAAATTCAAGAGCAACAAGATACAAGAGATACAAAAGACCCAAGAGTCCCAAGAGGTACATAAAAGACACAACAGACAAAATATACATAAGATACACAAGATACACAAGAGTCACATAATATACAAGGGACGCAAGAGACACAACAGACATAAGTGCCGCAAAAGACACAAGAGACACAAATAGAGACACATTTAAATACATAATATAATTAGCTCAATCATAGTTATACATTTTTACGCAATAGTCAGAACATTTTTTCTGAAACTGATTAAAATATCCTTAAAAATATCAATATTAGCATAATCAATCTTAATACACACAATCGATATTTGATACTAATTATCGAATCCCTTGAATATTTTTAATCATCTAAAACAATACACACGATTAATTTGTACAATTTTATAAAACATGCGAGAACACATATTTGCCTAATTTATAAGCTATATTTTTTGTACAAATTGTTCTACAAAAGCTCGGGAAAATAATAAATAGAATGATTTCATCAGGACTGTAAAATTAGTGGATTTATTTTTTCCTAATATTTTTCTGATGGCTATATTGTTTTTGTGGAATATTTAGCTTTTCAAACACTGATAAGAACACGATAGAGACACACCTGGTACATAATATGATTAGCTCAATCATTGTTACATATTTTTAGGCAATAGCCAGAACATATTTTCGAAATATTTGATACAAAATACCGAATCTCTTGAATATTTTGAATCATCTCAAACAATACATAGGATTTTTTTGGACAATTTTATTAAACATGCGAGTAGAAAACACATTTTCCTAATTTCTGGGAAACATTTTTATGTACGAATCGTTTTACAACAGCTAAGAAAAATAAATAAATATAATGATTTTGTCAGGACTGTAAAATTGGCGGATTTCTTATTTCCTAATATTTTTTTGATGGCTACATTGTTTAATGTGGAATATTTGTATTATTCAAACACTGATCAACACACGTTTTTATATTTTTGTCTAATTTTAGTCAGGTGGTTTCGACCTCATAGCGAACAGCGTAAAGAGTCCGTGATTATTTAAAATGTGCCTCAACTTAATGTAAGTGTTTTTCTATTAGCATCCAGCAGTATTAACACACTTTTTACGCATAATTTAATAGTGCTGTCACTAAGCCAGTGGCTCGGTTCAATGCTCCTGAAAAACTAGCGGCAACAGCACTGGAAAGGTTTTGGAGGAATGTATCGGATATCATGTTACTAGTTGCTACCCATCATAGCTGTAGGCCTCCATTTCTCATAGCTGCTAAGTGTTGACATTATACTGCGACTGCTTTAGAAATTTCAACTATTCATAGTATCGTAGGAGAAAAAGGGTTTCTGTGATGGCCGACGTGTCTACTTTTGCGTGGACATCAGGGAGTAAAATAAATTATTCTTGCTTTTATTAATCGTCGAGCTGTTAGGCTTGATTTCTGGGGTGATTTTTACTAAGGAGAAAAATATTTCAAACATCTGCATAACATTATCCAACTTGGTATGACATTGCTTCAGTGACTGAGTAGTTTGGGTAATCTCTACTATGCAGGATTACATCAAGTCAGTGTTAACTCTAGATATTGTGGTCCAGCTCTGGCACCGTGAAATCGTTAACTTTACAATATCGGACCGACAGGCGTAATTTTCGATGATTTTATATCGATGTCCCGAGAATGGTTTCAACATTGACAGCCGAACCGATACTGAATGAATTAGAAATCGGTATACTCTGTTAACACTGGAGGTATTTTATTTGAATTGACACTCCAAAATGTCAAATGCCAAACAAGCACTAAAAATATTAATAAATTGGCATGCTAACTTAAATTATAAATAATATGCATTGACAGTGCGCATTTAGTTTTTGAATTGAAATGCTAACTTAAATTATAAATAATATGCATTGACAGTGCGCATTTAGTTTTTGACAATAGACTGGACTTAATTAGTTAATAAGGTCTTTGGTCATATTTCAACCACTTTCGACTCTCAAGGATCGAACGGAATAAATTGTTCACGTCTTAGTTGAATTATTTAAAATCATGGATCGCGCATACAACTTCTTTCAATTCCAAGAGCTTCCTTAGTCGAATTCGTTCATTAATATGCCAGTACTTTTTCATAACAAACGACATTATCCAAATAAATGAGTATACCTACCAAAACTTATTCGATGGAGGCCGGTCTAAAATTTATCAATGGTCGCGTCGATCGGAATATCTCTTAACGATTGTTGACCGTGCTCGCAAATATTGGAAACTGACCATAGATGACGGATTTAATCAATATCGTATTGATGTAGGGTTTTATCGATCGTCCAGAATTAAATAGCTCAGTAGAACTGCAGTCATACTCTCATTGAAGTGAACACGAGATGAATTTTGTCTTTGATTATCCTTCTATCAACAACAGTGGTTCAGTGACCTCATATTTTCCCCATACAATTTTGCAGCGGTTGCTGGTGCTCTTCTACGACTGATGTTGAAAATTTAGCTTTATAAAATAGCTGTATTGGAGCTGAATTCGGTATTGTTGGTTTAGTGGCTTAGCGGTTTAGCCCTTTCGAACATATGACAGGCTCGACCCAATTGGAAGAGCTTGTTCTTCTTCTTGTGCCCTGTGCAACGGACATTGGTTATCATGTTGGCTATGTGGACTTTGTTTACTGCGGCCCGGGATAGTTCTACAGTAGACTGGCCGAACCACTGTCTCAGGTTTTTCAGCTATGTTCTCCTTCTTCCAGGGTCCCGTCTTCCAGAAATCTTTCCCTGTATTATGAGATGCAAGATCTCGTACTTCTCTGGATGTCTCATCACATGTCCTAGATATTGAAGTTTTGTCCATCCAGCTTATTTTGGGTATTCTTCTGTAGAACCACATCTCGAATGCCTCAAGTCAAGAGCAGGGAGCGGAATAGACCGGTCACGACATGGCGACCTTACCAAGGCCTAACGACTGAGCTGGGTTATAAATAGGTATAGGGCCTATACCTATAGGTACTATTATAGGTGAACCGTTGATAGTTCAATTATAATCTCTCATTATTTCTCACAAACAAGGCTTGTAACAGAAAGAGAGGCTACAATGGATTGATTATTCTTATTATTACTGTTGGAGAGACTTTACCTCAATCGTGCGGTGAAAAGTGAAGTATTCTCTGTAACCCGATATGGCCCAGTAGTGTTCTACACTCTACTGCCAGTATTGACTATTTCCTGACCGCATCCGCCTTAGAGGCGAGGAGCTTCTGCAAGTTCTTCGAACAAGTTCTTATTCTGGAGCCATAATAACTCATACAAGAACATTATAAGGTGATATGATTTTACATTTAATGTAGTTATTATCGGATTTTATCACCCGTCCGAAATTATTAATACAGAGATTCCACGGCAGATTCCATACAAACGTCGATGACATTCACAGTAGCGTATTTACATAAATAATTTGATGATTTACCTTTTTCATAAACTTTTTTATGCTCTTGCGAACATTTTCCAGTCCAGTTTTTTTTTGCTGAGTGACTGACGTTTCCAGTCATTATTCTGACGGAAATTCTATAAGTAAAGCTAGTCAACTGTCGGATTTGCTTGGGATATGCTTCCCGTGATGACTGCCAACTTAGTGAGCTAGTCACAGGACACAAGACATAAGACCACAGGCCAAAGACCGCAATCCACATACCTACTATAGACCACATACCACAGTAGTAATCCAGTACCAAGACGACCAAAAATTCGGAATTTGTTGGTCGGTTTTTCTTTCAGGAACACTTTCACACGTATTAGCTGTGTTATAAAATATTACCTCTTTCTATTAACCCTGAGGGGCCTCGACAATATTTTGTCAGACAGTTAAAAAATATCAGTTTTGCAATAAAATCCAAATAATTGGAATATTTCGGAAAATATCCGAAAACTAAAATCTGTTTTTAATAGGGGATAAATGAATAAAATTTTATAAATCGAAATAAATAGTATATTAAAATATAAGTGGATAAACAGGTCTTTAAAACACGCGCGATTTTTCGAGCACGACGGCGTAGCCGAGTGCTCGAAATAAAGCAAGTGTTTTAAAGACCAGTTATCCACGAATACTTTACGCTATTTTTTTTTATTGGTACACTTTGAAAACATAAATATTGATATTATTATTAAAAATTTGGAAATAAGAACTATTAATGAATTCGTGATGTGACATCACAATATCTTGTTGTCATGGAAATGAAAAACACAAACATTAATTTGCAATCTGTCACATAAGATTAATAGTTGACATCACAGTTTTTACTAGTTATTAGTTGTAAAATGAGTTCTAACATTGATAATTTAAATACCAAAGCAGAATCGCGGTAAATACCTGAAAAATCCAAAGACGTTTATAAAAAAGGATATGAAAGGTTTATGTAAAAAAGAATGTAAACTTTGAATAAAATTTTTGAAAAATTTGTAATGTTTTATTTCACGTTTAAAATATTCCTGTCAGATTTATAGTTAAAAGTTGACATTTAGACTTCACATTTTGTTGATTTGTTGATGTTGCCATGGTAACTTTAAAAAACGCGCGTTCCATAAAGTGCGATTTAAACACGCTAGAGCGTACTTTAAATGAGTAAAAAAGGGCACCAATAAAAAAAAGTATGTGTCTTATTTTCTCTTATTTAATAAATCAAAACCAAAAATTTCTCTGAAATCATAAGTAAATTCGCATGGGTTCTCGGGTTCATGGGTTGAGGTTTGTCTAGGTCTTGGCGGCTTATGCGTTGGGGGGGTCGGATCGGAAGAGACTGGTTGAGGGAGACCTTTTAAACTCTCTAGCTGGACTTTCTTAACCAACCGCCTTGCACCGCAATGGGAGGTGTAGAGCTAATGTATTTTTTTTAAAAGAAGGTACTGAAATACCTACCTACTTAATTATAAACTATGACCGGTCAGTGGTTGAGTGGGCACCGCGTTTGGGTCCCACCCGGCGTCCCGTGTTCTATTCCTCGGCTGGCTAAATCCTCCATCACAACACAAGCAACATTTTCGGCTTTCTGTGGTGGTAGTAGAGATTTTCAAACATTGTTGGGTTATTCGTAACCCGGGAATGTTTATCTTTCTTTTAAAAAAAAAGAAAAAAAAAAGAATATAATCCTTTTTTTTAATTTCTAACAAGGAATAATTCGAATAAACGTAACTGTCTCAATGACTATTCTTTGGTCAAATTAAGGCTTCCTTGACTAACAGTAGAATTTAGAAACAGTAGATTTTCAAAACCGGAAACGTAACGTGCAAACAAATTTACAGAGAGATGAAATGCCAAACGATCGAGTTAAAACAAGACTTGGCTACGCTCAGTCAAATATTGTTATTAACTCCTTAGGATAATTTGTTCGGTTTTCGGAACAACTCGGTCTCATAGAAATCGTTGTGTCTCCCTTAGGGGGCATACATTAATTACGTGAGCATAAAAGTGGGGAGGGGGGGGGGGGGAATCCAGCAAAATCACACGTTACTTGAAAAGAATATACGAAATGGCCCAAATCTATCTCACCAATGGGGGGGGGGGGGGGGGGGGTAGAGATTGGAAGAATAACTGCTCACGTAATTAATGTATGCTCCCCTTACTATCGTGGTTGGAAGTACGATCTAAAAAGAGAAAACACCATACTCTGTATTCAAATGTAAAAGTTAACCACAATAAAAGTAAAATGTACAACTTTATGAAAATGAAAAAGAATTGGATCGCAATTTGAAATTATGAAATTGTGGGAATTTTTTATTAATCATTTTTAAATAGAGGAACAAAAGAATGAAGTGACAATAACGTTTATAATGAATTTTTCTAATAAAAGAGGTATGTATTTTTTTCGTTGTCAGTAATTTTATGTTATCCTCAATGGGATCTCTCGTGCTAAGAATTTCATTGGCATAATAAAATTTCATTATATTAACAATAAAATATGCATTATGTGCAGTAATTATAAATATATTATGCAGTGTTCATTAATAAATAATATAATCGTAATGAGTCATAACATAAACACGTGGAAGTTTAATCGGAAGCTTTGATCTGCTTTACAGACTCGTGTTAATATTAGGTCCTTACATATGAAATTGGCGTTTTTCCGTACTGGCAACTTTGATCTCAAATATCTTCTCTTTGGTTAGGAATTCCAAATTCAAATTTATACAGCAATTTACTCATGTATTTGTGTTTCGAAAATTATAATTCATTTGTTTTTTCCTTAATTGTTTTTTTCTTTGCGCCACTTAGTTTACAAAATGGAAAACTTGAAATATCGCGTTATTTACGACTACGAGTTCCACCGTAGCACCAGTGCTGCAGAAGCTTGAAGGATTAATGATGTGTATGGCGACGGTGCCGCAAAAGAATACAAAGTGCGTTTTTGGTTCCAATGTTTTCGTTCTGGAAATTTCGACCTGCAGAACAAGCCCCGTGGACGGCCGGAGACCAAAGTTGATAATGAAGAATTGAAGGCTATTGTGGAAGCGGATCCATCGCAAACCACGTCCGAGTTAGCTGCAGGCTGCGGTGTTAGTGATAAAACTGTTTTAATCCACTTGAAGCAAATTGGGAAGGTGAAAAAACTTGAAAGGTGGGTACCTCACGAATTGAGTGAAGCAAATCAACAAACGCGCCTTAGAACGCTAGACCACACACTGCACAACAGACGGCTTTCAAATTAGAGGAGCTTCAATTGGAATGTCTAGGACATCCACCGTACTCTCCGGACCTTGCCCCAACACATTACCATTTTTTTCGAAATTTGGATAACTTCTTGCAAGGAAAAAAATTCAACTCCGATGGGGCAGTCCAAACCGCCTTCAAAGATTTTATTGATTCCCGTCCCAATGGTTTTTTTAGTAAAGGGATCGATGAACTACCTATGAGATGGCAAAAGTGCATAGAGAGCAATGGTACATACTTTGATTAAATAAATATATTATATTTAAAAAAATCGACTTTATGTTCCTCCCATAGGAAATGCCAATTTTATACGTAAGACCTAATATATTATTTATTTATTTTGAACGAATCTAGACCTCTAGTGTCCTTTCATACGTTGTTAGTAAGCAGTGTGCAAGTGCTTAACAGGAAAAACAAAATGCAAAAAAATAGGTTAGTAAGACAAAGATAAATTAAACAGAGCAAAAGAAAAACTTAATCATGAGGCTCCATGAGGCGGCATTGCATCTGTAAAAATCTGCAAGCACCTGCATAAAATAGAGAGCATAAGTAATACAATAAATCTCAAATCAATTGGCAAGTCGGTACCAACAAAAAATGTGAATGGCTTTCGGTCTGACCATAAACTACACTTAGCTTCTGTGTCCCTTAGACGGTGACCGGACAACTCAAAATGAAACCAACTCAGAAGCACCTCAAAAAGGTCATTAAGAGTGATGATAAAAAAATATTTAAAAAATGGTTAAATAGGTTAAGTTAGGTTAGGGTTACCGGATATTTGAAAATTATTTTTTCATAGCTTTTAATGACATTTCTGAGGTGTTTCTGAGTTGATTTCATTCTGAGTTGGCATGGAACCCCCTTAGACAACCACTCAGTGAAGCCTCAAAGAATATTAACTGAATATTTGGGGTAAAATACCCGAAGACTAAAAGAAAATTCAGCGTTGGGTAGTCAGACGCAGGACAAAGGACAGTGAAGGTCGTCTGATCAAGCCTCAAGCCTGCACACTGCACATGTCATTGGGGGAGGCGCAGATAGATTTGAGAAGGATCTGCAAAATTAATAATGAGACTAATGATGAAGCAGGGACGAGGTCCTGCACACCCCCATATGGGGATAGGGAAAAAAAATTTTTTTTGCGTTCAGTTCATCCAGAAAAACATTGAAATAGTTAAAGACAAACAAAACAAAACAAGGAACATGGCATAAATTAACAGGTAGTATAGTAATTATAGACAAAACAAATCGCAAGGCAATGTTATACAATTAAAGGCAATTATTATGCTTTAGAAATTGATAACTTCAGTATCGGATAGGCGTGACTTCCGATGATTTTATACCGATATCCCGAGAATGGTTTCACCGTTGACAGCCGAACCGTTGTCGACAGGGAATAAATAAGAAATCGGTATACGCTGTCAACACTGAAGGTATTATATTCGAATTGAGACTACTAAATGTCAAACGCCAAGCAATTACGTAAAAAAATAAAAATGGCTATGTTGAATTGAAATACTTATCTATACATGCATTGGCAGTCCATTTTTACTTTTTTGACACTAAACGGGAGTTAATAAATTACTTAATCAGGTCTATATTCAGATTTCATTTTCATGAAGTGGAAAAAATGCATGTCTATATAACTTTACTATACCAGAATCTATAAGAAACGATTTAGTGGAGAAGGCATGGATTGATGTTGGAAAAAAAGTCATATGACATCGCATCACAGCGCGTTCACTCCACGGCTGCACGTGAAAATTGATCAAGTTCAGTATATTTCGGATAGCGCCGTGTACGGAGACTAGCATTAAAAAGTGGTATATCAGCAGGGTACTTGTGGTTTCGTCACAATTACGTAGATTTTTTTAATTTTTTTTTTTATTGAAAATTTTTGATACAATACATATAATAGATACATGAAATAATGATACATATAATACATATAATAGATACATGAAATAATGATACATATAATACATATAATAGATACATGAAATAATGATACATATAATACATATAATAGATACATGAAATGAGATTGTAAGTATCTCCATGAACGGAGGGCCTTAGTTTGACTTTCTGCGTGTCTGTCTGTGGCATCGTAGCTCCTAAACGAATGGACCGATTATGATGCGGTTTTTTTGTTTGAAAGCTGACGTGATCGAGATGGTTCTTAGCTACAATTCATGAAAATCTGTTCAGGTAACTAAACTAACTAACTAACCATCACGCCGTTTCCCCGCAGGGGTAGGCAGAGAGGACGGACCGCCAAACAACTCGGTCTTGGCACACACTCTTTGCCTCACTCACATTCATACATCGTCTCATACATACTCTTCTATTATTCTGACTTTTGACATGGCCCGTCTCAAGTATCTGATTCACTTGATCGTGCCATGTCTTCCTCGGGCGTCCCCGACTTCTTCTACCATTCACATTTGCATCATATATTCTTTTTACACTACTTTCTTCGCTCATTCGCTCTACGTGCTCAAACCATCTGAGGGTCCCTTTCTTAATTTTGCTCATTATACTTACATCGGTGACCAGACAACTCAGAATGAAACCAACTCAGAAGCACCTCAGAAAGGTCATTAAGAGTGGTGATAAACAAATATAAAAAATTGGTTAAATAGGTTAAGTTGGGTTAGGGATACCGGCTATTTTAAAATTATTTTTTCATAGCTTTTAATGACCTTTCTGAGGTGTTTCTGAGTTGGTTTCATTCTGAGTTGACATGGAACCACTTACATCAGCCTTACATTCTTTGCGGATATCCACATTTCTAACACGATCATACATGATTTTACCACACATACGTCTCAGGTATCTCATTTCAACAGCATTCAGTTTACTTTCATCCTTCCTCTGCCAGTTCCATGCCTCACTGCCATACATGAGGGTAGGTACCAGGACTCCATTGTGGACTGCTAGCTTCGCTTTTTTTGACAGTTTTTTATTAGCGCCAACAGCATTCAGTCCTCCATTAATGGAGTTACCGGCATTTACCCTTCTTTCGATATCTCTATCAGCCTTCCCATCTCTCGTAAATCTGTTGAGGTGTTTCAAGGTAATCAGCTCTTTTTTGTGTGCGGGGTTGCTTAAAACTTTGAACATTTTATTCCTTTTATTTTCTTTATAGTTTTAATATAATATCATTTTTTTTTTACTTTGTAAGTATTCTCAGTAACTTTTTACTATTCATAGGTACCCACTATATTTAGTTGCTTTATTTCTTTTATAATTTTTTTATTTATTTATTTATTTAACGCCCAATGGGCTTTTACATTTTGGTAGTACAAATGATTCATGACAGATAATTTAACATATTCAGAATAATAAAAATAAAATTTGATAAAAAAGCACACAAGTCATAAAAATACAAAAATACAGCGATTTCATAGGTTTTCAGAAAAACAGATAGGTTTAGGAATAGTTTTGGAATAATAAGTTTTTTAAAAGATCAACAAATTTCGCCAAGTTTATGTCAAATATGTCAATATCACCTAAGTACTGATTTCCCATAGTGTGAAATCGTTGTATCGGAGAGTGGGCAATGTAGTTCCGCTTATGAATGCTACAGTAGAATAGTGTATTTTGTCGTGTAGTTACTGTCGGTATTCGTAAGTTTATGAGTTGCAGTAGTTCGCAACAGTCAAATTTAGAGTTAAGTATTTTGAATAAAAATGTTAAGTCGTTTATTTTACGTCTGTCTTCTAGTGTGTGTATTTTTAAAACATTTAATAATAAATTATATTTCAAGTCTTCTAGTGGGATATTTAATTTAAAATTTTTAAAACGCAGAATTTTTTTTTGTATTCGGTCAATGTTATTAATGTGAATTTTGTAAGATGGAGGCCAAACTACCGAATTATATTCCATTAGACTTCTAACTAGAGATACATATAATAATTTAATGACTTTATGGAATTAAAGTTTTTGGTTGTTCTTAGTAGGAAGCCTAGTGTTTTCATACCTTTGTTTACAATTTGGTGGATATGATTGGCCAAACTTAGTTTTTCATCCAAAATAATTCCAAGATCTCTCATTTCCGTGACTCTTTCTAAAGCTGTGTTATTGATGGAATATTCGAATAAAACAGGATTTTATTTTATTTAGGATCACAAATCTTTTAGTTGGTTGTGAATCTACAATTACAAATCTAAACGGCCCTTGTGCCCTCGTTCATTTATTATTAAATTCTACAAATAACAGCATGTACCTACTTAATGTGAACTAAACCAGGCAATTTGACTGTCCTAAAATGTGAAACTCCTAGTTAGATAGTCGAAGCTTTCTTATAATGTAAATGTATTTTTGTGTACAAATAAATAAAATAAAATAATAAATATAGGGTTTTATCAATCGTCCATGCTAGAACTCAAATGTATTAATCATTAGAAATGAGATATTTTGGAAAATATCATAAATGCAAACGAAATAATCGCAGAATTAGGTTCACATTTAAATTCATCTTGGCTGGATTTCACCGTCAACAGAAAAAAAACTTGAAATTGCACGAATCATGTATTTCATCAAAACCATGTTCGAAATCTTATGTACAATTTGATATTGTGTAGTCTATCTGAAGCTAGGTGCCTACATTTCTCTTTGTTCATTTCTACTATTTTTCAGTTGTGTCTATGTGTTATTCTTCTAATCTTCTTCTCGAGCCCTACCCGTTCAACGGACGTTGGCTATCATGTTGACTATGCAGACTTTGTTTACTGCGGCCCGGAACAGCTCCACGGTAGACTGGCCAAACCACAGTCTCAGGTTTTTCAGCCATGAGGTTCTCCTTCTTCCAGGTCCCCGTCTTCCGGTAATATTTCCCTGCATTATGAGATGCAGGATCTCATACTTCTCTGGATGACTCATCACACGTCCAAGATATTGATGTTTTCGGATTTTTATAGTTCTAATTACTTTCTTTCCTTTATTCATCCGTACCATAACATCTTCATTTGTAACCCTGTCCATCCAGCTTATTTTAAGTATTCTTCTGTAGATCCACATCTCGAATGCCTCAAGTCGCCTAATTAGTTTTTCAGTAAGCGTCCATGCTTCCATTCCATAAAATAATATCGAAAACACGTAGCATCTGACCATTCGCATTCGTAATCCAAGGTTGAGATCATGACAGCAGAACATTTCTTTCATTCGGATAAAGGTTGCACGAGCTTGCTCAATGCGGCATTTGATTTCAACTGAAGGATCCCATCTATCATTTACATTGCAGCCCAAGTATACAATACTCTGTACCTTCTCTAGTTTTGTTCCAGCTATGTAAAGATTTTCATCCAATGCGTTATGTGTTATTATATAAATGCTTTAACAAAACCAGACAAAGTTCGTATCCACGTCATCGTGGAGCAATCGAAAAGGAAATACGTAATAACTATTGCTTCTTATAATATTGATGGGTGACAATGACCATTCTTCCATAATTAACACGACATTTACAATATGATATACCTATTTGCTTTTTTATTTAATTTATTTTAGGGAAAGTTGACAGCATATTTCAGATTACACAATAATGCAATAATAATATAGTTAATTATGCCAATTATGAACTTTCCACTGATGATACTGAATGATAAAGTGTGACATTGTAAGGATGTTTTCTTAGTTAATTTTTTAGTTACAATTATATGTAAGGGTAGGAGGGGTGGAGAGGAGGAATAAAGGATTAGGATTAAGACAATTAAGAGGCAAAGGACGGGAATATATAGATTAAACTTTCTAGTTTGAGTCATGTTGTCACGTCTAGCGAAGAGGGAGATTAACAGTAAGCGACTGTCTGCTGTTGCGATTTGAAACATGGAATGATAGGTGTTGAAGAAGATCAGGACTATCAATTAAGTTACGTGTAAATTTAAATAACATTGCCGAATCTGCTATATTTCTTCGGCAAGTAGAGTAGACCGTAGTCCAAACACCAGCTCCAATACAAGAGGGGGTGGAGTCCTGATTGCTGTCCACAAATGTATTCCGTCAAAAGTGCTTAAAAACAAAAATAGTGAGGTTGAACAAATATTCGTGTTGCTCGAAAACAAAAATGCTGGCAAGTTAATAATTGGATGTTTACATTTACCGCCATCCTCCTTACACAGCTGTATACAAAACATATTGAGGACGTGGAATTTTTAAGGTTTAAATATCCCAGTGCCAAACTGGTCGTAATAGGAGACTATAACTTAAGTCGCCTAATTAGTTCTTCAGTAAGCGTCCATGCTTCCATTCCATAAAATAATATCGAAAACACGTAGCATCTGACCATTTGCATTCGTAATCCAAGGTTGAGATCATGACAGCAGAACATTTCTTTCATGCGGATAAAGGTTGCACGAGCTTGCTCAATGCGGCATTTGATTTCAACTGAAGGATCCCACCTATCATTTACATTGCAGCCCAAGTATACAATACTCTGTACCTTCTCTAGTTTTGTTCCAGCTATATAAAGATTTTCATCCAATGCGTTATGTGTTATTATATACATGCTTTAAAAAAACCAGACAAAGTTCGTATCCACGTCATCGTGGAGCAATCGAAAAGGAAATACGTAATAACTATTGCTTCTTATAATATTGATGGGTGACAATGACCATTCTTCCATAATTAACACGACATTTACAATATGATATACCTATTTGATTTTTTATTTAATTTATTTTAGGGAAAGTTGACAGCATATTTCAGATTACACAATAATGCAATAATAATATAGTTAATTATGCCAATTATGAACTTTCCACTGATGATACTGAATGATAAAGTGTGACATTGTAAGGATGTTTTCTTAGTTAATTTTTTAATTACAATTATATGTAAGGGTAGGAGGGGTGGAGAGGAGGAATAAAGGATTAGGATTAAGACAATTAAGAGGCAAAGGACGGGAATATATAGATTAAACTTTCTAGTTTGAGTCATGTTGTCACGTCTAGCGAAGAGGGAGATTAACAGTAAGCGACTGTCTGCTGTTGCGATTTGAAACATGGAATGATAGGTGTTGAAGAAGATCAGGACTATCAATTAAGTTACGTGTAAATTTAAATAACATTGCCGAATCTGCTATATTTCTTCGGCAAGTAGAGTAGACCGTAGTCCAAACACCAGCTCCAATACAAGAGGGGGTGGAGTCCTGATTGCTGTCCACAAATGTATTCCGTCAAAAGTGCTTAAAAACAAAAATAGTGAGGTTGAACAAATATTCGTGTTGCTTGAAAACAAAAATGCTGGCAAGTTAATAATTGGATGTTTATATTTACCGCCATCCTCCGATACACAGCTGTATACAAAACATATTGAGGACGTGGAAATTTTAAGGTTTAAATATCCCAGTGCCAAACTGGTCGTAGTAGGAGACTATAACTTGCCAAATATATCCTGGTACCATGGATGACCCTGAATTGTCTGGTATTAATATGTCAACTGCTAATCTCAGTGAGAGAGAGATTCTGGGTATGTCGAATTATTTATCAATCCCACAACTAAACACTGTCGCTAATATAAATAGTCGCATTCTTGATCTAGTTTTTTGCAGTGAGCCCACTGCTAACGTATGTAAATCTTTGGAAGAACTATTACCTGTAGACGTTTACCATCCTCCTCTGGACATAGTTATTCAATTTGTTATCAACACTCATCTTAAAAATATCAAGTCATCTTATAACTTCCGTAAAGCAAATTTTCAAAAAAATTCTGATTGCTTAAATACAACAGACTGGTCCTTTCTGGAAAACGCAGATATTAACGATAATGTAAATAAATTCTATGACATTCTAAATGATGCTATTGCAAATTTTGTGCCCCTTCGACATAATAGAATTTCTCATTTTCCAAACTGGTTTAGTCCCAATTTGATCATTTTAACACATAGTAAGAAAATAGCTCATAAAAACTACAAGCGATCCAGACTGACGAGTGATTACAATAAATTTCAATTGTTAAGAAGGGGGTGTTGTAAAATCTCAAAATTGTGCTATAAAAATTACATTGACAAAATTGAAAGTGAAATTCGTGTAAATATAAAACAGTTTTGGAATTACACTAATTCTCAAAAAAATACTAACTTAGGTATTCCAACTTCTATGAATTTCAAAGGAAAAATTGGGTGTAATGATAAAAACATTGTAAATCTACTTGCCGATTATTTTAAGTCTGTGTATGAAGACGATATACCTAGCAACGAAATTCCAAAATTCTCATCGAATCTTAGTCTGGATATATCTGAAGTACGCATAGAAATTAAAGATATCAAAAACCATGTAAATTTGTTAGATGCTAGAAAAAATGCAGGACCTGCTAATATTCCACCTGTGCTAATTAAAGAATGTTTAAACGGCTAAGTTGTTCCTCTTTTTCTAATTTTTAACCAGTCACTAGAGACAGGCAGTTTCCTTGATACATGGAAACACAGTTTTCTTACACCCATTTTTAAAAAAGGGGACAAAACGGACGTAACAAATTATAGACCAATATGTATCCAATCATCGACACCCAAGCTTTTTGAAAAAATTGTCCTCCATAAAATATCCACAAACAAAAAAAAAATTATAACTCCCTACCAACATGGCTTTTGTTCAAATAAATCTACACTGACCAATTTACTAATATACGAAAACTTCATATCTAAATCTTTAGCCAACAGGTGCCAGGTTGACTCAATATACACTGATTTTAGCAAGGCCTTTGACAAGGTGTGTCACAAAATACTAATCAATAAATTGGCGAAACTTGGGATTTATGGTAGCTTATTAAATTGGTTTGTTAGTTATTTGTCCAAAAGAATTCTTAGTGTGAAAATAAATGGCACAGAGTCTTACAAATTTATAGCAACAAGTGGAGTGCCGCAAGGCTCCCATTTAGGGCCCATTTTGTTTATTATATTTATAAATGATATTGTTGATATATTTACTGACATAAATGTGCTTCTGTTTGCCGATGACATGAAACTATATAAAGAGATTAACCACATTAATGATTGTATTATACTTCAAACTAACTTGATATATCTTTTTGAATGGTGCTCTATCAACAAACTAGCATTAAATATAAATAAATGTCAGTTCATTCATTTTGCCAAAATAAATAATCCTATTATTTTTCAATATTCTTTAAATGATGAAAATTTAAATTGTGTTAGTGAAATTATGGATCTAGGCATTATATTCGACAGTAAACTCACCTTTGTATGTCATATTAATAATATTATCAACAAAGCCCTAAAGACTCTTGGTTTTATTTTGAGAGCTGCAAAAGATTTCAATGATTTAGACACATTTATTATGTTATACAAAACCCTTGTCAGATGCCAACTTGAATATAACTCGACGTTATGGTCTCCCTTTTACAACATTCATTCAGACAACATTGAAAAGATTCAACGGAAGTTTCTAAGGTTTATAAACTATAAATTGCATATTCCTATACTAAACATTGATTACAATTATCTCCTGGATAAAACGTCTCTATTGAAACTTTCAGAAAGAAGAATAAGCACAGATTTAATACTATTACATAAAATACTGCATTACAAAATTGACTGTTCTGAATTACTTCAATTTATCAATATCCATGTTCCCCAAAAATCACGTCGAAATTTATTACCTTTCTACTTCAATAACACCAGGACACTAGCTTATCAAAATTCTCCGTTTCCGAGACTTCACAGTCTCGGAAATAAATATTCTAATCTAGGTGATATATTTCATCTTAAAACTAATCAGTATAAACGTTGTATATTCTATCACTTTTATTCTTCTAGGCACAAATAGATTTACATAATTTCTTCAATTTTTGTTTATATTGAATATGAGACTTCTTATCATTTTTACAAAATATGTATTTTTATTTTATTATTTGTTTTGTTGTTACACTGTTTTGTGTATTTTCTTTTCTCATTGTATTATATTTTCTTCATTGTTTGTTACTCAACTTATAAATTATAATGTAAAAGCCCATCAGGGCGTGTAATAAATAAATAAATAAAAGTTAACGTTTGTACATTGAACAACATTGCAGAGTCTTAAATAACCAATGGACCATTATTCTGAAAGCAGCTGGACCAGGAAAAGTTACGGAATTAACAAAGATGTTCCTATATATTTGCGATGCAGGTACAAAATGCCAATGTAGAAAGGGTCTTTCCTTAATGGGAACTCAATGAACATTAACCCTCGTAACAATAATTTAAAAAATATTACTTGCGAAATGTTTTACAAACTATTATTAAGATTCGGAAGTGTTTAACGATATTTCCGGGAGCATTAAATATCAGAAGTGATGTTTTTACTTTGATTTGTAATAAAAAAATTTTGGTTTATGTCATTTTTTATATCAATCTCCACTTAATTGTAGAAATTCCGGACAGTTTAGGATTCCTCCCGCATTCCGGACAAAGACCTATATTTCCGGACACGTCCGGAAAATTTCTGACGTATGGCAACCCTAGCTACACCCCATATGATGTTAAATAGTTTAAGGTAAATGGAGATAAGAATTTTACTATGCCGTAATACTAATACGTTGATAAAGGGGAGAGAAATATAGGATAAGGATCGGAGATTATTCCGATACATTTTATATATTACATTAATTTATGACCGTATATGTTACTTCGGTTCAATATTTCCGAAGGTTATTGCTATTGCAGGGCCTCCTGTGTGAAGTTAATATAAAAAATATATTCATTGAAGATAATATTAGAGACTCTCAAACGAAAATTCGAAAGAGAAAATCGGAAAAAAGTGTAGGGGTCTTTTTAAGGAAAGGAAGGAGAGGAAGTCCTGGAAAGGAAAAAAGGTACGAAGGGATGGGTAGGCTATCTAAGGGTCAGTGTTTCCAGGAGTAATGAGTGAATCCATCCAGGCGATGCAATGCGATGGGTCGAGAGGTACCATCTGTAAAGGTCAAAAAGTCTTCCCAAACCGGCCTCTCCCTATCCGGCCTGCCATGCAGCTGGAGGCAATCGGGGTATTACGATAGCGTCTGCGTGTTTGAATTTAAGAACCCAGCCACGAGTGCATTAACGGCCACGCTTCAAATAACATCTGTGTACTTGATTTCACACAAAGCTACTGCTATAAATCGGTTTTTAATTCAAGAATTCGACACAAGATGACGCTACTTCCGCCAGCAGCTCGCATGTTTCTTCCCTAGATATAACTACTAAGGATTTATAGAATTTAAGTAGGAGTAAACATCACGGAGGCATTCAATATCAAGAAAAAAACGGTAATTCTGTCACTCGACGTAAGTAAGGCTTTCGATAAAGTCTGGCATAACGGCCTCTTATATAAAATGTACTCTCTAGGTTATCCATTAAGACTCATTCAACTAATAGCCAGCTACCTAAGAGATAGATCCTTTAAAGTCAAAATAGAAAATGTATTCTCCACATCCCGCCCCATATCAGCTGGGGTCCCACAAGGCAGTCAACTCTCATCATCCTTATATAACATATATTGTAGCGATATTCCCAAACCCGTGGATCATAATGTTAAAATCACACAGTTTGCGGATGACACTAACATCATTTCTAGCTCAACTGTCGAGGCCACTGCTACACGCCGCGTACAGATACAAACCACTCTAACTGAAAAGAGGTGTAAAAAGTGGAGAATATCTATTAACCCGACTAAAAGCGCCGCGACCGTTTTCTTAAAGACACGGCCAAGACGGCCCCCATTCATTAGACTGTTTGGGGAAAATGTTCCATGGGAAAAGTCAATTAAATACCTAGGTGTAACGCTGGACTCCAAGCTCACCTGGAAGAAACACATAACTGGAAAAATTAAAGCAGCTGATAAATGTCTATCTTCACTGTATCCAATGATGGGAAAAAGAAATCGTTTATCAACGGACAATAAATTATTATTATGTAAAACAACAATAATGCCTGGCTTCACCTATGCTTGCACCGTTTGGGGGCATGCGGCACCCAATCTCATAAAACTAATTCAAATCTTTCAAAACAAAGCTATTAGACTTGCTTTAAATGCGCCTGAATGGAGTAGAATTTCTTCTCTCCATAATGACTCCAACATTCCGTTGATAAATGACTTCATTTTCTCAAAAGCAACTAAATTTTACGCCGGCCTACCCGGCCACCCAAATCCCACGATTAATTCGCTCGCGAAATATAGCGAAAATGATAATTTTAAATATAAAAAACTCAAGATAGTCCCCCGGAAGGAATAAAAAACCTGCATACAGTCGCAGTATAGTTTTAATCTCACTTTCAAACCAACCATAATAATAAAAATAAAGTAGAGTATCTATAGATAATCCATTATATAATTATGTTAGAGTCAGTAAACTCATGTTTAGGAACTCTGTAAAATAAATGAATCAAAAGTCAAAGAAAGTTAAGTAGGTATCTAACCGGATGTGGAGAGATTACATACGGCGTTATTGCCTATGGGTACGATCAGGTACAAAGCGGGTTTCGGTTTTCTGATTAGTCGGCGCATGGGCGGCCGACTGGCGCAGGCGTGCTGACAAGAATGTTTGTATGTCAACGTATCAGGCCGAACATAGTGAAGGCAGGTTCAGATTTATGTCCGCGCGAGGCGGCGCCGATAAGCTTTACCGGAATGAATTCTTAATTCCTGCTCGCCGGTGACGCCGGTCAGAATCTGATATCAAAATGAGCGACCTGTTAATTGCCGCTATTTTCAATCAATCGCCAATCTGGGATAAAAGAAATACATTCCATACCACCAGAAATGTTGTTGACAAGTGATGGAATGAAATCAAAAAGATAAAATTTTGAAATAACCTCAAATGTCACAAGTGAATTTCTTTCAGGCACGTACTTAACATATTATCATGTTCTCCTGAGGTTTTTTTTCATATTTAAAGATACCAATTACCATATACCATTGTTTTATTCCTTAATTTTAAGAAAGGATTCTCCAAGAGTAAATAATCGTCGTCTACGAACTCGACATTTCGTAAAAACTGACAGCTGCTGTCAGGCTACCGCGCAGGTAGCGCAAGTTTTATCCGCGTTCTGTTTGTCCACATCTCGGCGTCACCTGCCGCCGGTGGAACAGGGCACTGAACGCCGTTAATCTGAAAACCGAAACCCGCTTTGTACCTGATCGTACCCTATCACTGGATCACAGTGGATCCGAAGAACAGCTTATTTTTGCAACCAGCTTTTATCGGATTTATAAAATGGTCTCAATTTGGGGGGCGGAAACCTTTATTGGAAAACCAACATCTCTGCCAAAGGTCACCCCAAGTGGTTCGCTACGTTTGGTGTTTTAGCAGGGGTGCCTTGGTTCATAGGGGGGAGGTTTGTCTAGGTCTTGGAGGCGGATGACCAGGATACACTGAACTGCAGATTCCTACCCACCCCTTAAACCCTTTTCCTTCCCAGAACTCTCCTCTCCTTTCTCTATAAAAACCCTCCACACAGCATCCCCAAAGATGATATAGGCCCTGAGGGAAATTATTTTCCTCAGGGCCTCCTGTGTGGAGCTCATGTAAAAAAAAAACCTACACTCAAACTGGGCGAAGCCGAATGTAAAAGCCGCCCACAGGGCCTAGCAACAAAAACCTGCGAAGCGGGTTTTTAACTGCTGGTATAGATTAGTGTCTTGGATAAATATATCCACTTCTATTTTAATGTGCGACATCTATGTCTACATTCTGATATTTTGTATTATATTTATTTTATAATTATTCCTATAATACACTCATTCTCAAAGTTGCGTCAGGCGTATCATTCTATTACAATGCACCCACCGCGGGATTAATTATTTACACACTGTAAGTACCTACAATATAATGTGACATTGAATGGCGTCCGCCCTAAACTAGAAAAACTAACTACAGAACTTCCTCGTGATGCGGAACATCGTAATACTATAGAGCAGTGTTTCTCAACCTGTGGTCCGCGGACCCCTGGGGGTCCGCGAATATATGTACGGGGGTCCGCAGTCTCATTTCTAGACCATTTAATAAAAGTCTCGTAATCGCTATGCTTATTTAGCACGGCGAACGTGCAACAACGACATGTTCTTTTTGGAGAATTCTGTAGGCGGCGTCAATAAACATGCTGCTCAGTTCAATGGCTTTGGATAGCTCACAATGGCAGCATATTTAGCTGATATCTTTAGTGCTTTAACGAGCTGAACTTGGGTCTACAAGGGATAGATAGCAACATCTTCCAAGTTGAAGATAAAATTGAAACGATGCTAAAAAAGCTTGACATTTGGACAAACCGTACAATTAAAAAAAACTACTCGTATAATCACTTTCGTACACTATTAGAGCTTTTTTGAAATTCTCTGGTAGAGCAATTTTGCCAACTTAAACACCTCCGCGTTTTAAGGTCTTCGTTTCGGGATTATTTTCTATTATCTGACAAAAATAAAAATTGGATAAAGATTGGACCCTTTCAACAAACATGTTACTGATATTACTGTCTTGACAACGGCACAGGAAAACCAATTAATAGAAATATCTTGTGATTTAGCTTTGAAACGTAATTTCAAAGAATCCTCTTTATCAAATTTTTAAATGAATGTTAAGAAAGATTATAAGGAAATATCAGAAGAAGCACCTAAACATTTTCTACTTTTCTCAATCACACACTTCTGTGAAAAGGTATTCTCTAGTCTTGGCTTCGAAATTTGTTGCTATTTTTTTTATTAAGGGGGTCCTCGAAAATTAGGCTTGATTTACCAGGGGTCCGCGGCTGCAAAAGGTTGGGAAACGCTACTATAGAGACGAGTGATAATGAAGTCGATGAGGCGTATCTCTAAGCCGCCGAGTATGGCCTCTGCGAGGTTATGTCCAAACGGTGTCTATTTCATATCGGCCTTCACATTATTACGGAATTTCAACAATTATTGGCCTTTACCTTGTGCTGCGGAAGCAATATTATACAAGTCAATGGCCCCACATGAAATTTTTCATTTGTCACTACAATTTTTCAATCAATACCTATCATTTATTAAACAGATCATTCATTGTTACCCAGTGAAGTAGCGTGCCTTGGAGGGGCCAGGTATCAAAATTAGTTGGGGGCCCAAATGAAGGATAAAGATTTCTCACAAAAGAAACAAAAGGCCTCTGTAGCCCGGGGGCCCCGTATCATTGATATATTTTTTTAAATTTATTTTTTTATTATTATTGTACAACAGAATACTTCCAATTACAGTATAATTTAGTTACCCTATCAGCATTTATGCAAGTGACTCTTCAATAATATTTTTAAGGCATATAAAGAACAGTCACTTACATCCAAATGGTTTGCAATTTCATTTAACAGCACCACTCCCCTCGTCATGCCGTACTTTGCCAAGACGTCTGTTCTGCCGTTCGGTACTTTAAATAAGTCATGATATCGACTTCGACTGTAGTGGTCTGGTACATATAAATCATAGCATCCCAAGAGAAATGGGCTATCGATGAAATTGTTCCAAATTTTGAAAGACAGAATAGCAAGACTTGCTTTCCGTAGAGTTTCTAGTCTCACAGAATCAGTTTCCTCAAATAAGTCAATAAGGTGCACGAACCTTGAATAGGTTCCATGCTTCCGCATATAAACATACCTGAGGAATTTCTTCTGGATTTGCTCTAACATATTAATGTACTTCTGGTGGTACGGTGCCCAAACATCGCTCGCGTACTCCAGCTTGCTACTCAGTATGCCATCGAATAACGCTAGCATAGCTTGTATTATTATTATTCTTTATGGCTGATACGGCGGTAGCTACGCCCCTATTGTTACCCACAGTCTCTCCTCACCCCAAATAAATTTCTTTTGAAGTGAAAACTTCTTTAACACCGTTGTGATTTCAAACACGATGAAACTGAAGCAAGCGACACTAACAAAAAACAAATACATACATATACAGGATATAGCCTCTGAATGTTTAGAATGATATAGCAATAAAATATTTATTTATTGCATGGGTAGGTACTCGGTTCCAATATAATACGATAAATCCACGGTACCACGCAAGCCTCCTTTAGTCCAGTGGTATAAAGCGCCCGACAAATCTTAGCGGCCAGACATTCAGAGGACCATGGATCGAATCCCATTAAATCCAAAAAAAAAAATTATATTTTTGTAAAATCCGTATAAACCACTCAATGAACAGGCAAAGAAAACACAAAAGAAAGCGACATCTAGCGACTCCGAAGAAGAAAACACAAATACTAATAAGATGTCTAAATGTACCTATAAAAAAAATCATTCTTCACATTGATAAAAAAAGTTCTTCGTAGTCTCCTCTCCACTCTTGTATACTTTAGTTTTCTGAAGGCTTCCCTTCTACCGCGTGTGAATTGCACACTCTGATTTTTTTTGTTTCGGAAAGGAAAAATTCGTATACGTATGGGAAAAAATGGTATATCGTACCATTTTGCATTTTACTCTCACTATTTTGTGATTGGAATGGGTTAAGAAAGCTGAGTTAGCTTCAAATAAACACTTCTTTAAGGGAACATAATGCTTATTAAAATCAAATTACACTTTTTTTTTTAAAACTTGTCTTCGGTACGATTTGACGAACAGGTATGGTGAATAGTACCACCGGTACATAAATCGTACCTAGGCCATCATTCGAACTTAAAATCAAGGATATCTGCACATTCCTAAGACATGCATGAATAATATTAACTTAAATAACTAACTAATTAACCATCACGCCGTTTTCCGCAGGGGTAGGCAGAGAGGACGGACCGCCAAATATCCCGGTCTTGGCACACATTCCTTGCCTCGTTTACATTCATACAACGTCTCACACATTCTCTTCTATTATTCTGACTCTTGACATGGCCCGACTCAAGTATCTGATTCACTTGGTCGTTCCATGTCTTTCTTGGGCGTCCTCGTCTTCCTCTGCCATTCACATTTGCGTCATATATTCTCCTTACACTCCTTTCCTCGTTCATTCGCTCTTCGTGCCCAAACCATCGGAGCGTTCCTTTCTTGATCTTACTCATTACGCTTACATCAGCCAAACATCAAATTGTAATATTTTAATTAGTGAAGACAATATTAGCGAAACTCAATCGAAAATCTGAAACAGAAAAATCAGTAAAAGATACGGTCACATCAAAATATATCCGGGTTACTGGTGCAAGTTTCGTTCTCCTATCCATGGCAACGCACGCACTGGATCCATTCACCATTTTTATCCATTTTGGTACAGTTTTATCAAAATATTTGCCCATGCTTATGTGGCATGTGTTATCATCTTTCGACGAAAGTATCTGAACCATTCAAACTGACAATATTATCAATTTCTTCATTATCATTATTGCTGCAGTAAACTGCAGTTATAAACCGTCTTCTCTTACGTCGAATAAATGTTTTACCCCTGGTGAGATATTTAACAGAATTTTTATTAGGGACCTTCTTTTTGTCTTTTCTTCAACAAGTTTTAGTTATCTGAGCGACTAAACGAAATTGAAAAGTTTAGTCTAGTCTAGACAAATTGAAAAGTTTCGAACTCCTGCAACTCACGAACCTACCATCTACATATAGCGGTTTCACGCTATGAGTGACCAATAAGTACTTAGGTGTTTGTTATTCATGATTATTGTTGTAAATTTTGAAACACATCTGATGACCTTAGTTTACAATTTTTGTTCCTTTTATATTTATATCATGCATGTATTTTTTTAATTTTTTATAGCAACTTTATTGTTTTTATTTCTCACTGTACTTTTAAATTTTTGTTACTTTTATTTCATGTTTGTATTTTTGTTTTCTATTGTAACTTTTATTTATATTATATTTTTCTTTCTTGCTTTAAAATTGTACTGTCTTTATACATTTATGTAAAAGCCCTCTGGGCGTAAATTAAATAAAAAAATAAACGTACGTCTAAACGTACGGTAAATCGTACCGGTACGACTTATCAAACCACTGGTGGAACGATTTAGCCTACTCTGAGTTATACTGAAAAAAGGGCCACAAAACAAAACCTTTACATATTTAAATATTTCTTCGTAATGGTATGTAAATAAATATATATAAAACTTTATTTGAGAGAAAAATAATAGATCATCTTTGACTATGAGGAAGTCGAAATATGAAGACTGTGAAAACCGAAATTATGTATTAAATGAAATATGGGACAATTCGAGGTGTCCCCAGGCTAAAAAATATCGAAGGATAACGGAAATATTAAGGTGGTACGATTTATTTCGCGGTACGGTATACCACACTTTCCCTTTACTCATTTTATAGCCCGCAGATCACCAGCTTATTTTGCTGAAGCTATCTATCTTTTGAATCGAAATGTTTTCTGGGTGGCCGATAACTGATCTGTCAATTTAAATAAACTTGCTATTGACGGTTTAAAAAAAATTATAAGATTTGTTTTTACCTTGTTTTTACGCTAGTTATTTTTGAGGAAAATATTTTAAAATTTTAGTAAATACTCTTGATTATACATATGTGTAAAATTATCCCAAAGTATAAATAAAAAATATATATTCCTTACGTGTTGAAAAAAATTATGATAATCACTAAAAATACGCCGTCCTACACCTATTTCCCCCCTTTTAGAAAATGAAATGGTGTCGGACGAGAATACATAGCCTGAAAACTTTTATAACTCCGCATTCAAGGTTACTTGCATTCTTGCATATATGTAATGGTTAAGGTTTTCACGGGTGTAAGATGTCGAACAATTTTCTCGATTAACGTAGTAGTTAAAAGGACTTTTTAACTCCTGACGTTTCGGACAGATCTCACTTAGGGCTGCCACCTCTCCGGGTTTGACCCGGAGTCTCCGGGTTTGCATGGTGCATGTCCGGGCTCCGGGTTTAACATCGATATCTCCGGGTCAAACCGGGCGGTGGCAGCGAAGCGACAAACGACATCTGTATTTAACATCTTTTCCAAATTCGATCTAACAAGTGCAGTAAGTTACGGAGATATTGTGGAAGCTGTCGAATCACTTGGTTTTAAAAATGTCAACGAAGATAAATTTTATGACGAGACCCGAAAATTAAACCAAGTATTTCCTCAGTTCGTACAATCTACATAGTGATTCAAAATTACCTGTTGATTTACGATAGGTTCAGTTATTCAAAGTCACCTCAACCTTCACCGAACTACCAAAAATAATTGGAAATTTTTTTATTAATTAATAAGCAATGCTTTTGTTGAACGCGTCTTTTCTTTAGTGGGAAATTTGTGGACAGACGACCGAAACTGCTTGTCAGTGGACATAATGAAGGCAGAGTTAATTGTGAAGATTAATTACAATATGAATTGCCAACAATTTTTGAAGTTTTTGAAGAAACCTGAACAAGAAAAAATGCTTAAACAATCCCTTCAAAATGAAAAATATAGTTTTAAGTGTCAAGCTGGTCCGTCAGACTAGCACTAGCTAGGTCATTTATATTAAAAAAAAAACATTCCAAAAATTTTCCTCAGTTCGTACAATCTACATAGTGATTCAAAATTACCTGTTGATTTACGATAGGTTCAGTTATTCAAAGTCACCTCAACCTTCACCGAACTACCAAAAATAATTGGAAAAATTTTTTCAATCCCTATAAGCAATGCTTTTGTTGAACGCGTCTTTTCTTTAATGGGAAATTTGTGGACAGACGACCGAAACTGCTTGTCAGTGGACATAATGAAGGCAGAGTTAATTGTGAAGATTAATTACAATATGAATTGCCAACAATTTTTGAAGTTTTTGAAGAAACCTGAACAAGAAAAAATGCTTAAACAATCCCTTCAAAATGAAAAATATAGTTTTAAGTGTCAAGCTGGTCCGTCAGACTAGCACTAGCTAGGTCATTTATATTAAAAAAAAAACATTCCAAATGTTAATACTAAAAAAAGTTTTTTCTTCTAACACAGCAAACTTATTTTGTGGCACCATTTTAATCAAATTAAAATACTTAGTTTTTACCACTTTTATTGTTTATAATAACATTGTCTATATCTTTTATTTTTCCATTGATACCATTGTCTATGTCTATTTTCAAAATTAGGAAGTATTAATAAAACCCTGAAGAAGTGAGCGTTGCTCACGAAACTTGTCGGTTTTTATAAACAATAAAAGTGGTAGGTAAAAACTAAGTATTTTATTTAATTAATTTTAAAATAAGTTTTATTTTAATAAAAAAAACTATATTTCTAAAATCTCCGGGTCTACTGTTTTTGAAAGGTGGCAGCCCTAATCTCACTGTCCATCTTCAGAGGCCTTATGTCTTGAGTGTTGTCTCAAACTGATCGCTTTCACGTACGTATCTGTTCGGTCCAGAAGCTAAGACTTAACGTCAGGAGACAAAAAGTCCTTTTATGGACTACGTTACGCGGGTAAACCGAGAAAATTATTCAACATTCCATTGAGGTATACCAAAGGTCCGAGCATACTATTTCAAATTTAAACCATTCGTAACTGACTATCTATAATGCTACGGAAACGCACGCTACTCAACCAGATCTGCTAATAAATAAAACAATTATAAATCACAAGACATTTGAAGGAATACGTGAACGAATTTATCACACGAGTGGTAGTTTAATTTTATTATTTGTGTAGTTGTACGTCGTACCTACTAAATATCAAATTACATCGACAACTTTACTGTCTAGCTTAAATACCTGTGTGTTATCGAGCCATTGTTACATTCTAGTCTTCATTCGGGGAACGGCTGGGCGGCTTTTATCATATAAAACTTACTTTTTAATTATAATTTTAATAATGTGAAAATCTATTTTTGGATATTATGTGTATTATTAATGTTACTATAAATGTAAAACATCTGTTGATTTTCCTTAAGAGGGCATTACCAGAGAAAACCGGAAATACGTCATTTTCAAAAAAGTTTTTAGACGTATTGACTCTTTTCCACAAAAAATTATAAATGAATTTCGAAAGATTGTTCTTTTATCTAGCATTCGTATGTAATAAATTTTGAGAATTTTTTTTAATTTTTAGTGTAATAAGGTTATTCCATAGGTCGTTGGCAGATTTGTTCAATTTTCAAAAAAGTTTTTGTATTATACCACACCCATTTCAAATAACAAAATCATGCAGTAAAATAAATCAATACATTATCTAGCAAACGTATGTTTTAGAATTTTAATTTAAGTTTCAATAAAATCATTAAAAAATATGTACGTACATGTGTTTCTTGGCGAAAATTGGTCCGTTTGTGTATTTATTTGCGCACTTACAAACTAATATATTTCAGATTTTTTTAACATTCTTATTAAATTTAGACATTATTGAAAAATGATAAATACTTATAATCAAAAAATAACCACAAAAAGTACATTAATTTAATAGTTTTATCATCACGCCTTTCAGCATTTTTGGATTAAGGTATAAATTAAAATTGAAATAAATTCGATATTGAGTTATAATTTAAAAAAGCTGGTACGGAGAATAATTAATCTTTCTCGTTGTAACCGCCCTGCACAATCGTAAGAACAACTTTCGACGAAATGTGGATTTTCGTCCGCTGGCTGGTTAAACGCTCTTAATAAATAAAATAAAATAACAGGGCGATACTGAGATTATCTTTCGCCCTGGAATAAATCAATTGCACCTATTCTAGGGATTGTCGGAAACCCTTGAATGACAGGACTGCTGATCCTTGGTCCTTGGTACCAAGTATGCAAATGACAGAATCGTGTACACCAGTTAAAACATGTTGGTTTGATTACAGTTACTGGTGGATCAGGTGATGATCCTGGAGACAATGACTCCCCTGGACTTCATGGACTTCCGGGAGTACCTTTGCCCCGCCTCCGGTTTCCAGAGCTTGCAGTTCCGGCTCATGGAGAACAAAGTAAGATTGGAACTCTCAAATACCATTATTATTGTTTTGGGCCAACATAAATGTTACCATTTGTACCAGCTAAGTCTTCCTCGTCACCATTTTGATGTTTTAGTCTTCTATCGAACCATACTTCTTTACAGGCTTGCCTAGAAAATGTATCTGCTTTCAGATAATGCCCGTATATTCACAGGCTACGTCAAAACTATACACACCGCACCGAGCCGCTCCTAACCACAAAATAAATCAGGGTATTTTTTATTTTTTTTTACAGTGAATACCGCACAAGAATCTGAACTGCTCCCGTCTGGAGCCAGTGAGACTATGGCATCCCCAATTGGGGTATGTTGTGAGGCTGAAGGTAGTGGGGAGGGGAAGGAGGTGGGGAAGAGGAAGGTTTGGGAAGTACCTGGCTATTCAGATCTGGTCACCAAACACGGCTAAAGCCATTTTTAAGCAACGTTTCAATTCTGAATGGTGGTCTTACACCAGGGCGATACTGATAGTATCTTCCACTCTGGAACATGCCGCAAATATACTATATATTATTTTAAATGAATTAATTGTGAAATAACACAAATTAATCAAATAAAATTTATTTGCGCATGCCGGGTTCGAACCCGCGACCTCCGGATTGTGAGTCAAGAGTCTTAACCACTGGACTACGGAGTTCGTAAACTCATAAACTCAATTGTCACTGTAATAATTAATAATGTATTATTTGAGCCTTCTAATCAAAAGATAGTATTAATACGCTAGCGTCTGGCATTATTTAGAGTAAAAAATGGACATGAAATTTTGGTCTCCGGTGACACTTTTTATATATTTTTTAAAATTAAACAAAAATCTGAAGGTAGGCATTGGACAGTTGTGAGTGAGGGATTGTTCGGTTACCGAACGTTCGGTTATGAGTGACCACACGTGGAAGAATTTTTTTGTTGGGTTTTGAAAAAAACATTGAAAAAAAACACCTCAAAAAGTCACCGGAGACCAAAATTTTATTTATATTTTTTACTCCAAATAATGTCAGGTATGGTTAAAGTAAGTCAAGTATATATATACAGGGAGTTCCAAAACACAATATCATCCCCTGGAGGGCTGACAGGCCAACTCATGACGGATTACAATATCATATCATGACATCACTGAAAAGTCGTTAGTTTATGAGACGTTTACTTTTATGAATTTCGAGAAAATCGACACCTAGATGAGTTTTTCAAGTACCACAGCTACCAAATTCCATATTTATTTATTTATTATGAATTAACGCCGATTAACGGCTTTTACATGGGAATTCCAATAATTTGAAAGAATATACATACTTAAGAAAAAAAAAATTAATATAACAAAAAATTAAAGAGCACATATTGAAGTGACAGTATAAAGCAAAAATAGTAAGCTTATAAATACAAACATGAAGAAAAAGAAAACCTCATATACGTAAAGTACGTAGTAATAAATTTAAAAATTCTAGAAACATTGATGAAGAATACAAACATACAAAGTATATTAGATTATAATCTAACTGAGAAGCGCTGACAAACAGCTTTAATTAAATAATGTTTTAAATTAATAAATTACTTCGTTTTTACCACTTTTATTGTTTACAAAACCGACATGTTTCGTCAGCAAAGCTGACTTCTTCAGGGTTTTGACAGAACTAATTTTAAAAATAGACATATATAGGTAATAGAGAAAAATTTACCTATATATGTCTATTTTTTAAATTAGTTCTGTCAAAACCCTGAAGAAGTCAGCTTTGCTGACGAAACATGTCGGTTTTGTAAACAATAAAAGTGGTAAAAACGAAGTAATTTATTAATTTAAATCAAAATGGTGCCACAAAATAAGTTTGCTGTGTTAGAAGAAATAATGTTTGTATGCTGATAATCTTTCATATAAAGCTGTGAATAATTACGTAGGTATTACCGCGAGCCGAGTCACGAACTATATAAAAGGAACGAAGCAACCACGAGCGGCGTATCGCGCAATAATTCGTGGCTCGGTTCGCGATTTTTCATGAGTTTCTCGCGGAAATTTGTGAATACTTTAAATTCTGTGAAAAGATTGGCCCTAACGGTGCGTAACTGCATACCACCATTTTATCTAAGTATACAGATGATGTTATGGTATTGTACGACTGGTTATGTTATTGTGACTTTATTGCGACATTGAATTACTGTTTAATAATAACAAGGTGATAACACTGATAACATTTAAAATATTTATTGTTTATTAATAATGAATTCGTCTTACGCAAACCATGATACGGGATCAATATTTTGGTCCATTTTTCGTAGTGATGCAATCATCAACACTGATACTTATATCATTTATTATTCTTGGGCACTTGACGCTTAACTTAAGGCACCATATCCCCGCTCAAAAAGAAGATGGAGAGATATGTAATTACTCGGATTATATGCACTAACAAAGTGTCAAAATATGCATGCAAATATGCACTAAAAAAGGCCGAAATATGCACTAAAAACTCTTGATTTGCTCAAAATATGCACAATGCAAAATCAAAAAACCATTCATATTTTTATATATTTTAATTAAAGACCGTACAAAAACAGCGAAATATTCTTAAAATTATGCATAGTTTTTGTGATAATATACAACTAAGTATTTTTCCAAATTTTCGAGCTCAAATTTGTGACGTTTGTCACCCAATATTAATTTGTACGCCGAAAACGACCTCTCTACGTCAACTGACGTCATTGGACAAAATTTAAAATTTGGCGCCATTTCTGGAGCACCTGTGCCGTTGATGTAGGCATTAATGTTCTTCATGTCTTCAAGACTCGGGTTTTTAAGCAGAATAGAGTCTAACTTTTTACGAATCTTTTCTGATATTGGATTAGGAAGGGCGTTGGCGAGTTCGATCATTGTTTCCAGTATTTTTATTGCTTTAAATAGAGGAAGGTTTTTGTTTCCAATTTTTTTATGGCATCTGGTAACTTGTGGAAATGTGTTGAGATGAGGGCGATATTCTGTTTAATGGATGCGTCTTCAAATGCTAGCTTGCTTGAATGAATTGCAATGGCCTCAGAACTGTCAAATTGCCCAACTATTGATTTACGGCCTCAAAATTTTCAGCATAGAATAATACTGCCTTTAGCCAAGTACCCCATCGAGTAATTATGGGTTCTGGCGGCAATGATAGATTTGGCAATTGCTCTTTATAAGACTGCACACGCGACGGTGGTTTTAAAAACACTTTTTTTGTAGAGGAAATCAATTTATTAACATTCCCATACTCTTGCCGTATCTCTTCTGCAAGGCGATGAAACCCGTGAGCTAAGCAGGTAATGTGTAGTAAATTTGGATAAAAAGTTTGCAAGGCTATGCAAATATGCAAATGCATATAATCCGATGACTAGTAATTACGAATGTTGGAGAGAGCGCGCTAATATTTAAAACGATAAAATTGAAGCGAAAATTGTGAAAATTTTTAATAAAACACGACTCTTTTAAATTAGAGCAAAAATCTTGTGGGGAACATCTAAAATAGCATTTAAGGAACCACTGTGATTTTTTTCATGGGTACATATATAACTTTTAAAATAAGTTGACACGCAACTTATCAGTTAGCTAAGAAATTCCGTTTACATGAGCTCTCATCATCATCTCAGGGTCCTGCGTGGGATAAAAGAAAGCTACTATCTGATGTAAATAAAAGAACTCACATAAAACAAAATGAACTTGTTATTATTGACAAGCAAAAAAACATAATCTACTATAACATAATCTACATAAATACCTTTGTAAACTCATAAAGAAAGGTGTAAAGAGAGAGAGAGAGATAATTCAGTTATTTCAGTAGAATCCACTCCAAATGATCATTCGTAGCTTGCGATAGTTAATATGGCGCACCTCTTCTAACCTCAGCGACAAGGGCTCCAGATAGTTGGAGAAGAGCCCCAGAGCTGCCGCTTCGCAAGCCCATGACACCGTGAAGCATCCAAGATTTCAGTCCATCCACAAAGGCCCGCTAATCACAATGCGTCCAATGGCCATCTTTGAGCATTAAAAGGATATAACCCGCAGTTCTAGATTGTTGATGTCATTTTAGAAGCGCCTGCAATCTTCATTAAAGTTTTCCTCGGTGATATTGGATTGTACGTGGCTGTTTTATATAACGTCATAGGCTGTAAACACGCCCGACTAAAAAATCAATGTATCCAGCTGTATTCAATATTCCCGGTGGCTATTTCTCGGTGGATTGTTTTCCACGTCATTACGAGCGTCAAGCATTAATTCTTCACAGCACCAATTTGTAGGTGTTCGCACTTGCCTCTCTGGCTTGTTGAATAAAAAAAACCCGGACTACATCAAGCAACCACTCTGTTACGAAGCAAAGTTGCTGATAGAGAAATTTACACAATCATTTACGAGTAATAATAATATTTCTCGTGCTGAGATTAAACACAAAATCACACTTCATAATATAACTCTTTACAAATCAAACTTCCGACAAATTCATTATTCTGTCATGACGCGGCCCTTCTAACAGTTTTTTCTATTTTTTTCAAAAACAATCGAACAACGTTCCGGCAATTTGAATTTGTTATCAATCGTTCCAACTGCACCCGAAATTAATAATACTCCTTCTGAGCAAGTAGGTACCGATTGAATAACTACCATGAAAATAATTACGTTACAAAGTGAAATGAACGTGTTTATAATAATTTTCCGAGAATACTTTGATATTTTTTTCTATCGAGGGATTTCATATAATTTGCGATTCGGCGTGGAACACGTCTAGATATTATCTTAAAAAATAACACATATTTTTTTAAAAGCTTAAAAACTTCAAATGCTTGGGAGATTATGTAAGAAATCGGTAAAAATTCGGGTAGCGGTGGATTAACCTTAAAAACTTGCCTTTTGTCATAATGGAACGTACCCATACTACGTGACCTATTCGGGGGCGGGGGGTCTTCAAAATACCACGCTTGGTACAAATGAGCGGCGGCGTCCATAGGTTTTTGGTCACCGGGGGGGTACGTTCCCTAAGCTCCACACAGGAGACCTTGCGGAAAGTAAATTCCCCCAGGGCCTATATTATCTTTGGGATGCTGTGTGGAGAGTCTTTTGAGGAAAGGAAGGAGATGAAGTTCTGGGAAGGAAACTGTATGAGGGGTGGATAGGAATTAGAGATTAGTGTCTCCAGAAGTGACGGACGAATGAATGAATGCGTGCAAGGTGATCAAAAGGTTTCCCTCGATCAGTCTCTGCCGATCCGGCCTAACCTGCAGTTGGTGGACAGACGTATCCGCCGCCAAGACCCGGACAAACCTCACCCCATGAATCCGCACACCTGCTTAGTCACCAAACCGAATTAGTGGCGAACCTCTTGAGGTTACCGCCTCCAAAGTTGGTATTTATTTATTTAATACAAACGGCATAAATATGCCATAAACAATAATTACATGTCACATATTCATATGAAAAATATTAGTAATAATAAAAAAGTGTGTGTATAACAGTTAATGGTGGCGTTACATTGGGAAGTGACACCAGAGACGGACGAATGAATGAATGAGTGCAAGATGATGTTCCGAGAGAGCCCTGATGGAGAGATCAAAAGGTTTCCCTCGACCAGTCTCTGCCAATCCGGCCTGACCTGCAGTTGGTGGGCAGACGTATCCGCCGCCAAGACCCGGACAAACCTCACCCCATGCAGAAATCAGTCATTTTAAATACAGTAGGATTACAAAAGATTTTTTAAATATTTATATTGAGGGATCAGTAGGATTTATAGGTTCAATTAGGAGTTCCACAGAGCCGAACCCTCTGATATGAAAATATCTGGAGTCGGTGAATTTTTTTCCCATTTGATCTCTGGTAGGTTGACATGTTGGTCTTGTATTGTTTTGTATTTATATTATATAGTGCAATTTCATAGCGTGGATTGACTATACTAGATGATCATTTGGGATGTGTGTGAAAGGGTTTAGTTTTTCCTGTGGGGAAAATTTAACCCGGACATTTAAATCTGGTGCGTAAAAAATATATTATCATGTTTCATATATAAAATAAATTATTGAATAAGTATTGTTAATTAAATGTTAATGCGGTTATAAGTGGCTAAATTATTTAAGATATTATTGTTTAATTTATTTTTGAATTTATTTGTAGTCAGGTTCCAATCATCAGAACATTTGTTTGTCGGGTCAGCTAGTAATTTATAATAAATTATTATTATTTTTAATATGCTTACGCGTAAAGTGTTTGAAGTTTGATTTAATTTAACTAGAACTTTTCAAGTCAGTTGTTAACATTTTTATAATATAAAGGAAAGGTTATTTGCAATCAAAAATATCATATATATTGTGGTTCAATTCTTAAACCTTTCAATGTTATTTCCACGTGCACGACACATCACGTGCCATTGACATAAATAAATTAACATATGAATAGTACCTACAACATAAAGAATACAACATTATTCATTCATTAATCATTTCTTACTACTGTTCACAGAGCGACTATGTAGTGTATTTGTAATATTACTAGCAGTTAAAAACCCGCTTCACAGGATTTTGCTGCTAGGCCCTTCGGGAAGCTTTTGGTATGGCTTCGCCCAGTTTGAATCCATTTTATAAATCCGATAGGAACTGGTTCCAAAAATAGCCGGTTCCTCGGATTCGCTGTGATCCAGTGGCAGCTAGTAACCGGGGCAAAGTAACCGCGACAGGCAAAGACGTCATATGTAATATTTAGACGCGAGGTAGAAACCTCAACTGACAGTTACAATAATAATCATATTATCGGCAATCTCTCTACATCTGAAGAGATCATGATGTTACAAATCGAGTAGTAATAATAATCACACGATCTGTTAACGAAGGTGGCGCCATCTATTGGCATTGCTTTAATTCGGTTCAATTACAAAAGCAGATTTGTATACAAAATCCACATACAAAAACGGTTTTGGGTACGGCTCGGCGTCAGAGTTGCCCTCTTAGCCGGATTCTTAAATTTGAACCATACAGTCTCTGGTCTATTAATACTGTTCGATTATCGATTATTGTTGTTGCTTTTATCAATATTAGTGTTGTTGTCGTTGTTATAATGTAATTATATTATTTTTTTCCTATTTTTATTATGTTACCAACATAATATAGGTGTTCGCCTAGTTTGTTGGGTTCATTTTCAAATGAATAAATCAATAAACCAGCCACTTTTATGACTAATGTGGTGATGAATTACTTGCTTCAGCTCGGAGTGAGACACGAGAACCGCACCAAGTATAACCAACGCTACTCGGCGGTGTTCGGCAGCGATCCCGCTGCCACCGGGGCCATTGGCCGATCAGAGGTGGAACCTTCGCTTCTAGTGCTAGTAGAGAAGTGGCTGGAAAGGACTCCGGGCTTAGAAGACGAGGGCTTCGACTTCTGGGGCAAGTTCAAGGCAGCGGTGAACAAGATGATAGGCGACCAGCTAGAAGATGCCCAGGTAAACGCACATAAATAGATATATGTTCAGATCTAATTATTGACAAACAAACAAGTAATTTGGATTACTGTCTATCTATTTTTGAGTCGTTGCCTCACTGTTGAGGATGGTGACCCCCCACTCCAATTGCTTTGATGAACTCTTTTGCCACTCATGGTCTTACGCTGCATTGAGAGCTGTAGAGAGCAACTTTCTGGACGTCAAGGTATTATTCACATAGGTGCGGTGGTATTGGACCTTACCGATTTTGGTGTTCACAACGATGTAACTTACTTCAATAGATGATAAAATTTATAAACTAACAGATAAAACTTTACTTTCTTTTACTCTTTGGACAAATAGACCCAGTGTACTCAACTTTAAAATATGTGTTTCATCTGAAATTCTCACCTCAGTGGAGTTCCTCAAGGTTCTTCTCTGGGGCCAATTGTATTCATTTCTTACCCAAATAGTCTTGAACACCTCATTTACTCCGCTGGCTTTGGTTTCAGGGCTACGCAGATGAATATAAAATTTTCACATTTTGTTTCCAGAATGTAAAACGTATCATAGATAATGAGGTATATTTATACATTAAGTTGGTAGTTAATTTTTATTTGAGTTCTTCTCCTGCTTTTGATGGTTTGAAGGGTGATTGGACGAAAGAAGATGTTCAAATATTATTATTTGGTTGACCTAAAAAATTAGTTTTTTATTTCCAGGATGATTCAACAGAAAGACAAAAAAATAAGATGGCGGATGTCGAGAACCGGAAAGAAGTGTACCGCTCCATTTTTGAAACAGAAGCTCATGAAGCTCTTGTATCTCGTGGAGAAAGAAGGTTTGTTTTGATATTACAGTGAAACCCTCTTAAGAAGTTTTCCAAGGGACCGAAAAAAACAAACTTCTTAAGCAGGAAAACCTTATATGTGGGAAAAATTGGGCCAATATTGAGCCGAGGGACCGAAAAAACTAAACTTCTTAAGCCACGAAACGTCTTAAGAGAGAACTTCTTAAGAGGGTTTCACTGTATTTCTTAATGCAATACAATCTATAATCTATACAACAAATATTGTTCATTGCCCATTGTTTTTACAATAAAAAAATAATTACTAGTTTCTATTTAAGCTAAGTTTGTACATAATGGTGACTAAGTGGTAATTACAGTAGGTTATATAATATAGTTTAAACATATCAAAGAGTATATAAATAATGTCACAGTTTTCATATTCCTACTCACTGGGATTTCCTGTTCTGATGCGGCATGCTGTAGTAATTAAATTACAATAATACTTTTATTAGTTGTTAAGATTTAGTATTTTTTAAATGCGGAAATAGTCTGCAATGTTTGTATAGCTCTCTTTTTTTTTTTTTTTCAATTATTTCTGGCTTTCACCCTTCAAGGGTGTTCTAGGCCATCATTTATAATTACAGAGAAAGGAAAGGTGAATTTATATATTCATTTTATTTAAATGTGCAAATTTCAGAATTTTATGGAAGATTGGAGTGGAGTTCAGACTTAGAAGAGATGAGATGTTGAATGGAGGAGAGGCAATTTTGGATAAATCTTGATAGAAGAGAGGATATTTATTTAGAGAGGGACAATCAAAAAATATGTGATCTAAAGTTCCCACATCTAGACCACAGAACGTACAATCTGGGGAGTCAAGCACGTGAATTTTAAAAAGGTGAGAGGGAACGGAACAATGTCCGATTCTCATTCGAATAAGTAAGGAAATTTCTTTTTTGGAAAAATGGGGGAATTTTTGAAACCACGGATTTGATGGGATAGTCCTTTGTATTGAGGCGTAGTGGGCACCCTTGGATTGACTAGCAATGTTCCAATATTCTGTCCAAACATTGCGGGATCTATCTTTGATGATGGAAAAAATATCAGATAGGGGAATATGGTTTACGAGGGTAACGGTAGGGTTAGATGCTCCTTGTTTTGCCAAGGAATCAGCAATATCGTTACCCACTATGCCAACATGTCCAGGAATCCAAATCAGAGTGACAGTTTTTCCAGAACTTTGAATGGAGGATATCAGTACTCGAATAAGACATACAAAGTGATCATCAGGATGAAGAAGAGGACTGGATTTAAGTTTTTGGAGGGAACTGAGAGAGTCAGAGAGAACAAGAGAATGTTCAAAATTATTTTTTATTATATATTTGAGAGATTCAATTATTGCAATGCACTCGGCAGAAAATATTGAAAATTGGTTTGAAATTGAATAAAATATTCTTTCATTAGAATTATTGTGGTAAACGTTAATACCTATACCACAGTTAGGAGAGTCTGGAGATTTGGAGCCATCAGTAAATAAAAGAGAAGTGTTGGGCCATTTAGAAGAAATAATGTCATTGAACATATTATTGACAGTACGGGCTGGAAGATTGGAATGACTTTTAAGGATGCCGATCCCTTCTAAAATTGTTGGGGATAGGATGATGTGACTATATTCTAATTTGAATAATGGAAGAAGATCATTTTGGATAATTTGAAGCTCTGAGAGAGAATGAAAATTTTTACAGATGGCAGGAAGAGGTTTAGTTCGAGCTCTGATTATAGATGAATGTGTTGAGTCTTTAAACAACGACACTCTGGGAATAACCTGATGGCATTTAGAATTTAAACATTTAAGAACAAATTTGTCAGCAAATAGTTGACGTCTTAAATAAAGTGGAGGATCGCAACATTCTACTTGAAGAGAATTAGCTAATAGATAATTAGCTAATAAGAGTATAGCTCTCTTAAAGGCCCCAAACTCACATAAAGTATAAGGTTGTAGGTTTATTGAACAATCCTTCATTATTCCACTGATTCCTTTGACAGTTTTTGTAAAATTTACCATGTTTGTCGTTGGGTGTTTGAAGATGCGTCCTGGTTTTCACAACATTCTTCCATAGGTATTCGAGTCTTCTCTACACCACAAATAAACCGGTACTTCTTCAGCATCTTCACATTTTCTACAGTTAATGTTGCTTTTCAGCTGCGTGTATCACTGGAGGTAACAGTGCGCTGTTAACGGTCCTACTACCCATCAGTGATAATCAATATTGAGTAAGTAATTGATTGGTTCATTTCACCACCAAGAAATGTCCTGAGCGCCATTTAAAGCACCCTGCGCATCACTGAGCTTGGGTATTGAGAATTTATTATTCACCTATGTTGGTTTCCAGATTCACTCACCGAGCCCTGCAAGGAGCCATCATGATCACCTTCTACAGAGACGAACCGAGGTTCTCACAACCGCATCAAATACTGATGCTACTCATGGATATAGACTCCTTGATAACTAAGTGGAGATGTAAGTTTAAAACAATTCAGTCTCATGAGAATAATGTTATATTTTGAAAGAGAGGGACGATGAATACAGAATTGAATTGTTTGCAGACAATCACGTCATCATGGTACAGAGGATGATTGGCTCCCAACAACTTGGAACGGGTGGGTCTTCAGGCTACCAGTATCTCAGATCTACCTTGAGGTAAGTAGTTATATCAAGAGATTACTAAGTACCAAAGATATTCAAATACAAAAGAGATATGCTAAGGTGTCCGCACAACTGTCGGCGGACTACGACCTAATTAGAGTAGTTTGCATACGAAAAGAATTTGTTGATTTTTTTAAGGTGTGCATTAGTATTGGTTAACAATATAGTTTAAATATGGAAAACATTCGTTCATTTAGTTTAACGTTCTTTTGGTTTTTTCGTTCATTTAGTTTATTTGTTAATTGATAAACAATATCGGCGACACCCGAAAGTGCAGTCCCACCTAGCAAAAACTGCAGATAGCACATCTACTTATATTTCAATATCTTTCCTAAGTACCAATTTATTTCAAATATTTATTGAAGACTGTAGAATATGAGAGACACCAAATCACGGACCTTGTAAACGAGGGCTGAAGTGATCACTTCTTGTGAGTGTTTTCGTATATGATTCTAATGGTTGATCATCAAAGATCCCAATCAGATTATGTAAAAATGTCTGTGAAAAATAGCAATCTTTTAAATTTTACACAACTTTAGGTTTGGGTATTTCAAAAACATCATCATCAAATGGCCAATCAGTGCCATTTTATTTTTTTGACATTTGTAACACCGATTCTAGGTATAAATTGTAATCAGCATGTTGTTATGCTTGTCAGCCAATTATAATTTGAAAGACAGTCGAAACAGTCCTAGAATCAGCGTTAAACCAAACGGACGCCATCGGTGGGACCTTTCAAATGTCAAAAAAAACAAAATGGCGCTGATTGGCCTGATGTTATTGCTAGATTTGAATTTCTGTGAAACACCCCAAAGTACCTAATTGAGCTAAAGGATGATATTATAAATATGGGTGTATCTTGCAGCGACCGTTACAAGGTGTTCATCGACCTCTTTAACCTGTCGACGTTTCTGATCCCTCGCCACCTCATCCCCCCACTGGACCCCGCCATGCGCCACTGCCTCAGCCTGGCGTGGGGCTCCCGCACCGGGCGCATCTCCGACCAGACCAACGGATTCTCCAATCACAACGGGAACGGCAATAGTCACACCGAGGAACAATCAATGTGATAGACTTCAATCGAAACCGATCCTTATTAACTTGCTATTGACAACACCATTGAAACATCTCCCTCCTTTTCACAAACAGTGCATTAGGTAGTCACAGCCTTTAGCTTGTGATCCTGTTAGCTTGTGATATATGTTACAAGAGAAAGAAGAAAAGGTTACATTTGCATTTAGCCGAGTGATTCTGTATCTTTTGTGGGATCGTTATTAGATAACGGGCGTGATCTCCTGTCAGATTTGTGTGATTTTAATTGCTGTTATTTGCTTTTTCTATGTACAACGTACATTAAATGAATAAACAATCATGCATGCTTGCAGGAATTCGCGTTTAAATCGATCTAAACTAAAATAAGTGACAGTAAATATGTAAAAATCACACAAATCTGACAGGAGATAATGTCCGTTATCCTACAAAAGATATAAAGAGGTTAAACTGAGGAACCTCCAATGTGATGAACTTGAAAAACAGAAACAGGTTCTTTTACTCCTGCCACTGAGAGCTCTGTTGTAACCCCTCCCTCTTTTTATAAATGACTTATGTAACAAAAATATACGATCCATCAGTTGTGTGATCCTCCAGCTTCAATTCACACTACGAAGTACACATATTATAAAAGTGCTTTTCTCATATTTTCATTTTCAAAACAGAAAGAAAACTCAAAAATCAAAACAGTAAAAGGATAGGTGCAAGCATTATTTAATGTATTTATTTTAAACTTTATAAAGTGAAGAGAAACTTCTGTACACCAGCCGAGCGATTCTATGTCTTTTGTGGAATTGTTATCGAGATAACGGACGTGATCTCCTATCAGATTTGTGTGATAGCTTTTTCTACGTACAACGTACATTAAATGAATAAATAATCATGCCTGCTTGCAGGAATTCGTGTTTAAAACGATCTAAACTAAAATATGTGATAGTAAATACCTAAAAATGAAAAAAGGAGATCAAGTTTGTTATCTCGATAACGATTCCACAAAATATATAGAATCGCTCGGCAGATTAGACTGAACCACAGATCTGATACAATTTAACTACTTAAAAAGATGACACCTCAGCTATAAAGACTTGAAGCAATTTTTATACCAAGGATGTCTAGACTCATTTTACATCAAAAACCCTTGTAATAAACCTATTTTAAAATTTACACAACTGATAAACAACGAGGTATGTGTAAACTTTAAAACACTGTTAGTAAGGCCCTTAGTATATAATTCCATATTTTCAAATTCATGAAAAAAAAGTTTTAAAACTTGAATAAGATTGGCAGAAACTTCTACTGTATGACATAAATCAAATTAGTGAAGTTAGCTTATCGCATAATATTAACAACAAGTTTTAATTAATTACCTATTCATAGTTTCCAACGAAAAGCCTATGAAGTAAAATATTTAATTTCTAACTTGTATTAGAATTTGGTTTATAATTATTTTAGTCACATTATGTTTGTTATTTTAGACGAAATAGCTCAACAATAGAAATGGTAATTGTCTAAAAAATATTGTACAAACTTAGTATTTAATACAATGTTATGTTTTTATTTTTGGAATAACTTAACGACTTAAACCTCAAATGGTAATATTTATCCAATGAAGATGATATTAGCGAATTAGAGCAAAGCCCCGGCACGCCTGGTCCTGGGTTCGATTCCTAGATGCAACCAAATCTTTCTCTGATTTTTCATTTGAGAGTTGCTAATATTTGTCTTCAATGATTACGGTTTTTGATATGTGTTCAATGATAATATTAAGAAATATGTGTCAATTGATATAATGTAGCATTTTGTAGGTTTAGTTACTACAAGTTCCCATCACCAGAAATAGACCTAATGCCAATGACTTTACATAAATAAATGGACTCGCCATAATCTCATATACTTACTCACAATATAATGTGGAAAGTAAGGAACACTCTTTTGTTTTCTGCGATTTTCAGTATAATTTCTTAATTCAAAAGTTTATTCCTGTGTGATAAAGATAGACAATCAAATAATGTGTGTGTATGAATGCAATGAATATAGGAGCGGGCGGCGTATTGCTTGTCACTTTTTGATGGAACATTCGCTGTCTTCTTTTCTTGAGGCCCACTAGAATAAAAGGTCCGGATGCCTGTCGGAGTTTGATATGTCGAGCTATGCAATAAATACAATAAGGCAACGACAGTTTTCAAATGGTGGCGATTGTCATCAATACTTGTTAGAACTACTGATTTATGTGTTGTTTACTTTAGTCTACTTTAAAACAGTGAAGTTTACTTAGCAACAGAAATTTGGCTATTGCGCGTCCAGAACCTTTACTTTAGTAGGACTTGAATTTTCTCTAATGACATGTAAAACCGCGAGCGGGAAACAGAAAAATTAATTGTAATATTTATAATAATCGATAATATTAAGTAATTTGCGTGTACTTACAAATGAAATGTTATTCATTCGCCTTTACTATTATTTGCCGTGTAAATGAAACATTTTCTCATCACACAGGAGGGCATTTTGACACTTTTTAAAACACAATTTACTTACTGGTAAGTGCTGGTAAGACGCAACCTTACTCGACGTGTAGCAGTTTAGTACTAAAGTACTAGATATCGAGATCGTTACAATTGTCTTGTTCTTGTCTTTCCACTTTGAGATTTCTACCCCTCGTCTAACAGTATGTAACGTCATAGCCTAATGCCTCTACTTTCGCCAATCGAAACTGAGCGAACACCAGTGGCACGCACTGGTCTATGACCAAAGGTAGATTGTGTGCTGTTTTCATGCACTGAATATTTGAAAATGGTCACTTTATTATCACCTTCCACTGATTGTCTTGGCCAACCGAATAAATGAGTGTACAGGTTCTTACCTATATCTAGGTTAGATTCATTTTTATTTTTATTAACTTTCATTTTCTATCTACAGTTCCTTGCTTTTCTTAGGGTAAGCGCAGTTTTTCACCCTTCATGAACTGCATTCCATTGATGAACACTAGCTTAATAAAAATGTATCTTTAGCAAAAGACTTAGTGAAGGATAACTTCATTCTTTGTCACCATACTTTTTTCGTTGAGCAAAAAACGGTTTAAAAATTTAGATTTTTTAAACAGAGACATCGTTTTGGGATTACGATTAACTAGACCATAGGTTCCCAACCTTTTTTTGCCCACCGCCCACTTTGAGAATATTTTTTTTTCTAGCGCCCCCCAACTCGTAAATCTGAAATAGCAATTGTCGTCACGATTATATTTACCAACGGGGGCGGGGGGGGGGGAGATAGGATGGGGCAAGATGCGTTTTTTTTATTTTTTATTGTATATTTTATTTGGTGACCGGCCAACTCAGAATGAAACCAACTCAGAAGCACCTCATGAAGGTCATTAAAGAGTGATGATAAAAAAATATTGATTAAGTTAGGTTAGGATTACCGTATTTTAAATGTATTTTTTCATAGCTTTTAATGACCTTTCTGAGGTGTTTCTGAGATGGTTTAATTCTGATGGAACCGTTCTGAATTATTTTTATTTTTTTTACTTGGGTTTTATTGCTCAGAAAGATTACACTTGTGCACTAATTCACGTGATACGCTACAGTGGTATTGTAGACCAATTTCCGTGTTTTGACGTCTAACTTTCCCTTTATCCTACTTTTCTTTTTCATTTTAATCTTTTCTGCATTTTTTTAAATTTAACATTTCAAAGTCAGTGTTTAGTTTTAATTTGTTATAGATTATGATTCCTGAGTATTTAATTTCTTCTACTTCTTCAATATTTTGATTTTCTATATTAAGGGTAGTAATTTCGTTGAGTTTCTTCTCTAATACCATGAATTTACTTTTAGTTACATTTATTTTCAGTTTAATCGAAGAAAAAAAAACTTTAATAAATAATATAGAAGTGTTCTTTAAAAAAAAGCTTTTTTTGACAATGCATCTTCGATATTATTTGGTATAATATATAAAAGTGTGTCATCAGCAAAAGTTTGATAGAACAGTACTTTAGGCACTTCACTATATCATTAATATATATACATAATAAATAGGAGCGGTCCCAATACAGATCCTTGAGGAACTCCGAGGTTTACTTGTTGTTCTTCAGATATAGCATCTCCAATTTTGTTTCTATATTTTATATTTTTAATTTTATTATTAGTATTTCTCTGTCTATCGTTTCAAGAACACGTCTAAAATCCAAGAACACTACTATTGTATTTTTCTTCTGATCCATACTGGTTTTCCATTATGAATATTTGTTTCTAAACCCTGCTGTTTTACAAGAATGTTATTTTTTTTCAATAAATTTTCTCATCTCTTTTTTAACTATGGATTCTAGTATTTGTTCATATGTAGGTTATCCATTTATTTTTCTGAGGTCTTCGAAATTTTTAGCATTTATTATTTTGGGCACTGGTGTTATTATGGAAGTTTTCCACGACTGCGGAAAAATTCCCTTTTACACAGATTAATTTATTAGTGCAACTATTTAAATTAATTATGCCTATAGTAATTCCAGACGTCGATGATTTTTGCGTCATTGTATTAAAAAATTTCATTAAATACTCACTGTTACCTGAAAATATTATTATTCTCTCTTCTTTCCGATGATTGAGAAGAAGTATCTGTGAATAATGAAATACTCTTATTTTTGTTTTCGACACTTAGAATTAAATTTGGCTATTTTAGTTTTATCATCTTCAACTCCATCGGGAACCAAACTTCCTTAATGTTTTCCCTCTGTTTGCCACTTATAATTTCTTTAAGTGTAGTCCACATTTTTCTTGAATCTCTTTGAGAGGTAATAATTTTTAGCCTCGAATACGAATTTTTGGTATGTTTTATTTCTGTACCTATACATTTATACATGCTTCAAAGTTTCTTACAGGTTTCCCACCTTTCTTCTGGAAATTGTATTTTACAGGCTTTATAAGCTGTATCCCTTTGTTTTTTTAGAAGATTTAGGGATTTTGTAGGTATACTATTTATTTGTATTTTTTAATATACTACTAGCTGGTTCCTGGCATGCGTTGGTATACCATTTTTAAAGAAATAAATTGTTTCCCTGTTCCCCTCCCGCATTTCCTTCCCCTCCCGCGTTCCCTTTCCACCTTCCCCGCCTACCCCCTCCCCTCTTCCACTTCCCCGTCCCGCCAATCCCCCTACCGCGTTCCATATAACAGTACCAGTACATTCAGTTTTCAAACATTTCGCGTGCCTCCTATTACATTTTTTTTATTAAAATTTTCTCTTTTCATTCAAAACAAATATTCATTTTTATATATCATAATAACAATCAATCAAATTTGGTACCTAACGTAGGTATCTATTTAAAATATCTATAATTTAAATAACCCATAGATAATTCTTTTTTTACAAAAAAAAAACGTTCGAAAACACAATTCAATTTCGTCAAACGCGTTAAGTTTTCTGAAATTATCCAATTGTCTGAGCAATTTTCTTCCCGTAAGAACCTTCTACAAAGTATTGGGAAACTTAAAAAAAAAAGTGAAATGAAGGCGTGAGCAAGGGAAACAGGAATTCATTTTATATATAAATACTATCTGGTTTCGGCATGCGTTGCTATGCCATTTAATAAAGAAATTGTTTCTCCCTGAGTGTCCTTTTCCATTCGTCCCGTTTCCCTTCCGCCTCCCCTTCTTCTCCTGCGTCCTCTTCCCCTCTCGCGTTCCCACTCCATCACCTCCACCTTCCCTCTCCCCACTCCACTCCCCCCCCCTTCCCCCGTCCCGCAAACCCTTCTCTTGAGTTCTCCTCCCCCTCCCACGTTCCCCTCCCCCTCCCAGGTTCCCCTCCCCACTCTCGTCTTCGCCTTTCACCTTCCCCGCCTTCCCTCTTCCCTTTACCGCTCCCTCGTACCGCCAACCCTCCTCCCGCGTTCCATATATTCAAACCCAGTACATTCAGTTTTTAAACAGCCCGCGTGCCACCTTTTACAATTTTTATTCAAATTTCCATTTTTCATGTATATTAAATTTGGTACCTAACATAGGTACCTATTTAAAATATCTAAAATTCTTAATTCGATTCTAACTATTAGGGAAGTAACTACTTTAAATAAATTTTAAACTTAAAGATTTTCAAAAATAGAATTTTATTTAACAATCATTGTTTTGCAAAATATCCTTCTCAAACACGCGTACTGTCAAACGTGCGATAGTCGTTTAGATTAGTAATAGGTTTTCTAAAATTATCCAATTTTCTGCGCTATTTTCTTAATTTTTCTCTCCGTAAGAACCATCCTCGTACTTCAAGGAATATTCGAAAAAAAAGAATTAGCGAAATCGGTTCAGCTGATCTCGAGATTTGCGCTTAGCAACACATTAAGCGATTCATTTTTATATATAAGAGAAGATATATTCGTTGTAGGCATTAGTTCATTTACTACCGTTTTCAGGTGTCCTATTAGTTCATCGGCTTTTCTGTCTAAATTTCCTTGGTTATCACAATTTATCCTTATTATAGTTCTTTTTATTCCTGTATATATATTATACTTCGTGTTCCCTGAGGCTTCAGACTATTATATCTCATTTTTGTAATAATTGTTTCGCGATCAGATTGATTTTGAATTCTTCCGCAGCATTAACTTCCGCGTAAAAGTCATTTGAAATTACCAAATTAATCATGGCTTTAGAGTTTTTTCATATTCTTGTATAATTTTTGACAAGTTGCTTCCTACCCAGGCAATTTATGATGATTTGTAATCATGTGCTTTTTATATTGAATATTAAAATCTCCACAGATGATTTTCAAGTCTCTTGTATTTATTTGCTAACGGCACCATTCTTCAAAAAATCTAAGAATTTTGTATCATTTTGATTTGGGGAATGATAAATAGCTGCATAGGTTCCCAGCTTAAAATCCTTCAATAGCCAGTAGGTATCCAGGTATTATTTTTATCTAGTACCGCATTTGTTGTGACTTTGTAAGAGATGTTGTTTACACACCACACACATACACTACAGAATTAATGTGATAACTCCACCTGTATGCCTGCTGCTAAATGAGTCGCATCTAATTGTCGAATAGCCCTGAAATGTTGTTTCGTTTTGGTTACTTTCTTCGGTAATACAGGTTTCGCTCATCATCACCATGTGCAGTTCGTATTCTTTTAGCATATCTTCGACTTCTTCGATATGTGCTAGCAAACTAGCTATGGGTTTCTCTGGGTCTCCTACCGCCCCCCTGAAAGTCTGAAACGCCCCCCCAATTTTCTCTTTGCCTTCTACCGCCCCCTGAAGGTCTGAAACGCCCCCAAGGGGGCGTTATCGCCCACGTTGGGAACCTATGAACTAGACAATTACACATCTGCCCTGTAGATGGACACCGCAATGCTGTAAAAATAAATCACGATAATCAGTCAAGCGATTTTGTATCTTTTGTGGGATCGTTATTGGATAACGGACGTTATCTCCTCTCAGATTTGTGTGATTTCTACATATTTTAGTTTAGATCAATTTATACACGAATTCCAGTAAGTATGCATGATTATTTATTCATTTAACCTGTTGAGAAAATTTTACCCTTTTAGGGGACAGCTTGAATGGTCCCATAAAAATCATTACATCTCCCTTACTATCATGGCGAGAAATGCGATCTACGCAGTGTTAGAAAAAGATAATACTATGCAACGATTTGAATTCCATAGATATCCGCAAAAAAAAAAATTATTCAGATTTATGACGTCAAACTTCCACCAGAACAATGTAAGGTGAAAATTTTTAATGTTTGCATTCAAAATTTTAATATTTCAAAAATAACACTCTTACTTCTAATAATACAATTTGAAAGCGTATTTAATCGCCTTTCAAAAACAATTTTCAGTTTTTGGATACGTTCAGAAAAATTCAAATTATTTTGATTTTATTGGAATGGGGAAATATGTACTCAAGAATTCGCCAGTCACAGACATCTTTTTTATTAGCGGTATCAGTAATTTAATCTCAAATCAAGAAAGGTAAATAACAGCCATAAAAATCACACAAATCTGACAAGAGATCACGTCCGCTGTCTAATAACAATCCCACAAAAGATACGGAATCGCTCGGCAGATGATATTTGGAAAACTACGACTACCATCATTATAAGAGTAAAATGATGTTTGTACAATGATAGAGGACTTGAACCCAAGTGGGTATAAACCACAGCCTTTGCACGCTCAGTTACTAACCTAACTTAACCACTGGAGCGATAGAGATTTTCCTGCGTCCGGGAATGTACATATTCGAGCGTACGCGAGCACATACTATTAAACATATAATAAACCTTAGACTTTTGATGTCTCACTCTAATAATGCAGAAGTCAAACCAACAATTTAATTATACCACATAATATATAAACTGCTTACTGTAGCCAATGAATCTGCCTATGCTTATTTTTGTCCTTTAAAATCATAAAAATTTATCAACGCGTGAATTCTGTATTTTAGTTACTGAAATTATCCTAACTTGTACGTTTTTGGGGAAATATTCAATATTACTATTTATGTACATTGTCTACGGTCTATTGGAAACGTCTGTAGTCAGAGATAAAAAAAAAATACTGTTATACTTGTATTACAGTATACTATTAAATGCCCGTAGTTAATATATTACATTTATTAATATAACGAGTACAGATGATCGATATCAGTGACTATGAGAGAGTGAGACTTCCCATGACAATGGTTTAAATATACCTTTCTCTCTCATTTGCTCGGAAGTCATGTTACGAACTATTCAGACCCACAGATGCATTAAAATTTTAATATTCACTATAGGTCACCCCAAGTGGTTCGCTAAGTTGGTAACTTAGCAAAGGTGGAGTGAGGCTTGTCTAGGTCTTCACGGCACTTGCATTTGTCCACCTACTGTGTGGTGGGCCAGATCGGGAGACTGGTTGAGGGAGACCTTTTTGAACTCACCAGCCCGACACTCTCAAACCATTGCCTTGTACCGCAGTGGGAGGGATGGATTCAAACGTCCGTCACTCCTGGTTACATTAAACCCCAGATTCCTACCCACCCTTATACCTTTTTCCTTCCCAGAATTTCGTCCCTTATAATAGTCCTGGGTCGATCGATCGTTTTACACGACCCGGGTCGCTCACGACCCACTGGCGTCACGAGCGGGTCGAGAATACCCGCTCTTTTCGCGACACAAAATACAAAACTCGATTACTCATCACCCAGTTAATTTCTACGGGCGCGCCGCGCGGTAGACGGTCGCCGCCCAGACCGGTCAAGTCATACGCGACACAAAACCCAGGTTATAATTGTGTGAACGTTCTCTCACTGCTCACACCTGTAACTAGTACTGTCATGTCCCAGAAATTAATTTTAAAAAAGACATGCTTCAGGGTTAAAAAAACAATGTTTTATCATGTTTTGGAGGATATAAAAACCTTGTAAAAAACATGTTGTTCTGAAGCTTTTATTGAGAATTTAAATAAGTAAATTAGCTGTAAGCTAATGCTTTGTTCTAATTTCTTTTTATTAAAGTCAGACATTTTACACTTTTACCAGTTTATAGTTTCTATTACAATGCACAATTACATTCACATTCACACTCGTACGAAAAATGAAAAGTTTTTATGAAAACAACACTAACAAAATGTGAAAAGAAATGCATTTCAACTGTTGATTAACAATACCAAGATACGCTCTAATTAAAAACGACGCAGTGTCTAGTCGAATATTCAAAAATCAAATCTACCTAACAATCCCGCGATGACGTGACACACGGGCAGGAAGCAGAATACTGTCACGGACGTGTGTGCGTTGATCGGCAATCGGCGATCGAATGTGTCGCAGTTTGCGGGTTCCGGGAGCTGACACGTTTTGCCCCACCCGCACCCGGCGATCGGTCTGTGAGTCACGGGGTGCAGGAATGTTTCGTAGATCGCGGGTCGCGGGAGTGTGTCGCGGTTCACGGGTCGCGGGAGTGCGCGCGTTGTTCTTGTCTTGTTGTTCGCAAGTCGCGGATCGTGAGACCCGGGTGCTGACGAATAAATAACCCGCTCGCTCTTTGGTGGCTCGTGAGCGGGTTTCGACGATCAGGTCTTTCACGATAAACCCAGGACTACCTTATAAGCCCTTAGGAATTTTTTATTCCTCTCTGTAGAGCTAATGTGTAAAAAAAAAGAAGTTAAATTTTTAGAAAACGATTTAAACATCTACAGGCAGATTTCAAGTAACAAAAATTACCTAGAATATTCAATGAGACGAACATTAGTGACATCTTTTGGTATTCGATAGAAGCTTAATCAATCTAGCGGCTAAATATATTGGATGATAGCTGGAAGCTATCCAAAATTGGGTAGCTATCACTTGAGTGGTTCTGCGTACATAATAACATGTAATTGAACTGACGAGATGCTCGACTGCACGCACTTGCTCATAAATGAGCAAGCTTGGTTTGAGCATACTCATGAATTGCATGCTTAAAGCCAACAATTGAACACTCATGCTCTTTACAAGCAAGCTCAAACAAATGGAGTCCATTCTATTTTCCCAGAATTAAACAAAATAATCTTTTTGCTTGCAACAAAATTATTTAAGAATCTTCCCACAAAAGAAAATAAAACGATTGATTTGGGTCCAAGATGTCAACAAATCCAAAAATTACTAAATAATAAATCCTAATTTCAATAGAATGTGGTTTCATTTTGGAGGTAAAGGAACTTTTAGGGAATTTGGAAATCTATTGTGGGAATCAATTTTAGTGATTCAGTTCCAAATACATTTGTGATTCCCACAATTTCGTCTCCGCAGCGGGTCATCTCTTCTTTATATAATCTCTATAAATAAAAATGAATCCCCGAAATGTATGTTCGCGCATAACTTCCGAACGACTGCACCAAATTGGATAATTCTTTAATTTTTGTGTTCGTTATTGTCAGGACAAGGTTTGTATAAAACTACTGGTGAGCTCTGGCATCATGAAATTTGTATAAAAAAATTGCAATAGGTGGCACGCGTGCTGTTTGAAAACTGAATGTACAGAACGCGGGAGCGGGGTGGGGGGAGGGGGGTTCATGGGAAAGGGGGAGTGGAGTGGGGAGAGGGAAAATGGCATAGCAACGCATGCCGGGAACCAGCTAGTTTTTGATATTTTTGCAATGAATGCGCAGGCGCGAACTGAGATCGGATCGAAATGAGCATGTTCATAAGCAAGCCTATTCACACATGCTTATAGTGCATCCCATTCCACTCGCGAATCCAATGAGCGTGCTCACAAATCAACCGCTGTTGATTTGTGAGCATTCTTATTTGAGCTCGAATGAGGTATGCTCAATACTAGCAACGTCACTGACACACATGCTACTAGGTAGCATTTGCTCATTAGTAGCACATTATCTTGCTACGAATGAGCATGTCTTTCAGTACCATAACTCAGTTTGATATATATATATTTAAAATTGGGTTACTTACACAGCGTAAAGAACACAAGAAATGCCTTGTGGAAGTGTTATGTGATCCAAATATTTGGCCAATCGGGCATTAAATTTCCGAAAAAATGTGTTTCGCCATGTTTACGAAATTCGAATGGGATGGAGATCTACGATGTCAGATGAGTGTGAGTGAGCCAGAGCGCATGTTGAATGGAATATTTGTTTCTATTCATATTTGTATGGAAGGTTCTTCTTTATTCTAAGGTTACATACAAAACTCAGTTTTATCTATGTATGTATTACTATTCAAGAAATCTGAGATCAATTTCCATAAATGTGATTATTTTACATTGGACAGTGTGGATACATTATTATTCAGATGTACTCATGTGGTGTATTATGTGTGAAAGTGATCTGAAAACCAGTTAAGTTTAATTAACTAAATAATTAATATTAAAAGGAATACTAAAAGGAATTTGGGTTCATATTAAAACCATATCTTGCATTGGTCTTTATTCTGATTAAAGATAATAGAAACAAACACGCAAGCGTGTCAACTATTGCAGAGCTACAAACATACTGCTCAGGATTTCAAAGCGGCGGAGCAATTGAGTCACCTGCTTGGTAAGTAGATAGAAACAAAGGAGGGGTACGACTGTCATGTGGGTAAACAATGTTAGCGAGACTTTTGTATGTGTAGTTTCGTATTAATAATGGTACATTGCCCCTCTCCCTTGATTCTTTTACATACGTTTAATTGAATGATTGCTAAAATGCAGATAATAAGGAACTTCAGTGAAAAATATTATGGCTTTAAAAAAATATGTTCATATAGACCAATAAACGCTGATTCTGAATATTAAAGGCAGAGTTTTTAAAAAAATATTAAAAAGTCCATTTTTAATCGGGTCATAGAAACACGCCATCAAGTTGGTATTATTGAAATGTTTAGTGGTGACGTCACTGAACACCGTAAAGTCATTGTATGGGAATGTCGGTATGACATAAGCCATCATATTAACAACATTTCATCTTATTCATTTATTTAAATACGGTTTATAGAGATTGAGTTGTTGTGTTTATTGAAACATTATTTAGGCCTAAATAATTCAGTTTCAAAAATGAAGGTATTTTTTATTAATTTATCTCTATTATTGAAAATATTCAAAAACTACTGCACAAAAAAATAGTAATGCTGCTCTAGGGAACTCTGAATTTCAAAATGGCGCCAGTTGAACAGCTGATTGCCCGATCTTACAGTAACTTTTCAGGAGTGATGACTTCACTCGATTCACTACACATACGGTGGTTTTCGGGGATCTTGAAAAATTAAAACTTTGACAATTATTTTAACTATTAAAACCAACTAAAATAAAATGCAGTTATTTAAGTTAGAAGGCCATTATTCATAAAAAAAATGGACTGGAGTTCCTTATTAGTAATTGCATTCTAATTCATGCTAACAATACACGCAAAACGTATTAAATTAGTTTTTTATATTGAATTTCTTTTGCCACTACATCTATATCATAAGTATATACCCAGGTTACTCTGTAATTAATTAATAATAAATATACCTAAACAATAAATTCAAGGATAACATCAAACATAATTGAACCATGACTGTTGAATTGTTTTAACTGTAAGTTAGTAGGTAATTTAATAAATGTAAGCAATATAATATATTTGATTTCTAATGCACTATTATAAGATTAATGATAAAAAAATGTATTCTATTTTGTTCATACATAAATAATAAATAAAATGTACACATTCCAAATTTATTTTTTCAATTAATTTTATTTCCACATGAAGGTCAAAATTTTTTACAATATGGATTATATAAACATACAAAATCCATACATGCATCTCATATTCAAATACAACAATAATTAATAAATTCACAATAATATTATATGAAAATAATAACCTAAAGTTAAATTTCACATTATTAAATATTATATATAAGAATCCCGAACAACTTTCCTTCTAAAGTAAAACAAAAAAACATCCCCTTTAGAAGGAGAAATTTATCACAATTACAGCTACTTCACTCAAGTCTTTATTATTTATGCAAAAAAAATATTCTACACATTATACATACAAATTGGAAAAGTAGAAATATGCAAAGGACTTATTATTATTTTAATGATTTGCTTATATTATAAATTCTAAAATAAAACTTTTTTTTGATTTGTGATTTTGAAGACAACACTTTGTTGATTTGTGATTTTGAACGATATTTGAGATAAATTGTTGTTCTAACAATAAAAATATTTTTATCTAATATACCTATAAAAAAAATCTCTTAGAAAATAAGGTATTGTTCTGTCACCTAAGGCAACTAGAGGCAAAGGTAGTATTTGTGATATGAAATCTATTACATTTTTTATTATGAGAATTATCAGACAGCCCCGGATCTACGACTTTTTAAACCGGGGCAGAAAATTGATAGTAGCTCGCCTAGTAGTGCCCCTCATGCCAGCGTTTGAAAGGGGGCGCCACTTGATAGTGGCGCCCCCTTTCAAACTGCTCGAGTTTATTCGGCTCAGCTCGTGTATTCCCTAGTTCTAGAAGCGACGGGGATTCCCCTGGCAGCGACATCACGTACACCATGCACGACTTAGGATGTGTTAAAAAACAAACTGGCCGTTTTAAAATCAAATGAATAATCGATAGAACAACGTGCGCTGGATGCCAGCCGCTTTGCAAATCAAGTTTTTTTTCAATCAAACATATAAATGACGATTTTGGCGCCCCCTAAAACTGCCGCCTGGGGAAGGCGCCCCGGTTTGCCCCCCCTAGATCCGGGGCTGTTAACAGACGCGCAAAATAGTAAGGTGACATAAGATGGCAATATATAAAAAATATTCATGAATGGAATTTTTCAAGTACACTTGGGTAATGATCAGGTAGTATGTGATATAGCAGGAGTGCGTGATATCTCAAAAAAGATTATGGATCGGAATATTTACAGGTCAGAGGCAAACGGCAAAGCAACATGAGACATAACAGTACTTGGAGAAAATCAATAAACTTTATGTTTGGTAATTCTCACATTAGAATGATAAAGTAATATGAGGCGCATTTGGAACATGGGATATCTCATCTCTTTAAATGCGTGACACTATGATGCTAGTTGCTCCCGTCAACGGCACTTTTTCTTTATACGTGTTTGCAAGACGACTGTTGTGACTTTCGTACGGGGCAAGACAGCGTGTACAACGGGTTAAGGAAGGTTTAATGGGAATTTTTGGACATCAGTGGCAAGGCGATATAAGGAACAGTTAGAGTAGTGCTTCTCAACTCCTTAGGCTAATTTGATCGCTTTTGGGAACAACTTAAATAGTTTTCATAGAAATTGTTGTGTCTCCTTTACTATCATTTGAGAAATATGATCTAACAAGTGTTAGAAAGAAAAAACATCACACTTTATATTTGAATCTAAAAGTTATCCATAAAACAATTAAAATGTACACCTTTATGAAATCTGTATAAAAGTTTCCGACCGCAATTTGAAAAATACATAGTTATGAAATTTTTTTCACAAATTATTTTTACATGAAAAGACAAAAACTGAGGCGATGATAATGTTTATAATACATTTGTTTAATAAAAAATATTTCTGTCGTTGTCAGTAATTTTAGATACAAAAATGCAAATGAGTCATTTTAACAACTTTTTTATGTTTGCATTCAAAAACTTTGTACAGGGTGTCCGGGGGTAAAGTGCATTAACTTCGGGAGGTGATTCTACAAGATAGTATAAGTAAAAAAGATAAATAACTTTGTTCGAAATTCCAACTTTTAGGGGTAGTTTCGTGGTAAAAAGATAAAATTAGACCGGCGTGCGCGGCCAGCTTTATTATTTTTCGCTGTTACGATACGGGCCAATCACCACCATACAATGTTGCCACGACCGTGCCCGGCAGGCTCCCAGCAAGTAAGATCGTACCTCACACTACGGATTTTTAGTACGTAGATCTTTTTGTATGGGAAAAAATGTTGGAATTTCGAAAAAAGTTGTAAATCTTTTTTACACCTACCATCATGTAGACTCACCTCCCGAAGTTAATGCACTTTACCCCCCGGACACCCTGTATTTCAAAATTTTATATGATTTATAAGTTTATTTCTAATAATAAAACTTGAAAATGTATTTCATCACCTTTAAAAAACAGTTTTTAATTTTCGGATACATTCAGAAATATTCCATTTATTCGGATTTTATTGCAAAGAGGAAATATTTTGATATTCTAACAAAATGTGCCCGGAGAAAATACATGTTTTTCAAACAAATTTGGTAAGAAGTAACAAAAAAGTATGCATATGTTACCGTAAAAGCCCGAATATTGGTAAATCCTAAGATTTACCAACTCTTAATGGTAAAAGTCCGAACCGTTCTATAATCATCGTTCACCAACCTAACCTAACCTAACCTAATCTAACCTAACCTAACATGTACTAAATTCTAATGGTAAAAGCCCGAAAAAATCGTTTCTTATTTAACCCCTCAGCAACGTAAGCAAGTATACTCGTTAAAATAACGATAGCAGTCAAGTACAATAAGCGAGTTTACTCGTCAACGCGTGTGTCTCCATAGAAACCGTTATAACTCCGTTATTGTTTTAGTTACATCCGTAAAATAAAAAGTGAAAGGTCGATAGTGAATCATGCTGCACATCTCTATTCAAGTTGTCCATAGAAATACCTAAAAAGAACATTCTGTCAGACGCGCAGTCTGACAGATAATTTATCCCGCCAAATTTCCCACGGGCGGGTCGCCCGCTCCCGACATTGTTAATTTTTATTAAACATTTTTATATGAAATGATTGAAAAGTGAGGTGACAAAAATGTTTATTACACATTTATACAATAGAATAAGTATTGTTGTTTACATAATCTGTGATTTTAGTACTGTTTTTACATAAATACATCACGTGAGTCATTTTGACATTTTTTTAATGTTTGCATTCTAAATTTTAATATTTACAAATATTAATATTTATTTATAATATAATAATTCGAAAGCTTATTTTGTAACCTGTCTAAAACAGTTATTACTATTCGGCTACGTTCAGAAATGTTTCATTTATAGAGCATTAATTGTGAAACGGTAATAACACAAAGTTTTCGTAAAATGTCATTTCGTTTAAGACATTTAAAGTGCAAATTGGCGATTTTCTGAGGGGTTAAATATTATAGACGATTTTTTCGGGCTTTTACCATTAGAATTTAGTACATGTTAGGTTAGGTTAGGTTAGGTTAGGTTCGGTTAGGTTAGGTTGGTGAACGATGTTTATAGAACGGTTCGGACTTTTACCATTAAGAGTTGGTAAATCTCAGGATTTACCGGAAAATCTTAGGATTTACCGTAGTCCGGGCTTTTACAGTAACACATATATTTATTTTTTGAGTCTGTTTGGCTCAAAATAACATTTTTAGTAAGTCATCTGATTTATCAGCAGTAGTAACGATTTAATTTAAAGTATTTTATAGGTGGGATTTTATTCTCAAAGGCACCAGTATAATAATATAATATTTTAATGACTAACATAAAAATAAAGGTTACAAAGTCCCAGTAACATACAAAACTAATACATAGAAAAAGATTAAAAAACATAATATTATGATACTTACACACCAAAACATACATATAACATACCCTGTACAGAATGAGCAGTATACACACCATGGCCACTTCACATTAATAATTCTACTTACTTAAAAAATACAGTCTTTTATTTATTGCTTACACACAGGCTTCATAATATAGGTATTATAATCATACACATTAACGGCAGCTGGACAAATCAGAACATTTTCGAAAAATGAAATAAAAACATAAAAAAATATGAAAAAAAAAAAACTTTGCTTCTGACATTTCTGATTTGGCGTAAAACCACTTTTACGTATCGCAGAGCTCAAAAAGGATGAGACTATAATTATGCCAATTTTACTGTACACATATTATTGATTCTTAAACTATTTTAATATTTATCATTTTGGATAAGTTTTTTAGATTTTCACGGCCAAAAGTATTTTCGTTATTTGTTTTTGGGGTGTTATGAGAAAAAAAAAAATTTACACGCGATTTTGACCCTTATGTATAAAGAAAGTGTATGAAGAACACGGTCAGAATCGCTTGCTCTATTATCGCCCTTTACCATAGCGAAACCTGCAATGCGCCTAGTCACTCCAAATAATTTATATTTAATTTTCCGGAGCGCAGGGATGTGCGCAGTTCTTGCGCATGCGTGGGGAAAAAATATGTTTATCTACGATTTTGACCCTTCTATGTACAAAATTTGTAAAGGACAGTGTCAGAATCGCTTGCGCCAACATTCCCCATGGGATGGGTATAGATTTCATTCACCTTGTAACTCCAGAATATTTTAAAATAATTTTTATCTATGGACACGAAATGTCATTTCTGCCGCCGGGTGCCGCGTCATAATTTATGCGTCTTACTTGACTAAAACATCGTAAAACCTATCAATTTACGTAATTAACGCAAATAATGTTGTTTTGGTAGATAGTTTATTGTTCTAGGAATGTGTTTCAGTCAATAAAATATACAATAGCTCAAAATTAATCCACAAAACATTCATTTCAAAATTCAAAGTGGTGCTTTTTGCTGGCCTTCCCTGGCCTTCAAGGAGTTAGAGAACGTTTCGGACAGCGTTGCAGTGTCCATCATAAGGGCAGATTCGGCAGGTAGCGCAACACGGCATAACATCCCAAAAACAAATAACGAAAATTTATCATTTCGACCAGAAATTTCAGAAATTGCAACCGGCACAGTCCGTCGGTAAGTGGATTGCTCTAACTCTGGAAGATCTCTGAGATGTCACAGCCTGACATTGTTGACTAATCTAGCGTTAACTCTGGGAGGACTTTGAAAAGCCTCTGAACTAACTTTGTCTCCAAGAGGTCTCGCTCTGACAGATCAGACTCCGGAAGATCCTCGAAAGGTCACAATCTTATTTTGTCCATCATTAACTCTTGGAGATCTTAGAGAAGTCTCCTAACTAACTCTGAGAGGCCTTCAAGAGGTTGTAGGTTGGGGAATTTTAAACTCTCATCACAAATGATGAACATCAAATCGAAAAAGAGTCCATTATGAATTTTTGACATTTATACTATTTCAGTACCAAACGGTGTGATCAGCTAAATGGCGTAAAAAATATGACCATTACAATAGACAGCTCATAACAATTTGTTAAAAAACTGAAACACATCTAAAATCAACTTTTAACTGAGACGGTAGTTAAAAAAAAAAGGAGAGTGTGCAATTCACATGCAGTAGAAGTGAAACCTATAGAAAACTAAAGTAGACAAGAGTGGGGAGGCTATGAAACACCGCACGAAGAGGAGACCGATTTTACTATCTCATTTTCTTGCACGCTAAATCCTTTAGATGTATGTGTTTGTCTCTTTTTAGTGTTCATTTCATCGAGTTTCATATCACAACGGTGCTAAAGAAGTTTTCACTTAAAAAAATGGCACTGATTTTTGATTCAACGTTCATCAATAATGTAACGAGAGATTGAAACATTCCTAAGGTTCGAAACATCCATAATCAGACTTATACAATATTAATCATGGACACTTCATTGGCAAGTCCGCACATATTCCCTCCAATTGCAAGATGAATATAGCCATTTAGTCCGAAGGTGGATCCCCAGGAGTTCTTGGCGATGAAGAAGGGGACATCGGCAGTGAGATCGTAGCCGATAATCTGCACGGCGTGGTTGAGGGCATTCGGTGCGCCGGGACAGTGGTGTTGGACCACTCCGCCGAGGTAGTTCTGCCAAGAGAGAGCGTTCACCGCCACGGCAGCTGGACCTGTTTGGGCCACCCAGCGCACTATTTCCATTTCTCTACCAATGACCCTGAATATTATGAAAATATGTGTAAAAGTAACATCAAATGTACACTGTGTTAAAAATACACATTTTTACGTGATATTGCACAAGTGTTCCAATTGCATGAATGTATGTAAATATCCACAATTCGGGGAATATTGTAATGCTGAAGGAAATGGGGAGGGAAGACCAAAAATCAGAATTTAATGTTGCTTTAAATGGCTTTAACCGTTCGCATTTCTCTTCCTCTCCCCTCCTTCTCTCTGATTTTATTCAATTTCAAAACATCCCGCAAATGGGGATGACATAGTTTCACTGGTTGTGGGTAGTTGGAATTCTTGCAGTATCACACAAACTATTCAGATTGGAATCACTTTAAAGTAAAGCCATTGTCTTTTTTTAGGTACATGTTTAATTGAGTGAGTTCTTTGACAAAACAGAAATTAAGCCATTGACAGAAATGAGTGATAACAGAGACAACATCATTTACAAAAAAATAAATAAAAACAGGAGCGGACCCAGGAGAGATCCTTGGGGAATACCAGAACAAGTGAAGTATAATTAAAGAATACGGTGGAACCCCGCAAGCAGGATGCATGAGCATAATTCCTTCCAGAATCTTACTCGCATTGCGAAATATTCAGAAATGAACAATTTTTTTTCCATTCCATAATAATGGAAAATACAATAATGCATTTCAAGTTGAGAAAAAAAAAACAATTTTTTTAAATGTAATGTTTAACCAGAAGAGACCCGTCTCATCACAATTAAATAACCTGTTGCGGCAGGTAACCCTCAGAATCTACAAGCTTCTGAAGTCGCCGATTAGGTTCTCTGCCGCTGTGGATGCCGGATCATCTCTTAAACTTGTCGAACCAACCATGACTTCCCTTAAATACTTTTTCTTCGGTCGTTGATGATTGTGGCGTCTTCTTAACGAGGTCATTCATTAAGGGAGCCAATTTTTTACAATTTATTTTGCTCTTAAAGCAAATTACTCGTTATGAGAGGTGCTCGTTAAGCGAGGTTTCGCTGTACATCAATACATAATTGCTAATATGAAACTGCAGTAAAACTTACATCCCACAGGTGAAATCTTTGATCCTAACTCCCCCGGCAGTCCCCTTGGGGGCCCGGCAGACGCTGCTCTTGCCCGTGGTGGGGTAGTCAATCGCGGGGCCCATGCTGATGTTGTTCTTCGTCAGCCAGAACAGCAGGCTGCAGATGTCACCGCCCTTGCAGCCAAAGTTGCCATTGGTGGCGCAGTCGATGATTTGCTGCAGAGAAATCAAACTGTTAAATTCTCAAATTAAATTTATGATGACCTAATAGTAATGTGAGTAAGAAAAGATCTCATCTGATCGAAGAGTGCTTTTATGGCTAATGACAGGCTCAAAAAAGAGTAGAAAAGGTCATTTGCAAGGCACTTGTCAATAGCTAGAAAAAGGTGGAGAGTTTTTTTTACTTCAAATGTAAACAGGATGAAAGCCAAACATTAGCAATAGGCAGCCTGCTCACCGGGTAGAAAATTATCACCTCATTTATGGACCTCTATGCATAGTTGACTCAGGAAATGTTCTCTGGCACTGTTTACAAATTTTACAAAACGATACTAATGCTACAATACTATAAACAGGACATGATGGGAGAACTTGTGAGTATGTCTTTATGCATATTCTTTAATCTCAACAATTTAATTATTTGGCCGGTTTCAAATCGTGGAACAAACACAGAACAATTAAATAGTTTAGTTGCAGCAACAACTTAGTATATGCTCGAAGGTTTATGGGATCACTTTTAAAGGTAAATGGGTGAACGCACTTGCACGCTAAGGGCGGTGAGGTTCCCTGCCTTGCGAGCAGCCATTGCTTCAGCGGCCTGCACCGTGCTGTAAGCCCAGCACGCTCCGCAAAGGCCCTGATCAGCTACCGGACTTATCACACCAAAGTCTCGCCTGGAAAGAAAATAATCACATTTTTCAGAAAAGGTATTCAAAATTACAAACAAAATATAATTATTTTTAATATGTATAGATAATAATAAAACACTTTGTTTTAAGAGGAACAACTAAGCGGCCTTATTCACTCAAAACTTCAATTAGGAATTGAGGCCAAAATACTTGAACAAACCGAATAATTTTTCTAAATCAAACGGTGTAGCAAATATCTTGAAATGATATGTTATACACGGGGTTCCATGAGAATTCGGAATCATGCAATTTCAACACCCTTTTGAAAGGTCATTAAAAGTTATGAAAAATGAAAAATAACTAACCTCTAACCTAACATTTTTTCATTTAATGACTTTCCAAAGGAGGTGTTGAAGTTCATGATCCTGAGTTGTCCGGTTACCTATGCACGGATATCTCGTTTATTTGTTACAATGTTCTTCTCAAAATAAACAATAATATTATGAATTATTACTAAGTACTTCATTTTAGATATATAAAACTACTAGACGTTTCTAAACATCTATGCTAGTGCTGAGGCGGCCTAAAGTCATTTAAATGCATTTTATTAGGTGTGTCTTCTATGTCGCTTTTAGTGCTCTTATAAATGTACAGATACACTGTATTTCTTCCGCTAAAACCTGTGTCTTTCGAATGCAATTTCGAATATAATTACAAATAATTATTTTATATTTATTTCTTTAAAATGCTTTGTAATACAATCTGAGAATGACAATTACCTTCATGAATTAATTAATCAGTTAGAAGTTAATGGTAGGTAAATCAACAATAATTAAGATCTCCAAAAGGTTAACAAAGTTCACTCGGGCTGTCATTGGGTATTTGTTGATGTTCCCTGATTCCGATTTGAATTTTAGTTAATTAAATTATTACATTATCCATATTACAAAAAAAAACACACAAACATTTTAGATAAAATTTGTTCACTTAATGAAATTTCAAGATCCTCACCAGTCAAACTTCAGAGGCAGCCCACTCGCCATTGCCGCCCTTCGTGTTCTATGACCCCCATCTTCATTCAGGTTCCACCTCTCCGACATACCTCCTTGTGCTCTGTTCTTGAGCTGGTGCTTCCGTGATAGCATCTTTACTCGGTCCAGGTGCAAGGCCAGGAACTCATCTTCCGTCAGATCTGAGAACTTGGTCAGTCCGTAGTTGGCGCCCAGGTTACTGTTCAGCTTTCCAGAGTTTAATTCTTTGATACGTGCGAGAGTGCCCTAGAAAAGAAGGCATTATGAATACATAGCAGATAGCAGAGCTTCTTCATTGACTTGTTAAATGCTTTACAGCAGAGCAGGAAATAAACATATTCTAGAGCGTGAAATAAAACCTACTTCAATGTGTAATAGTGAATATAATATAACAAATTAAAATACAGTGGTATCTCAAGATACGAGTGCACTGATTTACGAGATATTTGAGATACGAGCCGTCGAGCGAGAGAAATTTTGCTTTGAAATACGAACAAAAATTCGAGATACGAGGAACAACCGGCTGAACACGACCCGCGATTTTACTGCGCCTCGTGCGTCTCGCATTATCCCACACTGGGGGGATAACTGCTTGTTTACCTCGCTGTCGAAGCCTCTTTGATAAGTTTTTCTAGGGCTGTGTGCTTTTTGTGCATTTACATACTTTTCACATTTCTTTTTATAACCATGGGTTCGAAGAAAGTAAGTGGAAATGTCAGGGCTCAGAAGATGATGATATCTATTGAATTAAAGCATGAAATCAAAGAAAACAATGTGAAAGACCAGTGAAGAGAAAAGCAGTGACTAAAATTAAGCTTACAGTAGCATTTAAGTTGTGTGTAAGATGCATTCAAATGTTCAAAATAAAAATACACTGTATAAAATTGTTTCTTTACATTATCTTTTATTATGTTTTCATACAATATTTATCTTTTAAAAAACCATTTTTCTTATTCAAAAACATGTAACAAGAACAACTGGGTTGGCATTTTGGGGGCCGGAATGGATTAACGACATTTCAATTGATTTCAATGGGGAAAATTGCTTTGATATACAAGCAAGGTTACGAATTGAATTAAACCCGTATCTCGAGCTACCACTGTATATATATATATATAAACTTTAGGTCGTATGTTAACCAAAATAATACATGTTTTTTTTGGTAAACAAAATTTATTTAAAAGCAAAGTAGTGTGTGGTGTATTGATTATTCATGTAGTTTCAGCTTCATTCAATAGATGTCGAAAGCATAGTTAGTAATAAGAAGTTCTGTTATATCCCAACAGATGGCAGTTATATAGATGATAGGTATAGTATCATCTATCGTCAATCGAGACATTTCCCACTAACCGAAAGGTTACAATGATTGCCGAAGCCATTACCGAGATCGGGCGGGCTCCTCCACTCCGTTCGCAGCAGCGACAGAACTACTTAGAGCCAAGTCTAGTAAGGACAACAACTAGTAATCACACATACCGTGTATTTTGTATATGAAATGGAGGCCTCAGCACGGGTAAAACACCCAGTGAGGCCAACATCATTGAATTGTTATAAAATGTAAATATATTGCATCAAATAAATAAATACCTATAACTTATTTGCAAGATACCCAACACATCTTAAGTCTCTTATTGAAAATTAAGAGACATAACACTGTACATAATTTGTACCAAATGATTTTGAAATATCAGTTACAATTCAGACATAAATAAGCATGTAGAGCTAGAACCAGGACAAAGAGTTATTTATCAATATTTGAAGAGGCATTTTTATAAGGTTAATAAAACATTAAAAATATAACTCATTATAAAAATATAATAATCATTTTTATAAGTAAATTGTTATTATTATTGTAACATTTTTTAGGTTGCAAGGTAGGATTGCCAACCGTCCTGTTTTCTCTCCAATCATTTTGTCACTGGGCTTGCGCCGCGCGTGTGAAGGTCGAGGTTTTTTTCACTTATAAACACACAGTGGTCGAAAGAGAGAAATCAGTTACTTCTAGCAACAGTTGCTGCAATAATCAAAATTATCTACAACATGTTACATGAATACGAACTGTGAAACATTGTATAATTGTTAACTCAACCACAAAAAGGGACAATTGTGAAGTTGAAAAATACAATAAAAATAAATAACCAAAGACTAAATAAAAAAATTATAAATAAATAAAATAACACCTAAGAATTTGTCCTATTACATTACTTACATAGACTTGATTATTTAATGATGAATCAATAATCATCATTCCTCCATTTGATTAGCCAATTTAGTAACTAAATGTTAGTTGAACACTTTAGTAAAAAATGTGATTTCTATTAGTTGTTTTATTGACCCTGTTTTCAGTGCAATATAACTATAACAATTAGTTACTGCTCTTATTACATACATATATAGTCCTGGCTTTAAACCGAAATGTCCTGGTATTTCCTATGACGTTACATACTATTAGACGAGGGGTAGAAATCTCAAAGTGGGAAGACAAGAACAAGACAATTGTAACAATCTCGATATCTAGTACTTTAGTACTAAACTGTTACACGTCGAGTAAGGTTGCGTCTTACCAGCACTTACCAGTAAGTAAATTGCGTTTTAAAAAGTGTCAAAATGCCCTCCTGTGTGATGAGAAAATGTTTCAATTACACTGCAAATAATAGTAAAGGCGAATGAATAACATTTCATTTGTAAGTACACGCAAATTACTTAATATTATCAATTATTATAAATATTACAATTAATTTTCATGTTTCCCGCTCGCGGTTTTACATGTCATTAGAAAAAATTCAAGTCCTACTAAAGTAAAGGGTCTGGACGCGCAATAGCCAAATTTCTGTTGCTAAGTAAACTTCACTGTTTTAAAGTAGACTAAATCAGCCTAAACACTCTGTTTATTTGTTTGCTTGCGGTAAAACAACACATAAATCAGTAGTTCTAACAAGTATTGATGACAATCGCCACCATTTGAAAACTGCCGTTGCCTTATTGTATTTATTGTATAGCTCGACATATCAAACTCCGACAGGCAGCCGAACCTTTTATTCTAGTGGGCCTCAAGAAAAGAAGACAGCGAACATTCCATCAAAAAGTGACAAGCAATACGCCACCCGCTCCTATATTCATTGCATTCATACACACACATTATTTGATTGTCTTATCTTTATCACACAGGAATAAACTTTTGAATTAAGAAATTATACTGAAAATCGCTGAAAACAAAAGAGTGTTCCTTACTTTCCACATTATATTGTGAGTATATGAGACTATGGCGAGTCTATTTATTTAAGTAACGTCATTGGGTATTTCTACCTCCAAATCCTGGATTTCAAAGTCTGGAGATGGCAACCCTATTGTAAGGGAATATGACTCGCAACCCCCAAACCCAAAGTCAAATGCTTACAACTTTTATCTACAAACTACAAAAGCCTATTAACAAATTAGAAAAAAGCCAGTAAACAAAACATAAAATAAATTCCAGAAAACATAAAAATTAAAGTAGGTACTGGTTTAGTTCTAGAAAGATTGCAAGAAACATATTGCCATGTTAACAAAATACAAAAAACGGGCTATGTTTTAAATTGTTCAATCTGGAACTGTCAAGTGTCATGAGTAAAATATTGACGAATAGACTAATACATGTAGACAATTCACATTATCTGTTTAGCTGTATTTGTATGAGTATTAAATATATTCATGTGGTTTATTAGTGCAATTAACAAGATAACAACTAAATCCCAGTGAGACATTGTTTTGTTTTGGAGCACAAATCTTAATGTGTCATATTATTAATTATAATGCAATCAATCAAAGCCAATATCAAATGAGATTTGCAAGCACTAAAACATCAAAAAGCATATATTATCTTTGTATATAAAAATGAATGTTTCTTTTTTTGTCCATATGCGTTCTTGTACCATTCATCTGATTGCGATGAAACTTTGGTGTCTTGTTGTGTGCATGCCTGCAAAGGTTTCTGTATATAATGATGTGCTCCGGCATTATGAAATTTGTGCACAAATTTTAGAATAGGAGGTGCAGTGTTTGAAAAATGTGTGTACTTCAAATAGTTTAGCGGCAGGGACGGAAGGCGGGAGGGGAATCCATAAGGGAGGAGGGGAACGATGGAGGGGTGGAGGGTTTACAGAAGGGATGAGGGGGGGCTTACAGGAGGGGAGACGAGAGGGGGACGAAGGAGGCGGGAAGGCAGGAAAAGTGGAGGGTTGTGGCGAGAGGGGAAGGGAAAGGGAAAGGGAGAGGACATGCAGGGCAGGAGTGGGGAACGAAGGAGGGGCAGGGATGTTCGTCACCAGGGTAGCGGTATCAATGAAAGATGGCAGCGTAATTATTTTTGTCGCAGGACGGGCACGTATTAATATTGTGGGCACGATAGGAGCCGCCCAAAATATAAAACAATTTTTGAAATTTAATTTTTAGGTAAATATTTCCCTATCGAGTCCACGCTCAAAACACACTTTAAAAAATTAAAACAAATTGTATTAGGTAGATTACAGTTAGTAATAAGTAATTCAGTAACCGGAATTGAAAAATATTGCATTTTAATGGTTATTTTGTTATCTTTAAAAACGCGAAATGTCATCTCTCAAGGAACGCGATGTTGTTAATTACGACGGCAAACGTTTCGTGTGATTTTTCGTGTTTATGAAACCGAACAAAATAATGATTAATATGCATTATTTATCATTTCCGAAGATTGCAATTCGTACTTATTATTGTCTAACTGACAGAAAGTGATTTTTTCTTTTAAAAATGTGTATTTCATCGCCGTAATGAACATGGCGGTCCTTGAAAAATGACATTTCGCGCTTATAAAATAAAAAATAAAAAAACATTAAAATGCCGGAATAACATTAATATTTTTCAATTCCGGTTACTGAATTACTTATTACTAACCATTATCTACTTAATACAATTTATTTTAATTTTTTAAAGTATGTTTTGAGCGTGGACTTGATAGGGAAATATTTACCAATTTTTATTTTAGGGGGTGTTCAAGTATTACGTAATGCAATTTTTGAAGATTTCCCCCCCCCCCCCTCCCCCCCATGTAACGGGCCGTAACGTTTTTCCATATCACCCCCCCCCTCCCCTAAAAACGTTATGTAACGCCCAAGTGACAATTTTTAGCTGAAATTCACAATTAAGTTGCGCAAAGTCCTGGAAAGTCGCTTAAATACCTTTTTTCTTGTTTCAATCGCGTTTGCGGTAATAAATAAAACAAGATATTTTGAGAACGAAAAGGATTGCCAACTTGGAAGATTTTAATTCCCTAGTTTTTTTTATCAAAATAAAGAAAAACATGTTACGTAACGCATTGTTCGAACCCCCCTCGTAACGCACAGTAACGTTTCACAAGACCCCCCCCCCAAGTGCGTTATGTAATACTTGTATGGCCCCTTAGAGAAAATTCTGTTTTTGCTTTATTAAATAAGAGAAAATTAGCAACATACTTTTTTGCAAGGTCTTACTAAGAACCACTAGTATTATCATGACAGACAATGTCAGCTTTGAAATGTAAACAAACATTACATCTCTTCATTACAAACATAATGCTTAGATTAGGTTTAGACCTCTGGCAATAAGTTCACTGGGTTACAGCATTGTGGTGTGCGTAAACACTAGATCAAAAGTGTGCTGCTAAAGGTTCGTCTATACCAGTGGTGGGCAAACTTTCTTCATGGCGGGCCAGAAAGTTAAAAAAAAAAATCAGAGGAGGGCCAGGAGTATAGCCAAAACGCATTTTGTTTTAAAATCTATATTTTAATTATAAAACTTTACACACAAATGCTAATATAAGTTACAGATTACAATTATTTAACTTTTATTTGCAGGCCCTGTTATTGTTGGTGTGTGAGACATATGAAATTGTTTTTGATTGGCCATAATGTCTTCAAATGCAGGTTTGAGCTGCGACAAAGTAACCTTTAGCAGCGAGAAAAGGTGCTCATCAGTTAACCGATTTCTGACTGAGTTTTTCCGCCATTTCATGGTCGAAAAAGTCTGTTCGCCGACATACGACGACCCACACATCGCTATTATTTTCTTGGCGTGATCAATTATCTTTGGATATTTAATTTTTGACAGTTTTCCACAAAAATCTAATTTTTCGGAATAAGAACAATTGTTTTAAATGGGAGCTGCACTGCATTTCAACAATTTCTAACTGCAATTCTGCAGGGACATTCACCGGGTCCACATTAAACGGCATTGAAAAAACATCAAGCGAAGACTGAATATTCTTAAAATCTTGAAACCTAGTTTCAAATTCGCGTCGCAACGCAACACATGAACCACGTGGCTAGTCTAGAGCTGGCTTCTTTTTCAAATTCAAATAATTTGCTTTATACAGCTGGCTATAATAGCCCGCGATAATTATATTTTAACGCCGACGATCCTTCGAAAATTATATTATATATATAATAGGTATACTTATAATTTTGAAAGATCGTCGGCGCGCCGGATTAAATACTTTTGCGGACCGGAGCTGGCCCGCGGGCCATACTTTGCCCATCACTGGTCTATACCATGGACATATGAATATATCTGGACCTGCCCTAAGTGATAAAAGCGTATTATTTCCCCCTCCCCATAACAGTTCCATGGAGCCGGCTCGGCTTACGAGAGCCTCGCTTGAATCTAAAAAATGTGACGTCATCATTCTTGTCCTGACCAGCGCCGAGCTCACATCATACATTTTACGAACAAAAATGAGAGTTTGTGCTATACATTATTTATTTTATTTTATTTTATTAGGAACATTTACAGGTTAATAACATTACATGCATTAAACAAAACAATAAATTATAATAATTAGGTTACAACCCAATAACAAATGTTCACATCATGCCCAAATAATAAATAAAAAGTCAATAATTATTAACTTTTTGCCTAATATTACAGAGATAGGAACTAGATAAACAATGTAAACATAGTCTATGGTACTGTCTAAATACTGTGTGATACATAAAAGATACAGATAAGATAAAAAAAACCATGAAAGTAGAAAAAATAAATATATAAAAATAATGATGAAAACTGAAAAACACTAGATGTAGGATCGAGAAATAATATGTAGGTACATTAATAAAAATAAAAACAAGTGAAAGTAAGATTATACCATAATATATGTGGAAATAGCGAATGTGGGCGTTTCTCCAGTGAGCTCGTCGCTGGTTACAGGGGTAAGTAAATTATGAAACATTTGTAAATGTGTCTTAACTAAACACGGCAACAAAATATTCCTCTGTGAAAAAGGGCGAACTTTAATTTGCCACATTTGGACTACGCAAATATGTTAATAACGTGGCGGGCAATTCGCTCTCCCATGTAAAAAGGTCTTTTTTCGCTCTCCCATGTAAAAAGCAGATTTTGTTTTTAAGAACTAAATGGTGATATTATAATGCGAGATGCCTATATACTGTCAGATTGATTTTTTAACGAATCACAGTCATCTTTCCCCTCTTCGCCCTCCATAGTTTGGTTTTACCCCTCATCTGCATCTTCTCGTCTATCCATTTGGATGTCTATGGTCTACACATAGCAACTTGCATGCAAATCAGTTTGTGCAAAGTTTTGTGCATAAAACACAGTACACTGTGCGGCATCTGCATGACAGTGTCTTGGATGCACAATTTTTGCAAAAGTTGCAGTCATTTGTATACATAAGTATATGCAAGCTATTTGTGCATTATTTTTTGCTGCCATGTGGACCCAAACGGTCATCAAGTGTATGTGAAAATGATTACAACTGATTAATTTTAGTTTTCACAACAAACCTTAAAAATGTTTTTTGATATACAGGACATGTAAAACTTTGTTGATATATACATAAATAAAGTATTTTGGAAAACATCAGGTTTATTCAAAATATTAAAACAACGCTTAAAATATATTCTTTATTTTTTTTTCTTTTTACTATAATGTATTATCCTTTGCGACTTTAGTATATTATGATGCTCAACATACCTCAACTTACTACATTGTGTCTGTATAATATTATGATGACTATCTCAACACAGCTACCCACACCTACTATATGTACATTACTGCCACAATGGGTGGTACCACGGAGTCCTCCTGGAGAGTCTCAAGGGGGATACTGTGCTATCACTTATGATGGCATAATAATACATGCGTACACCTCAGCACGGGTTCTCCCAGTGAGGTGTTCACAATCCATAACCACATTCATTTTAACCAATTACATACAGTTGCCGATCATATTTCACTCGACTACCTACTATGTTTCATATTAAGAATATTTTTTGTTTTACTAAACTTCCACCTTTTGTAATTGTCATTGCATTTATTAACTCTATGTCATTGTATTTTTACTGTATGTAAGAGCATAGAAATAAATAAATAAAATAAAATAAAAATTATCTTTGTCTCAAAAACAGTAAAATGTAATTATTCCACTAACCGCAGCACTTTTAAGCGCAAACTACACTCCGTTTTAACAACTATCTATTACAAGAAACAACTATTTACGTGTACAAAATAGGTTATTAGGTTTTTAGTTTGGGTAAACTAAGTTATTCAAGCGAATTTAGTTGAAACAAAACACTAGCAAAAAACACAATGCACACAAAAAAAGTCAGAGTGTGCAATTCACATACTGTAGAAGTGAAGCCTTCAGAAACTAAAGTAGACAAGAGAAGGGAGGCTAAGAAGCACCTAAATCCTATAGATCATAGGTTCTCAACCTGATTTTGCCCACCGCCAAGGAAATGCGTTTTATGCGGGAAATTTTGAACTTTGAATAAAAATGGAATTTGGGAGGAATGCAGATCCGGGCACAGTTTGGAAATTAAATAAAAAGGCACTTTCTAGATGAGAAAAGTGTGGAAAAGCTGAATAAAACCAAAATTAAGGCACGCTCGGCAAAATTGAGGGAGATACAACCGTTCAAAGTTTTTAAAATTTCACTTCACAAACTGATATTGACAGTTCGCCCGCGTCCGCCCGCCATTTTTTTAATAACCTAATACGCTAAACATGGTTTGTGATACAAAAAAAGTACCCCTTTATAACGCCTGCTCACGTCAAGGCAAGAAAAACATTCCAGTTTTCAAGTGGTTTAGTGGCTACGCTAGGTTTGTGTAACATGGTTTGTGATTCTGGCGTACTATTAATTCTCTATTAGGTCTGGGATCCAACATACCTAAGCAGTGACAACATGGCGAACGAACAACGAACTGTCAATATCAGTTCGCGAAGTGAATTTTTAAATACTTTGAACGGTTGTATCTCCCTCAATTTTGCCGAGCGCGCCTTAATTTATTTTTTATTCATCTTCTCCACACTTTTCTCATCTAGAAAGTGCCTTTTTATTAAATTTCCAAACTGTGTCCGGATCTGCATTTCACCCTGGAATTTTAATGCATCTTTTACTATCTATCCAAACGTAATTAGTTGTTTCTTGTAGTAATTAAGTTGGGTAAATTTATTCAAAGCCGGGACCAGCTCATTTTGGACAAAAATAAATAAATGTATACCCCAGTAGAAAGGTAATAATTAGATGTAATTAATTCCGTGAGCGGAAATTGAAAATAATGTATATTATCGTCAATTTCTTAAATTTTAAAATACGAAAATGTCATTTTTCAATGACCACCATGTTGTTATCTTTATTTTTAAAAACAGCCTACGTTTTTAAATGGTTTGTCTGGCAAAGCAGGGTTTGTCTAGCGGGCTTATGAATATTATCTTTATTTTAAAAAACAGCCTACGTTTTTAAATGGTTTGTCTGGCAAAGCATTGTTTGTCTAGCGGGCTTGTGTGACAGATTGGCCGCGCCGTGTCAGTTCCCGAAGACGCGAAGTGAATTTTGATTTTACGCAATTGAAATTTAAAATGCATCATTTTCCGCCTCCCCCAATGCAAAGAGTTAACGAAATACGTAATTCTAAAAATTATTCAACTTCTGCAAAGTGTTTTTTCGTGAAAAAGTGCATATTTACCGCTGTAATTTACAACATGGAGGTCATTGAAAAATGACATTTTCGTATTTTTAAATTTAAAGAAATTGACGATAATATACATTATTTTCAATTTCCGCTCACGGAATTAATTACATCTAATTATTACCTGTCTACTGGGGTAAAAATTTATTTTTTTTAGTGTAAAATGAGCTGGTCCCGGTTTTGTATAAAATTAATTTAAGTTGAAATGTAGTGTAATTCCCAAAATCTGTGCCTAATAAAAGGCAGCGGTTAGTCGGTTAGTGGAATATTTACCCAGCAAAAATGAAAAATGGAACATAAACATAAAAAAATAAACAGCTCTAATGCAATGCGGTGCAATAATAAATGCAATTTGAACATTGGACATTGCTAGTTGGGACAGTGGAGATATTCTAATTAAGAATTAAATGAAAAACAGGTTGCATTTACCATTTGTCACTTTGTTTACATTTTTGCACTAAATCGCGATATTTTTGTGCGCAATAGAAACTTCTATCGCATAAACAGTATAAAGATATTGTGGAAATTTATTCTTACCTTAAAATTATCAAATCTTTGTGTGTATTCTTCAGTACCGGGAAGATACGTTTTATTAAAGGTGTGTATATAATCATCGAATTCTTTTTGAATATCGGCATCAGGGTTCTTTATCCTGATCGGAATACCCAAGAACAACAGGAATACAATCCCTGTCCAATTGCAAATTGTTTTCCATGACGGCATTCTCAATTAAACATTAATAGGTAATAATTCTTAATTATTACGTCGAAACCCGACTTCAAAATAAACGTAACTTAGAAATAATTAGAAACAATGTTCCAAATTCCAACCAAATCACGACCGATTGCTCCTGTCACGGCTGTCACTGTCATCGGCGCAGAGTTACCAACTCTAAAAAATATTTATCCCTAAAAAAAATTATCCTTAAAACTAAAATCAAAAACCCCTAAAATCCCGCCAATTATAGTTAGGCAAGAAAGTCTAGAAATTAAATCAATTGGAACTAAACCTGTTCATTACTATGGCAACACCGAATTATATGACGTTTCCTATGGCTTTCGTGATATCGGGTGTTACGGTTGATTTATTGTCTTAAATCTGAGTAGAATATCGCTGATTTGATAATATTTTTATTCATTGTTTGCCTGAATTTAATTAAAATGAATAAATTATTACATAGTGATACAAGAGGGGTTACATTCTGCGTTTTTCAACGTTGCCTAGCCGAGTGTCACGCGAAGAAGATTTTGTTTGATTTAGAAGATGTTTAAAAACGAACTGCAGAAATGAATGGTACGTAGTATAGTTTGTTTAATAAATTTCATTAGTATTACACGATTTATGCCAATTTTCGAGCGATAATAATCATTACAATCTGATTTGAGGTTATGTTAAAAAAATTCGAATTTGACATTTCGATTTGACAGTTCATATGCGGCCACAAGAAAAAGGGAATAACTCAATAAAAAAATAATAATATGCAACTTCTTTAAACTCGTAGAAAAGTTCCTTTTTTCTCGTTTTCTCTTTTTTTTCTTTCTAAGTGAATATTATCTAGTGTGTGTTTTTAAAACTACCTTCTATAATAATAATTTTAATGATGTTTTTCACACACAGGTAAATCTGAAACAACGGTAAGACGAATCGTCAAGGAAGGGGAAAAGGCAGATGGAAAATTTGAAACACCGGGAAAACGGAAAATGGGCATAATAATAATAATATGTAATAGCATAAGTGCTGATGATTGGAAAAATTGTTGCAAACACTTGATGAAAATTGAGGCAGAATATTATACACGAGGCAGTACTATATATGATGATATCGATGAACTGCGTTTAGATGAAGATGAAGATACGGAAGAAGAAGAATCACACGAAGACAAAGACAATAATTACATGTCGGGTGTTGAATTAATAGACTTAAATTTTTAAGTACCTACGTTTTTATATCGAAATAAACGCCCACTTAAAACTTGTTTTGTTTTATTTTGCTTCTATTAAATTACAGTTTTTTGTGCAATTTTTTTGAAAATACAAATACGCTATGAAATATGCATTTTGCCAGAAGTGTTTTTTTTAAACATACGTTCTTTGTCTTATGAGCCATCTTGGTGTTGCCATTTAAAACTAGAAAACGATCGCAGCGCCATCATTTATTTTCTACACTTTCTTGCCAAACTGTACTTGAAAATAGCCGTAATTTTTTTTTTCTAAAAATAATCAATAATAATTAAATGATATGCTAAAATGTTTCTTAATAATCTTTATTCATAAATTATTTAATAAATAAATCACGAAATCTCTCTTTTTTTAAAAAACTTCCGGCCATTTTAGCGAGCTAATAGTGAAAACCAATTTCATTTATTTTTACGTTTTCGAATAGCTACAGATCGTATGCAACTTTTGAGACCCAGGCGTTTAAAAATAAGGTTTTTTTTTCTCTATGGAGAGCGACACAATCTAATCTACGAGGCCGGACTTTGGACTACTAGCATAACCTTTTACTAGCCGGTAGCTATTTAAGTACCCACTTAAAAATCTTATGGTTTTAGAGGAAATTTTGGTTTTGATTTATTAAATAATAAGATAATTTAATTAGAAATATGTGTTTTGGACGCGAGGTCTACTCGTCACAGTCGTCACAGAGCTAGGCACTAGTTATTATTGATACAAAATTATTAAAATAATATGAATTATTATTTTTAATTGTAAAACTAACGTTTTTAAGACAAGATTTTTTATGCATAGCACAAAGGGTAACAATTATTATAAGCAATAATTATCAGCCTGAAACACTCATCCACATTGAAAAATCTTCCGAGAAAAGATACATGACGCCAACGGGACATGAACCCGTGTCCTCTCGATTGCCGGTCGATTGCTCTTGACCACTGAGCTATGGCGGCTTATCTCATACCCGCCAAATGATTCAATATATGCTAGTGTTTCATTCAACAATTACTGCTTATTATATTTTTTTTTTTTCCACCTGAAAACAACCAACTTTATTTTTGCGAGAGAAACATTGTAAGTGTTAACTCCCTCGCTAGGTGGCGTCGAGACAAATTATGTCTTCATTTTATTGGGGAAATACTTAAACTTGTCAAATATTAATTATTATTTTTAATTGTAAAACTAACGTTTTTAAGACAAGATTTTTTATGCATAGCACAAAAAATATAATAAGCAGTAATTGTTGAATGAAACACTAGCATATATTGAATCATTTGGCGGGTATGAGATAAGCCGCCATAGCTCAGTGGTCAAGAGCAATCGACCGGCAATCGAGAGGACACGGGTTCACGTCCCGTTGGCGTCATGTATCTTTTCTCGGAAGATTTTTCAATGTGGATGAGTGTTTCAGGCTGATAATTATTGCTTATAATAATTGTTAAAATAATATGAATTCGTAAAATATAATGGCAGAAACAAAAGATTACCATAAAAAACACCGCTACAATTTTTTTATATTATGTACTAGGGAGTTCCCGGCATGCGTTGCTATGCCACTCAATAAAGAAATTGTTTCTCTCTGCGTGTCCTTTCCCATGCGTCCCGTTCCCTTCCACCTCACCTTCCTCTCCCGCGGCCCCTTCCCCTCTCGCGTTCCCACTCTGCCTTCCCCGCCTTCCCTCTCCTCACTCCCTTCACCCGCTTCCCCCGTCCCGAGAACCCCCTTCCCGAGTTCCCCCCCCCCCCCTCCCGTATTCCATACATTTAGTTTTCAAACAGCTCACGTGCCACCTATGGCAACTTTTTTATACAAATTTCATAATGCCAGAACTCACTATTATATATATAGGTATATAGGAACCATCGCGGGCATGCACACATCAAATCCCCAAAGTTTCATCGCTATCGGATGAATGGTTTAGCAACGCATAGCGGACGTATAAACATTTATAGATTTTTATATACATATATAGTTTAAAGATTAAATAATATTGTAAACTGGAGTATGAAATAATGGAGGCACTTTTAGGAATCCACATTACTGGAAAAATATGAAAACATTGTTGAATCCCCTTCCCACATTCCATACATTCAGTCCCGGTACATTCAGTTTTCAAACAGTTCGCGTGGCACCAATTGCAATTTTATATACAAATTTCATAATGCCAGAGCTCAGCAGTATATACAAAAACCTTTGCGGACGTGCTCACAACAATTCATCAAAGTTTCATCGCAATCGGATGAGCGGCTAGCAATTCACAGGAAAGTACGTAGAACAGTTTATATGGGAAAAAGAAATTGTTGTTTTTACTTTCTTCCTCGCCATTTTTCCATATTTTCTCACTGTTTAAACCTTTCCTGGACTAAGACAAACATTTCAAAACCAAAATCAGCTAAATCGGCCCAGCCGTTCTCGAGTTTTAGCGAGACAAACGAACAGCAATTGATTTTTATATATATAATATATATAGATAGATAGATAGATATAGATGACGTTTGGAAAAAAAATTCAAATTTAATGTGTTGATGGTAGGAATTTATAAGGTTGAGGAAGGAATTCAGTTGACGATCTGTCCCTGTCCATATGCAGAGTACGTCATCGACGTATCTTCTCCATAGTAAGACATTTTTTATAAGGGTGAGGTACTAGTTAAAATTTTGTTTTTTTAAATTATTCATGAATATATCAGCGATCAAAGGACTTGTGGGAGAGCCCATATGAAGGCCTTCTATTTGCTGATATATTACACCATTAAATTGAAAATGGATGATTTTTAATTTTAAAGGATGCAATTTTAATTTTAATTTATCGAAGACTTGGACAGTACAAATAAATCTTTTCGAAAATTTGAGAAAGAACAAGACACAGAAAAATAAAAAGCTAACGGTCGCATCTGTGACTTGAACTCAGGATCTCTCGTCTTACCGGAAAAAGCACCTTAACCAATTCGTCCACTGAGACATCTTATATACCTAATACAAAGCTAAGAGGTATATACATCTTATATACCTCTTAGCTTTGTATTTTGCTGTGTCTTGTTCTTTTTCATATTTTCGTAAAGATTTATTAGATTACCTTCTTCTTCAATGATATATTACATCGATGGGATCAAGTTTCAAAAATTATTATAAAAGATAATTATTCTAATAAAAAAATCAGAGTGTGCAATCACATGCGGTAGAAGATACCCTCAGAAAACTAAAGTAGATAAGAGTGGGGAGGCTTTGAAGCACCGCACAAAGAGGAGACCGGTTTTACTATCTTATTCTCTCGCAGGCTAAATCCTATAGATGTATGTGTTTGTCTCTTTTTAGTGTTCATTTCATCGAGTTTCAAATCACAGATGGCCGACACAGTCCAGCGGTAAGGCTCTTGACTCGTACTCCGAAGGTCGCGGGATCGAATCCCGGTGTGGCAAATAAATTTTATTTGATTAATTTGTGTATTTCAGAATTTATTCATTTAAAATAATATATAGTATATTTGCGGCACGTTCCAGAGTGGAAGATGCTCTCAGTATCGCCCTGGTGTAAGAACACCGTTCAAAATTGAAACGTTGCTTGAAATGGCGTTAACTGTGTTTGGTGACCAGATCTAAATAGCCAGGTACTTCCTCACTTTCCTCTTCCCTATCTCCTTCCCCTCCTCACTACCTTCAGCCTCACAACATACCCCAATTGGGAATGCCATAGGCTCACTGCCTCCAGACGGGAGCAGTTGGAACTCTTGTGCGGTATTCATGTAAAAGAAAACAACCGTGCTAAGGGGGCATACATTAATTACGTGAGCAGTTTTTCTTCCAATCTAGACCCCCCCCTTGGTGATATAAATTTGGGCCACTAAGGATATTCTTTTCAAGTAACGTGAGATTTTGCTGGACCCCCCTCATGTTTGAGTTCACGTAAAAGAAGTTTTCACTTCAAAAATTGAGTATTTTTGAATAAAATTATAATTTAAAAAAATGAATACCATTGATATATAAACGTCACTACGCACTTGGACATTTTTGGGGTAAAAGGGACTGCGCAGATTTACCAAAAGAGAATAGGATATAGGTATTATGTTTTTGTGCAAAACATAAACAGGTTCCTTCTTTTGGTCCTTCGAGATGGGGCATCAAAAGTAATGAGCAGTTCTTAGCCGAAAGATCCTGTTAAACCTGTTTGTAAATAATGATACATAGCATAAAATTTCACGAATATATTGGAAAACCCGAGTCACGATGTTTCTATTTTTTGCTTCCCTACAATATTCTCAAGTCACGACTTGCAGCTTAAATTGCAGGAAAAAATGTTACTTGTTTATTTGAAATGCATTTATGCATACACAGACATAGTAATTCACAACACTTCAATTCAAATAATCCAATTTCTCAAAAAATGTCAGTTTTCCATTCTATGATTCATAGATTAGTTAATGTACCTCTATCTCCCAGTAATTTCTCAAAAGAACTCAATATTATTAAACAAATTGCAATCAATAATGTCGTTTCTCACCCGGCATGCCGCTTGAAGTCTCGAAAACCATTCTGGACGGAAGGAGAAAGACTCCTTCGAACACCTCTCACCCCAGAAGATAGGTGGAAGCTTGAGTGGCAATCAGCAATCAGCCAACGTCAAAAACGCCCATCTCGTTCAAGACCCTGAGAAACAGCCTGGGTTCTCATTGCCTCGCAAACTCTGGACTGCCATCAATAGGATAAGGTGCTCCCATAGCCGTTGTGCTCACATGATGCATAGATGGGGCCTTAAAGAGTCGGCGATGTGCGAATGCGGTGCGGTGCAGACCACCGAACATGTGGTCACGCAATACCCGCTCCATTCATTCCCCGGCGGGATTGATGAGGTATGTAATAGTATAGTATAGTATAGTATAGTATAGTATAGTATAGTATAGTATAGTATAGTATAGTATAGTATAGTATAGTATAGTATAGTATAGTATAGTATAGTATAGTATAGTATAGTATAGTATAGTATAGCATAGCATAGTATAGTATAGTATAGCATAGCATAGCATAGCATAGCATAGCATAGCATAGCATAGCATAGCATAGCATAGCATAGCATAGCATAGCATAGCATAGCATAGCATAGCATAGCATAGCATAGCATAGCATAGCATAGCATAGCATAGCATAGCATAGCATAGCATAGCATAGCATAGCATAGCATAGCATAGCATAGCACAGCACAGCACAGCACAGCATAGCATAGCATAGCATAGCATAGCATAGCATAGCATAGCATAGCATAGCATAGCATAGCATAGCATAGTATAGGATAGCATAGCATAGCATAGCATAGCATAGCATAGCATAGCATAGGATAGCATAGTATAGTATAGTATAGTATAGTATAGTATAGTATAGTATAGTATAGTATAGTATAGTATAGTATAGTATAGTATAGTATAGTATAGTATAGTATAGTATAGTATAGTATAGTATAGTATAGTATAGTATAGTATAGTATAGTATAGTATAGTATAGTAGAGTATAGTATAGTATAGTATAGTATAGTATATTATAGTATAGTATAGTATAGTATAGTATAGTATAGTATAGTATAGTATAGTAGAGTATAGTATAGTATAGTATATTATAGTATAGTATAGTATAGTATAGTGTAGTATAGTGTAGTGTAGTGTAGTGTAGTGTAGTGTAGTGTAGTGTAGTGTAGTGTAGTGTAGTGTAGTGTAGTGTAGTGTAGTGTAGTGTGGTGTAGTGTAGTGTAGTGTAGTGTAGTGTAGTGTAGTGTAGTGTAGTGTAGTGTAGTGTAGTGTAGTGTAGTGTAGTGTAGTGTAGTGTAGTGTAGTGTAGTGTAGTGTAGTGTAGTGTAGTGTAGTGTAGTGTAGTGTAGTGTAGTGTAGTGTAGTGTAGTGTAGTGTAGTGTAGTGTAGTGTAGTGTAGTGTAGTGTAGTGTAGTGTAGTGTAGTGTAGTGTAGTGTAGTGTAGGTGTAGTGTAGTGTAGTGTAGTGTAGTGTAGTGTAGTGTAGTGTAGTGTAGTGTAGTGTAGTGTAGTGTAGTGTAGTGTAGTGTAGTGTAGTGTTGTGTAGTGTAGTGTAGTGTAGTGTAGTGTAGTGTAGTGTAGTGTAGTGTAGTGTAGTGTAGTGTAGTGTAGTGTAGTGTAGTGTAGTGTAGTGTAGTGTAGTGTAGTGTAGTGTAGTGTAGTGTAGTGTAGTGTAGTGTAGTGTAGTGTAGTGTAGTGTAGTGTAGTGTAGTGTAGTGTAGTGTAGTGTAGTGTAGTGTAGTGTAGTGTAGTGTAGTGTAGTGTAGTGTAGTGTAGTGTAGTGTAGTGTAGTGTAGTGTAGTGTAGTGTAGTGTAGTGTAGTAGTGTAGTGTAGTGTAGTGTAGTGTAGTGTAGTGTAGTGTAGTGTAGTGTAGTGTAGTGTAGTGTAGTGTAGTGTAGTGTAGTGTAGTGTAGTGTAGTGTAGTGTAGTGTTGTAGTGTAGTGTAGTGTAGTGTAGTGTAGTGTAGTGTAGTGTAGTGTAGTGTAGTGTAGTGTAGTGTAGTGTAGTGTAGTGTAGTGTAGTGTAGTGTAGTGTAGTGTAGTGTAGTGTAGTGTAGTGTAGTGTAGTGTAGTGTAGTGTAGTGTAGTGTAGTGTAGTGTAGTGTAGTGTAGTGTAGTGTAGTGTAGTGTAGTGTAGTGTAGTGTAGTGTAGTGTAGTGTAGTGTAGTGTAGTGTAGTGTAGTGTAGTGTAGTGTAGTGTAGTGTAGTGTAGTGTAGTGTAGTGTAGTGTAGTGTAGTGTAGTGTAGTGTAGTGTAGTGTAGTGCAGTGTAGTGTAGTGTAGTGTAGTGTAGTGTAGTGTAGTGTAGTGTAGTGTAGTGTAGTGTAGTGTAGTGTAGTGTAGTGTAGTGTAGTGTAGTGTAGTGTAGTGTAGTGTAGTGTAGTGTAGTGTAGTGTAGTGTAGTGTAGTGTAGTGATAGTGTAGTGTAGTGTAGTGTAGTGTAGTGTAGTGTAGTGTAGTGTAGTGTAGTGTAGTGTAGTGTAGTGTAGTGTTAGTGTAGTGTAGTGTAGTGTAGTGTAGTGTAGTGTAGTGTAGTGTAGTGTAGTGTAGTGTAGTGTAGTGTAGTGTAGTGTAGTGTAGTGTAGTGTAGTGTAGTGTAGTGTAGTGTAGTGTAGTGTAGTGTAGTGCAGTTTTTTATTAGCGCCAACAGCATTCAGTCCTCCATTAATGGAGTTACCGGCATTTACCCTTCTTTCGATATCTCTATCAGCCTTCCCATCTCTCGTAAACATACTACCCAGATAAACAAACTCATCCACCTGCTCCAAGTATTCATCATTCACAAATATATCGCACACTGTTTTCGTACTCTCCCTTTCAAACACCATGACTTTAGACTTACTTACATTCATCATTAACTCATTCTTCATACATACTTCGTTCATCCTAGATACTAGAGACTGTAGATCTTCCATAGTGTTAGAGATCAGCACCGCATCATCAGCATACAACAGGCAACATACTTTCAGACTATTCAATTTCGCGCCCAATCCCACATCTTTCAATTCTTGCATACAATTATCCATGTATAGATTGAATAACCATGGTGACATTACGCAGCCTTGCTTAACACCTTTTGTGATGTCAAACCACCCCGTAAATCACCGTTCACGCCTAGACACATGCAACGCTTCCCTCGTACAGAGACGCAATTGCCTGTATGAGATTTGCATTCACTCCATACTTGGACAACACCTTCCATAGCTTTTTCCTGTCGACTCGGTCGTACGCTTTTTGAAGATCTACAAAGGCGCAGAAAAGTTTCTGGTTTTTCGCCAGAAACTTCTCAGTGAGCATACGCAAGGAGAAAATCTGGTCCATGCATCCCCTTCCACTCATAAAGGCACCTTGCACAT